>PVJX010000748.1:0-214113 GCA_004027295.1 Dolichotis patagonum | reverse complement strand
AAATAAACCTTTTCTTCCTTAATTTTGGACATCAAGTATTTTGTTTCAACAATGAGAGAAAAGTAAGCAAGACAGTAATTTGTCCCATGAAGTCTGGGGTTTTTTTTTAATGAATTCTCAAGATTTCTACTATTTTGTTTTGATTGACTTTATTCTGTTGTATTTTGCTTAGTTTTATTCTCTTTAAAATAAAAAAAAAATTTAAAAAAGAAATGAAGTTTGAAATTGTAAAAACAAACATATATAATGGAAATTTAAAAATATTTGGGCACTTTTGAGCTTCATATACTTGAGGTTGCCCATTAAATTGTTTATTTACACTTACTCTGTTTTCTTTATATGGGTATTCACTGCTGTAAATTTCCCTCTTAAGACTGCTTTCATTGTGTCTCATAAGTTTCCATATATTGACATCATTTAACTGTATATACTGTCTAATTTCTCTAATTACTTTCTCTTCTAATAGATTTAGTGTTTCTGTTGTAATGTTTAGATTCTTGATCAATTTTGACTGTATTTTAGTGCTTGGTGATACATATGGGTGTAGTTTTAGTCTTTGGCATGCAGAGAGCCAGTTTTTCTACCATTACTTATTAAACAGGCTCTCTTTCTTCCAGTGTACATGACTGACACCTTTGTCAAAGATAAGATGACTGAGTTTGTTTGTAGCTGTGTATGCATCTTCTAATCTGTTCCACTGGTCCTCAGGTCTGTTTTTTTTGGGGGGGGGGTTGCCAGTACCATGCTGATTTTATCACAGTAGGTTTGTTGTATAATTTGAAGGCAGGAATTGTGATGCCTCCTGATTTACGTTTGTTGCCCTGAATTGCCTTTGCTATTCTAGGTCTCTTCTGTTTCCACATGAATTTTAAAAATATTTTCTCCAGTTCTGTGAGGTATGCTAATGGTATTTTGATCAGGATTGCATAATATCTGTATAACAGTTTTGGGAAAATGTCTATTTTCATTATGTTGGATTCTCTTATCCATGAGCAAGAGATATCTTTACATTTTCTAACATCATGTTTGATCTTTTTCAGAGTGCTGAGATTTTCCATAGATAAATCCTTTACTTCCTGTGTTACAGTGAAAGCCACATTCAGCACAGCTCTCAAAGTCTCAGGGGGGAATGAGAGTGAGAGGACAGAGAAATAAAGATGAGACAATATACTGAATGCTGATTTCAAATGGAGCCCTTTCTCCAGATGGAAAGTAAGGAACTGGTGAACCACTGCAACACATTTGTTTATACATTTGACCCCCTTTGCCTAGCAACCTGTTTTTGGGTTGCAAGAATGCTTGTTTATGTAGCTTGCATTGGGTGCTCCTTGGTTTTGGACCAGAGTGCCTCACCCCAATTTTTGTGATTAATTTCCATCTCTAACCCTTTTCTGTTTTATAGCTGCAGTGAATTGTTGTTCAAATGAAGTTGAAGGATTTGTGTTTAAAAGGCTCTGCAAATGATTTTCTAATTCTTGAACCTTTTATTCTGACCTTTTTTTTTTTAGTACTGAGAAGCAAACTCGTGACCTTGCACTTTCCAGGAAGTTGCTGTGCTGCTGAGCTATATCTTTGGCCTGGGACCTTTGTATTCTGAGTGAACTTAGTTGCATAGGTTAAAGGTTTCCAGTCCAATGATTTTAAGTCCCTGTATTAGCAATTTATCCCTGTACATTACATTAATCTATAACAATAGTCAGCTACCAGTGTAGCTGGAAATCATCAGGTGTTAGTGACTTGAGTTTCTTTTATAGCTAGCATATTACTATGGGATTGTTTAATACCTCTTTTAGTTAAGCTTTTCTGCAGGATGTTCAATACCATGTTAAGGTGAGACCTGCATTAATTACAATCAATCTCTTGCTATCTATAGAGGTCAGTTAAGTCTCCTCAGGAATTACCTTGGAACAATACACAGAACCTCTTAGTACTTCTATCAGTGGTAGCCATCTAGATGATTCATGGCCATTGCTTGATGAAGCTGCTTTCTGTGACAGTTTGGGAGATTTTTCTCACTTGATGACCCTTATTAGGCACACTACACATTATTGATCACTTTCCTCTATAGTCCCACAGTCTCCTTGGTCAGAAGGCTGGGGCATTACTATATTATAGAAGCTATAATATAGAGGTGAAGGGTGTTGTTTCTGTAATTTCTCTCTCAGTGAGTTTGTTGTTTGTGTACAGACATGCTATTGATTTTTGACTGTTGACTTTCTATGCAGTTATGCTACTGAATTTGGTTATTAAATCTAGAAGTCTTTTGGTGGAGTTTTTGGGGTTTTCTATGTAGAGTATTGTGTCATCTGCAAATAAGGACAGTTTAACTTCTTTATTTCCTGTCCTTATTCCTTTTATTTCTTTCTATTGTCTAATTGCTCTGGCTAGTGTTTCCAAAACTGTATTGAATAGGAGTGGTGAGAATGGACATTCTTGTCTTGTTCCTGATTTTAGAGTGAAAGCTTTCAGTTTTTGTCCATTTAGTATGATGTTGGCTATTGGTTTGTCTCATGTGGTTTTCATCAAATTTAAATAGGGACCATCTATTTTGATTTTCTGTACCTTTTTAAAACATGAGTGAGTGTTGGACTTTGTCAAAAGGTTTTTCTCCATCTGCTGAGATAATCATGTGTTTTTTTTCTTTGACTGTTGATATGGTATATCACATTTATTGATTTGTGTATGTTGAACCAACCCTGCATTCCTAGGATGAATTACACTTGTTCACAGTGTATAATCTTGATGACTTGTGGCATTGTGTTTGCCAGTATCTTAGTGAGGATTTTTGCATCTATGTTCATTAGGGGGATTATATGAAGTTATCCTTTTTTTTTTTTGGTTGGGTTTTTCTCTTGTTTTGGTATGAGGGCAATATTTGCCTTGAGGAATGAGTTAGGGAAGATTTCTTCTTTTTCAATTTCATTAAAGAGTTTGAGAAATATTGTTGTTAAATCTTCTCTAAATTTCTTGTATAATTCAGCAGTTAATACAGTAGGATCTGGGCTTTTCTTTTTTGGTAAGTTTGTAATTACATTTTCAATTTCACTGACTGACATTGAGTTATTCAGAATTTTATATCTTCTTGATTCAGCTTTGGTAATTTGTACATATCTAGGAATCTGTTCATTTGTCCTGTGTTTTCCATCCTATGAATGTAAAGATTTTCAAAGTAGGTATTGATCTTCTGAATTTTCACAAGATCTGTAGTAGTTTTACCCTTTTTATTCCTCATTGCATGAATTTGAGTCTTTTCTTTCCTGTTTTTATAAGGTTGGCTAAAGGTATATCAATTTTACTTATTCTTTCAAAGAAACAACTCTTTGATTCATTAATTCTTTGTATTGCTTTGTCTCAATTGTGCTAATTTATGCGCTCATCTTTATAATTTTATTCCTTCTCTAAACTTTGGTTGTGACTAGTTCTTCTTTTTCTAGAAGCTTTGGGTGTAATATTTGGTCATTTATTTGTGCTCATTCTGTTTTCCTAATGTCAGAATTCACCACTCTAAATTTCCCTCTTATGAATACTTTCAGTGTATCCCACAGGTTCTGTTATGTTGCATTTTAATTTTTGTTCAATTGGAGATATTCTTAAATTTCTTTTTAATTTCACTTGTGACACATTGGTTGTTCATGAGGGTTTTATTTAATTTCTATTTGTTTATGGAGCTTTCATGGTTTCTTTTGACATTAACTTCTAATTGCATAAGATAATATGCATTGGATAATTTCAATTTCTTTGCCTTTCTTAAGCATGTTCTATGAGTTACTATGTGGTCTATTTTAGAAAACATCCCACGTACTGCTGAGAAGAATGTTTATTCTGGTGTTGCTGGGTGGAACACTCTGTAAATATCAACTATATTCATCTGTTCACAAGTTTGGTTCAGTTCTGATTTTTTTTTGCTGAATTTTTGTCTGGTTGATCTATTAATTTGTAACACTGGGATATTAAGTTCCTCTATTACAATCATTTTATTGTTCATTTGATTTTTCATATCTATTAATATTTGTCATATACAGTTGCCTGATCCCATATTTGGTTCATACAAATTTATGATTATTATCTCCTCCTCTCAAATTTTTCCTCTAACAAGTATATAATTATCTTCTTTATCTTCTTTGATCATTCTTGGTTTGAAGTTCACATTGTCTGCAAACAGAATAGCTACTGCTACTGTTTTATGTATTCCTGTTGCATGAACTATTTATTGTTTTTTATTCTTTAACTTTCAGTCTATGAATTTCTTTTTTGAGTTAAATATGTTAATTGTATATAGCATATTGCTGGATTTGTTTCTTATTTCATTCTTCCATTCTCTTTCTTCTGATTGGTGAATTGAGGCCACTGATGTTGATGGTTGTAACTGATATGCATTGACTTATCTTCATTATGTTATTTTTCTTTTATTGATTCCCTATTTTTCCCCTTCTGTTTAATTCCTAGCCCTACTTAGTGGTTTCTTTCTGTTGTTGTTCTTAGGATTGTGGTCATTTTTATCTCTATCTGGACTATCTTTTAGCACTCTTTCTAGAGTGGGTTTGATGGTCATGAACTTCTTCAGTTGTTCTTTGTCTTGAAAGTATCTTGTTTCTTCATTAATTTTGAAAGATAGTTTTGTAGGGTACCTCAGTCTTGCTAGGAAGTTGTTTTCTTTTAGGTCTTGAACTTCTTCACTCTCAGATCTTCTTGACTTGAGAGCTTGTTGAGAAATCTTCCATGATTCTAATGGGTTTTCCTTTATAGGTGATCTATTTCTTTTCTCTAATAGCTTTCTAAAACTTTATTTTTATGATGAATTTCTGGGATCTTGATTATTATGGCTGTATGGTCTGTATTACTTTGGTGATGGCTAAGTGGAATTCCATATGCCTCATTCATCTGTATGTCAGATTCTTTTCCTATGCTAGGGAAATTTTCTGCTATTATCTCTGAAAATAGTATATATATCATTGACATCAATTCTTCTTACATTTTTTTGTTACTATTGTCTTGTGGCTTGTGAATATTTATTTCTTGATCTTTTGTTATTTTCAAGAGATAAGTCCTTTCATGATCACTAGCTGAGATCCTGTCTTGAAGGTCTGAAAGTTTGTGTTCAGTGTTGATCATCAGTTTTGCCAGTTTTAATGGAATTTTTAATTTCCTGGATACCCATTTGAATCCATTGTATTTCTTTCCTATATTGGTCATTCCTGGTTTCTTTCCTCTTCCTATTATCATCTAATTTTTAAAAATCTGTCTTTATTTTATATTTGTTCAGAAATTCCTTTTTAAATATTGACATTTCTTTTTTCATCTGAGAGATCATTTTTGATCTGATTTCCTTTTGTAGACTCATAGAGTTGTTTCTTCTTTTGCTGTCATTTCAGTAAAGTCAGGTGTATGAATTCCATTTTCCTCCATCTTGTTGTCCCCTGGACTTGTTGTGGGTGGGTTTGAGGTCTAAGGTTTCATTTTTGCTTCTGTGTCTTATAATTATCTATTTCAAATTTTTTGATTTTTTTTCTGTGTTGACTCTTGTGTGTTTTTGAGGTAGGTAATTTTATCACTAGTATCAAGGCTTCTCTAGGTAAGGTTTGTTCTTTAGAGATGTCTTTTATATATAGGAGGTTCTTGGTTTGTCCCAAGAGCCTACTTTTCCAATTAATTAAGAGTAAGATGTTGCTATCTGTTTGACTCAGTCCCCAGTCCTTTGGTGCTGGGGTGTGGTGAAGTAATTACTCCAGAAATGAGAACAATTGATTAAAGCAGTTATGACATTCTATATAAAATAGTGTAATTAGTAATAGCACTAGCATTAAGCCACAGTTTAGAAAGTAACAAACTGTGGTTAACTATTAATTTTGTGTCCTTAGCCATCAGCACAAAATCTACACTTATATTACAGAAGCAATTGTAAATTGGGAGCTTGTATGCAAAGTGTTTCCCCTTGATAGAGTGGTCTTATCCTGCGGGGAAATTTAAGAAAGATAGTGCATAAAACAAACAAAACTGCAAAGAAAGTAGAAATCAGGCTGGACTACACAGGATGATCATGCAAGCTTGGGGAATCTAGAGAATGCAGAAGAGAAAGAATGAAAGAATAAATATGAGCTCGGTCTCTGGGTTTGAGGGATTGGATTAATTTTCTATAACTGGAGTTCTTCCTACCCAATTCAAAAAGAGAAAGAAAAGATAAGAAAAAAGAAAAGAGAAAAAGAAAGCAGAAGAAAAAGAGAGAAAAAGAGATAAAAGGGGAGGCCGCACTTGCCTGCTTGCTTGTATTTCATGTGTCTTTATTGCCAAGAGCAATGCTGATTCACCTAACTTACCTCCTGTTGATTCATATTATCACTGTTGCTTCTGACAATTTCACACTATTAGTCCTGCCTGACCATCCAGTGAACCCTGGCTGTATGGTTGTATGGCCAACATTTCTGCCAGTTTCTGTGTCTTCCTGCACTGTTCACCAGATCCCAGCAGTTGGAAAGTCAGCAGCTGGTCCCTGGGCCTTCCCAAACCGATAACCTGGATCCCAGCAACCACAATGGGAGGAGCTGGTCTCTGGGTCTCTCCACAATGCTGGTGCTGCTCACCTAGATCCCAGCAACCACCAGTCTCTTTTTGGGTTTCTAATAGTTTTTAAGATTCTATTCTTGTGTTAAATTTCTTGAATCTTGACCATGATATGCCTTGAAGTAGATTTTTTTGTTGATCATGGCTAAGTCTATATGCTTCACTTATCTGTATGTTGAATTCTAGTTCTCTACTAGGGAAATTTGATATAAAAAAATCTGTTCTGTGAACTTTTTTTATATTATTTGTGCTATCTCCTGATTTTTTGTTGACTCCAATAAATGTTAAGTTATTCTTCTTTCCCTCATCTAGCAACTGCTGTACTGATTTCTCATAATCCCTTGTTATTTTTAAGAAATCTTTCTTTTCACATTTGCGAACTGCAAGCCTGTCTTCTATATCTGAGGTCCTATCCTCACATTGGTTTATTATGCTGCAGTTACTGTCAATGGAATTTTTATTTTCTTGGATATCTTCTGAAATCTACCTTATGTATTCCATTCCTTTTCAATGCTGAGCATTCATTTCTTTGATAATTTTCTTAATCTCCTCTATATATTTTGTCTGTATCTGCTCTAGAGTCACTAAGCATGGTTTTCATTGTAGACAACATCTCTGCAGTTATTTGAGAAATTACTTCTGATATGTTTTTTTCTAGCATCTCATTCATTTGCTTTGTTGTTACCACTTTAGAGAGGCTAAGTGCATGGCTTTCCTCTTGTTCCACCTCATTCCCCCCTGGGTTTTCCTTTGGTAAACTGGATGTCTGGGATTGCATCTTGTTTAAGTGTCTTCCCATTTTCTTTTCTTTTCTTTCTTTCCTGAAGGTTCAAAATGCTAGTAATAAAGAAACCCTTAGGAAATCAGTACTTCTCCTAAGTATTTTTTAATATTCTGTGTTGAATTTCTGGAGTCTTGAATATTATATACCATGCAATAGAATTTTTTTTTTGATCATGGGTATTTGGAGTTTTATATTACTCATTTAACTATACGTCTAAATTTTCCCTGCTTGTGAAGCTTTCTGACATTGTTTCTGTGAACAAGTTTTTATTTTTAGTGTCATTTGCACTATCTTCTTTTTCATTGATTCTCATCAATCTTATATTTTTCTTCTTTTCATCATGGAGAAGTTTTTGAAAATTTTTGTAGTGGTCCCCTGCTATTAAGAAATATTTGTTCTAATGTTCACTAACTTGATCCTGTGTTCTATATCTGATATTTTGTCCTTAACTTGTCTCATTTTCCTATGTATACTTTCAGTGTAATCCTAGATATCTGTTTGAATATTTCATGGATTCCATTTCTGTCCTGTGTTGTGTGTTCCTGGTTTTCATCATTTTCCTAAGTTCTCAATTTTGTGTGTGTGTATCTGCTCTAGAGTCATTAAGCATGTCTTTCATTGTGGTCACCATCTCTGTAGTTATGTGGGAAATTATTTCTGATTTGAATTTTTCCTAGATCCTCATTCATCTGCTTTGTTACTTCCACTATTACCACTTCAGAGATTCCAGGTGGGGGCTTTCGTATTGTTATACCTCATTGCCACTAATGTTTGCCTTTGATGAGATGGAAGTCTGGGATTGCATCTTTTTTAATGTCTTCCCATTTCCTACTTTCCCTCCTTCCTTCTTTCCTTTCTTTTTAGTTTAATTCCTGGGTTAATTCTTGCAAATATATTAGCACATGTGACTTTATTGATAGTATTTAGAGTCCTTAACAAATGGCTGCTTCATAGAGATGTCTTCCAGGTGTAGCTGGCTTTAGGGATTTGAATATGTTGCAAGAACCCACATCTCAAATGTATGGGGCATGAAAGTTGCTGCCTGTTTGACTCAATCCCTGGTTCTTTGGCACTGTGCCATAGTATTTTCTATGATTCATAGTCACTCTCAGTTTTAGAATTCTAGGAGGAATATATACTTAAAACAATTCTGTCACTTTTGGCTAAAGTGGGACCATCAGCAATAACAATAGCATCAAACAAAGCCTAGAATATCACAAACTGAGGTAACCATTAATTTGCCACTTTTAACTGTATGAACTATACTTGTGGTTATACAACAAAATCTAAAACAAACCAGAAAATTACATGCAGCATATTAGTCCTTAATATGTGAATTTTCCATCACAGTTTAAAAATTAAAAGGGGTTAGGGAAAAAATAGAGAAATAGAAGAAGAGGCAGAGATTAGAATTAAGGCTGGAGAACAAAGAGGTATCATGCTAACTTTGGGAAACTGGTGCAAAAGACTGAAAGGAAGGAGGGGAGGAAGAGATAAAAAGACAAACAGAATAGAAAAAGAACCACAAAGAGGCTAGAATTACAGCAATAAAAACAAGATCAAACAATGAAGGAGAAAAAGAAAAACCAAACCAAACAAAGCTACTACCATACCACAAAAACAAAAAACAAACGAGAAAAGAAAAGTACACTTCAGGTTTGTCTCTGCTATTACTGGTAGACAATGTGTGGAGAAACAGTCCCAGTCTGTGTTGATTTATCCCTGCAATCCAGGACTGGCTTTTTGATGGGGGTAGTGTATAATCTCAGTGAGTTTTTATTTTCTAGCTGAGGTCCAACTCATTCAGTCTGCAGCTGTCAGCATACATTTCTCAGGTCTGAACCTAGCCAGGTGCTGCTAGATGGAGCCAGTAGCCACTCTATGTTGTGAGCTCAGCTGGCCCCTTTCCAAAATGGTTCTTGGCCAATTACTGTTTGCTGTGGGATGACTGAACCTTCAGCACTCACAACCAGCTAATGCAGTCCTTCATATCCACTGTTCCCCTCCACTGCTGCATCTCTCTGTAGAGGCCTCTGGGATCACTAGTAGTCACTGTATTCCCAGGTTTGAATCTCTCCATTGCACAGTGAGTCTTGTATTAGGGGAAAGATGCCACCAGCTACTTCCTTCTATTTCACTGAAGTTTTTCTCTTCACTCTCTTCATAGGCTTCAGTTTACACTTCATATCCTTCCAGGTTTCAAGGGGTCCACTTCCCTCCTTTTTGTCTTCTTCAAGTTGCTATATTCCAGCATCTAGATGGTAACTCTCTGAGTGGCTCTTTTTTCTGCTGCTTACTACTTTGCCATCTTGGTGTTCCTCCTTATATCATTTTTATAATATCAGCCTTGAAAGGAAAGAAAACCCAGATGTTCCATTCTGCTCCTTTTCTCAATTTGTGCCAATTTTTTGCTTACAAAAATTCTCATATTTCACATTGTGTGGTTTGAGGGTCTCCCACAGTCCCTCTCTCACAGCCTGTAGCCATTCAAAATCCTAAATCAAGGAAGTCTAGCTAGCTGGGAGGACACTTACTATTGTGCTCAGGATCTGGCAAGCCTCATATATTGAATGTTCATATCTCTTACAACATTTGTAAAGTTTTCAGTCATTATTGATTTCAATAAGTTTTCTGACCTTTTCCTTAGAGTTTCTATTTCTATAGATTCCATAATCCTTATTTTCCTTGATGGTACCCCATAACCTCACACAAACTTTCTTTACTACTTCTTCTTTTTTCTTTTTTTTTTTCTGACTGGACAAACTGGGATTGTCTTCCATTTTCATTCTTTGATCATGTCTGCTACTCAAGTACTCTATTACATTTTTCATTGTATTCATTGTATCCTTCATCTCAGAATCTCACTTTTTTGAAAAAATGATTTTTATATCTTTGTTGATCGTGTTTTGTTCATTATTTTTTTTTATTTTCTTGTCTATGTTCTCTAGTTGCTTGCTGAAATCCCTTGAGACAATAATTCTGTCAGAATAATTTATGGATCTACATTTTTGTGGAGTCAACTACTAGAAAATCAGTGTATTTTGTTATTGGTGCTATTATTTATTATTATTATTATTATTATTATTTTTCTTGAATTTTTTTGAGACAGGTTCTCACTATATAGTTCAGACTATCCTTGGGCTTACTTTGTAGCCCAGGCTGGTCTCAAACTTGCAACAATCCTCCTGCCTTAGCCTCCCAAGTACTGGGATTACAGGAGTGCACCACTATGTTTGGCTTCCTTGAATTCTTATACAGCTTCTTCATATTGGAGAAACAATCACTTTCTCCTGTCTTTGTGACTGGTGGTAGGAAATAAACAGTTTCAGCAATCAGGCTAGGTGAGAAATTCTGAAGATCTCTAAGATATATTTTATGGGTGTCTCCAACCCAGATTTCTTGTTTGCCTTTGAAGGCTGAATTTCTAAAGATTGTATGCCTTCTTCCTACATTGTAAAACCAGGCCTGGTACTGAGGATCTTCTGTTTATTACCTCTGTGAGAGTGCCCTGAAATATCCACATTCATCTGTTCCTCTCAGTCTCACAGAGTTAAGCTGACAGGCAGTGTATGATAACAACTACTGTGCATGCAGAGGCTTAACACTGCTGTCCGGTACATGAACATGAGAAGCCAACCACCAAAGGTATGAGGAAAGCAAGCCAAGTGTTGGGCATATCTGTAGGCCAGCTGAAGGGAGAGGGTGCATGTAAGGCATTCCAAGTAGTTTGTGAGGAAGCTTCCTACTGAAGTCCATGAGATGGTTGGATATGTGTACCTTTGTTGAATTTTAAAGTCTTGGCTTATGATTTTCTGTCTCTCTTCCTTACAGATGGCCTTCCTAGCCACTCAGCCATGTTGACCCCTTGAATGTTCTGGCTGCGAAAGAGGTGGGGCACTTTGGGTAGCATCTTCAATAGCTGGAGAAGTCAGGCTCACTATAATTTTACTTTACTTCATGGAATAAATCTCATATCAAGGAGGTTTTTCTTGGTACTGGGTAGTACACTTTGATGGATAGGTGACAGAGGTAAAGTGAAATTGTTTTTGTTATTCACTTACCTGTTTTTGCTTTGATTTTTCTCTAAGATATGCTGGAACTGTTCTGGGTTTCTGAACCTTTACAAAGATTCTTTCATTTATAAGTGTCAAAATTGTTGCATCACAGAAAATGATGACAATTTCTACTCTGGAGTTTGCTGGCATCATTTCTTCCAAGATGACGACATATTACTATTTGCTATATAACTTGCAGAGCCTCATTGTAAATGAGGTATATTATGGTATCATTTTGGAATTAGTATTATCTTGTTTTTAAGTCCTATATTGCATTCATTGTTTTGTTTTTATTTCTGTTATGTTTCTGTTTTGTTTGATTTACTATGTCTGAAGGTATAGGCAGTTATTCTGAAGACAACAAGAGACATTATGATTTCCCATTATCTTGTTCTGAAATCCTGTGTAACTTACACTGTTTTATTTTGATTGGCTGTATTCTGTTTTACTTTACTTGGTTTTATTCTCTCTAAAATGAAATCAAATGAAATAAAATAAAATAAAACAAAACAACTATTCTATGCAGGGTCCTGTGGGAGAGACAAGAAGCCAAATTGCCCTTTCTATAAGCTAGTGGCAGTGATGTGGGGCCCAGGAAGAGAGATAAGAAGCCAACTCACCCTTCCCATGAACCAGCAGCAACCATGCAGGACACAAGAAGCCAATTTAGCCTTCCTGTAGGCCAGTGGCAGCCATATGGGGCTCAGGACAAGAGACAAGAAGCCAATTCATCCCACCCATGAGACAGTGGCAGCCACATGGGGCTCAGATGAGAGATAAGAAGCCAATTTGCCCTTCCCATAGGCTAGCCAGCACATGGGCTGGGAGACAAACCCTCACCCACCCCCGCTAAGCAACTGCCTGATTTGGAGAAACACAACCTGAGTTCATAACAACTGAGGTACAAAAACAGCTTAATGCTTGTATTATTTGATTGACTTTGCAGGCTTAAAGCCAGTAGCCTGAGCATCTATTTAGAGAATAACAATATGCAATATAGCAAATATGGGGAATGTCCTTGTGTCTTTTTTAAAAATCCAATATTGTTATCACTGCTTTGTTTTGTTCCATTTTATTTTTTGTTTGTTTGTTTGTTTTATTCAGTGTTCTGTTTTGGTTAATTTCACTGTTCTTTTTGTTTGATTTTATTATGTCTGATAGTATGGTCAGCAATTCTGAAGACAACAACTGGCATTATGGTAACCATTGCTGATTTCCTATTATCCTATATGGAAGTCCTGTATCACTTTTGCTGTTTTGTTTTGAATGGCTTTATTCTGTTTTATTTTGTTTGGTTTTATTCTCTTTAAAATAAAATTTAACAACACTATTCTATTTCTCTTTTACTCTTTAGACTCTCCCTCTTTCTTTCTCTGTGTGTCACTTTGTAATTATTTATTTATTCAGTCTTCTGTTCATTCTATAAATGAATTATAAGTGAGTAATAGATTTCAAGCACTATGCCAGGTCCTGATAATATAAGATGAAAAAAACACAACCCCAGTCTTTAGGAGATTAAATGTAGTGAATTCAGCATATTATTTAAATGTGTTTTAACATAAGATACAGTAACATTTACCCAGAGCTCTAGCTGGAAGTATGGGAGCTATCAAAGGACACTTCCTGAAGAAAGCAATGTCAAAGCCATGTTCTATAGCTCTACATATTAACTAATGATAAAGAGTTTGCAAAGAGACATAGAGAAAGAAGAAAATCAGTGTGGAGAAAATCCAAGACAGTATGTTTGCAGCCTTCATGCCAGGGGTATTTAAAATGAAAAGTTAGCAGCCTAAGAGAATCAATCCATCACAAATGTATCTAGACTTTTATTATAAAACATCACTCAGAAGCAAGGTACAGTGAATATGATTGATTTCTATCAGAGGTAGGAAAAACAATTACAGAAAATATGAAAGACTTAAGATGTGGCAGTAAGAAGGTATGTAGTTAATTTTTTTACTACTGAGACAAATTACATGATGCCCCAAGTTAAGGGAGGAAAGGTTTATTTAGTTTATAGTTTTTAGAGCTTTCCATCCATAATTGGCTGGCTCCAAGGCAGGTGGCAAATGGCAGAGGTTAGTTCATGGAAGTGGAAGACAACAAAAGCAACAAGGGAAGAAGAGGGGACAAACCTCTTTCTGTCTTGTGTACAGACTACCTGCCCTATGGCGGGTGTAGCACTCATATCCTTAATCCCAACACTGAATCATGAATCAATCACAAACTCTAGATTCAGTCACCTCTTAAAAGCCTGTCTCTCATGGCTGCATGAAACTTCGGAGAGGCATCTAGACACAATCCATAATAGGAAAGAAACAGAAAGAAATATAAGGTATAAAATTGAGGGGACTTCATTCATTCTTCCTTGCCAGTTTTCAATACAGACAATCTGTTAACTTTCTCTGAGATAGTCTCTTCTCTTTCTCTGTTACTTATTTTTCTAAAGCCTATCATCCCCTCCATTATAGGTACAGTATGTTCCTTTGCTTTACATTTTTACCATTTAAAATGGAGGAAATATACATTATCCTGATACCTGATCAACTGTAGTACAATATTTAAAAGGGCATTAAAGACACTCTTCACTCATGTGGAAAATCACACAGTTCAATGTGCTGTAGAAGCAAAATGCTTTTTAAAGTGAACTGTTGGGTGACACTGTAGTGTCATCCTTCAAATATAGTTGCATGGAGTCATGTAACACTGCTGTCCTGCCCTGCACTTCAGGATGTTCCAACAGTGACTTAGACTTCTCTGTACAGCTTCATTCTCTCTTCTAGAGCTAACACTCAGACTCTAGAAAAGACACATAGTGACACAACTTTTTCCTCCATGCATTTTGCACATTACTATGGTTTTTCATTAGGCTGAATGTAAGGCAAACATTTGACTATCATTTTCAACAATATTATTACTATCTTTATGCCTCCAGAATGAACATCTAATTTATATTAAACTGTATTCTCATGAAAAATAATTATCTTTAATCTTGTAAGCATTCTTGAGTTATAGTGAAAAATATGTTTCAGTAATTCCTTACGCTATGCTTTTCATTATGTATTAATGAATCAAACAAATCAGTGTTCTAATAGGCCATTAGATGACATTTTATCCATCTATCCAACCATCCTTCTAAACATGCAATCAAATGAAGCCAGATCTACATCATGACTGCAGATTAAAAGTATCACAACCCATAACTTTACCCAGATATAATTGTAAATAAGTTTCAGGAAATATACATACCAGAAAGATATTGATAAATGACAATAATCCTACGCTTATAATATCTAGTATCATGTTATTCCAGTCTGACATCCCATCTTTGTAGTAACAAAGTGGGACATGACTTCATATGATAAATAAACTAATAGAGTTAGAAAACTATAGATGAAGAGCCAAGTAAAACAGAAATATATTTTCCTAACCTATAGTTAATAAAATGCTGTAAGGAAACTTGGGAAATGAAAGAATTGGTCTGTATAGGTAAAATGATTAAAATTTTTTTCATTACAGACATTTGGGGTCCCTTTGCCTTGCATTGAGAAACTGTGAAGATCACATTAATCAGATCTCAACTTGCGGCATGTATTTCAAATGAAACATGAGTTCTTCCAAAATCTTTTTCATGTCCTGTTCTTATTCTAAAATTGAAAAATGATTGTACTCGGTCGTCTGTCTTATGAAATCCAGTTTTTTAAATTCAGTTTCTTGTTTACTAGCGCTTGATAGACATAGAGAATGGTGTGTTTTTTTTTGTATATTTGTACATGCACATAACATATTTTGATAGTTTTCAACCTTATAACATTCCTCTCTCTTTCCTTCCCTTTCAAACCCCTACCCATTTCTATAAAGTTTACCTTCTAGAGTCTCATTATCTTCTATTTTATTTCAGATTTATTACATAAGGGAAAACATGTAAAATTTTAATTTTCTAAATCTGGCTTAGTATTCTTAACATGATTATTTTTCAGTGGTTTTATTTCAAGTAATGATGTTTGAAATTGAAGCAGCTGGGTTTAGATCAGGCCCCACTTCCCTAACCCATGCTCTACCTCTTGACCATGAAAACCTACTGAACTCTTTTCCAAAACATTCAAACTTATAGGCTCCTTCTGCCCTGGCGTCTTCACTCACACCCAGAAGACTCTGATATAATGATTGGTGTGGCTGATGTAATGATTGCATATAATGATTTGAGGGTTCCAACAAATTTCCACTCTGGCTCACTTTGGGCACTATTACGAATTGTAAGAGGGCAGAAACTGTTAGCTTCATTCATGCTTTTAGCAGTGCCTTTGAAACTGTGACATATAGGAAATAGTCAATGAATGTATAATAAACAATAACCAGGTGAAGGAAACAAAGGAAAGGGAAAGTAAGGAATAAATGGTTCTATTCAACAAATTGATGAATTTCCCGTGGCTTCTTTATAATTCATGAATAAACATGTATTTCTTCTAATGTAATAATGGTGACTCTTAGCTCCTTGAGCTCACAAGAGCCTCCGGAGCACAAGAACCTATTAATAAAGTAGCTCCTCTTTGTTATAAATCATTCATGGTGTGAGAGACTCTTACAGGACTAACAGTGTTATTTATTGTGATGAATCTCATAAAGATAAAGATTTAACAACAGACATAAAAGGGTTTTTCATGACGAAGTCCAAAAGCCTATGGAAACTTATGTACACACTACCACAAAAGTCCAAGATAAAGAAATAAAGAAATTGGAGGTGGCTTATCATGTTCAAATAATTCAGTGAATTAAGATTTAGTAATTCCTCTCAAAATGGAAGGTTACGGTCTATGTAGCCATGAGTTCTCTAGAATGAGGCTAATTTAAAAGGACAAAGGTCTCAAATAGAAAAAGAGATTTCAAAAGCAACACTGTATATTCTACTCCATTTTGTTTTCCTTCCAGAAAAATAAGTTGATGTCTCTGAGCAGGAACTCTGCAAAGGAAAGAAGGAGAAATTATCCTGTTGAGAGCTAAATAATCTCTGGAATGTTTATCGTGTGCTGATGATCTTACTAAAATGGCTTTTATTATTTCACTTAATTCTCAAAATAACTCTTTGAGATAAATGCTACTATTCATCTTCATGAGGTTAATTGACCTGGTGAAAGGTTTACAACAATCAGTGGTAGAAGTGGGTCTCAACCCAACCTCACTGACAAAGGACTATGCTCTACACCTCTCTCCTCTCTATACCGTCCTCAGAGGCCTCCTAGGAGGTTTCAGGTACCTTGAGAGTTACAAATCACATTCCCAATGTATGTTCCCAAGAGCTGCTCTTACATTCTTGCCATGCTGGGCTAAGGGACTACTAAATCACAAGGCCTAATTCCTAGAATTACTTTAATATCCAACATGATCAGGAATTTTTGATAAGGTTAATTATACATAATACTGGCACAAACTGTTTTCTCAATTTCATGATTAAAGAGCCAAGTAATTCACATGTTACGATGACTTCTGTTTTATATTCATTTTCTGTGTACTTGAAATGTTATCACCAGTGCCAGCAGCTTCTTTGAGCATCCACCTTGTTCCAAACAGTTAACTAGATTATCACTTCTCATTTCATCTTCAAAATTATTGTTCGTTATTGCTGTGTTACAAGAAGAAGCCTGGAATTTGAGAGGGTGTGTAACTTGCTCAAGGTAAACATGTTGCCAGGTGGCTGGGCTAGAATTCAAACACGGATTGGTCTCCTGCTATATCAGCTGTCACCCAGGGATATGTCTGCACTAGCTAGCAATGTGATCTTTTCTTTGGCTTCAGTAATTTAAGAATATTTTTTTCTTCTTATCACTTGTCCTTACAAACACGGCTCTTGACCCAAATAAGCAGGAAATATTCAAATGGAAGGTTGGATTTAATAGAGAGGAATAAAATAACTTTAAGTAATGGTCCAAAAAACTTTCTCCTCTAAAATACAGCAGTGAAATAGGAGGTGCCAATGTGCTTACATGGAAGAAGACGCTGTTCACGACCACTTGGCTTTAACCACAAATGCTTTTCAGAGAATATCCAATACTTGAGTAAAATATTTTTCAGCTAATCACAGCCAAGCATTTTATTTTTTCAACCAAAACCAAGTGCAAATTGTGTTTGTTTTTGAAATTATGATATCTACTTTACAAGTGAAATTCCACACAGCAAAGTGTGAGCTTATTTTGATAAAATCACATTTCAAATTCCACATGCAACTGGGTAAAAATCAGGACATGTGGTGTGGGGTTTTCATAAAAGTCAAAATCTGATAATTAGCACTAAAACTGTTCTTTCAAATCTGAAAGTATTGGAGATAATGAAAGTAAAATCTCATGGAAATGCCAAGAATTTCTGCTCTTGCTAAATCCTACCAAATAGCACAAAATCCATATATCGTAATACCAAGGTGATAGCACATTTCAATTCTGTTATCCACTGCTATCCACTGTTAAGGGAAAAAAGATGGGAACATAAGTTCACCACTTCATTTCTGTAAAGTTTCTCCTGATTTTTAATTGTTGAATTTTAAAATTGATTATCATCAACCTTGTAACTGTCCTATAAAGGGGGTATGTATTGGCCTTGGCTCAAAGGAGTAGCTCTATATAAAACTATATAAAGATAGTTCCATTGTTCTAAGTATGTGTCTCAATGGTTGGGACAAATGCATGATCCAAAGAGAGGCTCAGGATGATACGAGAACAAATTGAAAGCTCTGGCTCCCTACCTGGTATTTGTGTGTGTCCCTAGTCACACAGTGTGCTCGTGTGTGTGTGTGTGTGTGTGTGTGTGCAAATTTTAATTCTGTCAGCATTAGCAGTAGTAAAAGAAATTAAATTGAATCTACCCTGGCAAGTTTCCAGCACAAATTGGTGACTGGTTGCTTGATTCAGTTGCTTTCAATAGCTGCATCACCTCCTGTTCTCCAGTGCACCTCACGACCGCATTATTATTTAGTAGAGGAGTAGTAGGATTTAATTTTTCAAGAATTGGCAGCAGATTGTACCAGCAGTCCTTAAACAGCAGCATACTGTATTTATTTGTATATTGCATTTCATCCAATGTATGTAATTCTATCTCCAAATTCAACATTTGTTGGCGATTAAATAAGGAATGATTCTGTTTAAGTCAAAACAGCAGTCAAAACAGGAACAATGCTATATTATAGCTCGGATGTGAACTCAATAGTTGATACCAATTTTGGGGAAAACAACCAATGTCTTTTATTTCAAATAATACACCCTATTTTTATAGAAAGTAACTCAAACCTTTAGTTATGTAGGAAAACCATTTCAAATATTTAAAGGTTATTAACTTGTAATGAAATACCTCAAAATAATTCCCTAGGAGATAGTATCCTTTTGAGAGTAATGAAATCCTATCATTCTAATATACATATATAAGAAACATCTAAATAATATCATTAATTTTAAGACATTTAACACTGCTCATAAATTAACATTTTTGTATGTGTATATACAGTCACACATGGTTTAATGACAAGAATATGTTCAAAGAAATGCATCATTAGGCGATTTTATTGTTGTGTGAGCATCATACAGTGTCTCTAAACACTTACAGATGGTTATGGCCTAATACACACCTAAGCTCTATGGGGCCCATCATATATGTAGTCGATCACTGACCTAGATATCATTATGTGGCTGATGACTCGCTGTGTGTGATGTGTGTAGGGCAAAGCAGTAGAATATTCTTGGTAAAAGAAGAAGGATTTAAGTTCTTTCAAATATGCGAAGGCCTACATTTTAAAAACTACTTAAACTTGAAGATATACAAACAAATTCAATTTATAGTTATTCTTTGTATAGCCAGATATAAATGCACTTCATTAATTAAAGGAGTAGAGAGTATGTTGTAAGGTTTCAAATTATTTGTCCCATCCAATTTGCATGATTTTACATTCATAATACTGAGTTTGGGCAAAATTGTTTAGCTAGGCATTGGGCATGTGAAATTATTCTACCATCTGGGACCATGAGAACAAAATGTGGAGAGCCAAGGATCACCAGCCAAATGATGGTCCCACTGCCCAAAATATCTTATGATGTCTCCAAGTGGCCTCATATGCTTAATGTGTTCCTGCCTGGTTGAGTCCATAAGCTACAGAGCGAGCAAATAGTCTGTGGCAAAATAAATAGTTAGGTAGGTAGGTAGATAGAGTTGGGCTTTAAAAATGCTTCAGCAAAATGGAACCATATTACCATTAACTATCTTGGAAACTTTTGCAAACCACTTCACCTTCTGGGTCTCTCTCCTTATCCAGAAAATACAGAAGCTCTACTAGATTATCTTCACTTTGGTTTTGTTCAAAGTGTATTTCTTTCTCATCTATTGTGTTAGGTGCTAGGAATACAATGATGAATAAAACATATGCCTACCCCAGAGGAATTTACAGTCTAAAGAAGAAGCAATACATAAATACATCAATTTCAGACAATATGAGGACAAGAGAGATATATTTACAGGACTCTATAGGAATCTCAGATTTCTTTTATGACTCTTTACTAACATTTGGTCTCCATAAGTTTTCTTCAAGAAGAGGAGATGCTATGTCCTGACCTCCAGGAGGAGGAAGGAATGGTAAGAACAGTCAAAGGAAGGACATGGGACAAGATCCATGGTGACTGCATCCAAGAAGAGACAAGGAAAAAAACGGGGAAGGGGAGCCAAGAAGCCTCACATTCAAATGACTTAATTATCTCTTAGCTGGCTTGCACACTGCCGAAATGATTTATCTGTCCAACTTGGACTGTAAGCCGCCAAAGAGCCACTCTGGCACTTCCCTAATAAATGTAATTTTGCATTCAGCAAATGATGGGGTAAGTTTGACAATCATAAAAGTAGTCAAAGAACTGAAAAGGTGCCTTGGAAACTGTTCCAGCCAAAACATAGTGGATATAACTGATGATTTAGCATGTTTAATAAACATTTCATCTGCTAAGTATTTCATTTCTTTTTAAATCCATAAAGAACTTTTGAGTTGAAGTGGTAGTTTCTTATTTGCATATTCTGTGTTTTAAAACTATTACATGTAACCCTTTTTTTTTTTTGCAATATTCAAAAGAAGTATGATGGTCTACCTAGGTAGCTGCATACTCATATGTTTTTACTCTTTTGGACACAACACACTGACGACTTATGCTGCCAAGATTTAAAGGTAAAAATAATGCTTTAAATAAGAAGATTGGAGGTTTTCCTAAAAATGCATTGGAATATAGCTGATGTGATTCCAATACTCTATTCAAACTGTGTGTTGGGTTCAGTGCCTCAAAATGAGAAAATGTATATCTAAGAGTCGAGGGAAAAAAATCCTTGCCAAGCAGATGTTGGTAAATTGCCAGCTGAAACAAAGTTGTGATGTTGGTGACAAGCTTGGTTTCTAGAGGATATTTAGAACGCAGAGCCTGGCTTTGCCTTCATTTCCCTCAGGAAGGCCTGGATGAGGGGCTACATCCCATTACCAGCTCGTATCTTGCTTCCAAACATCTGGATTCCCAGTCTCATCCATTCAAAAATGATTTACTCATTGTAGCTTTTTGTTTGTGAAGATTTTAGCCAAGAGAGAAAACACTCAGTCACTTCTTCTTCAGATATTCATTTCCTAGCTTGCTCTACCTCAATCCCCATACAAAATTGAAAGAATCTCACACTTTACATTCTTTTTGTTTTTATGAAAAGCTAATATTTAAATTTCTGTTGATTGATTTTATAATGGACCTTTATCAAATAAAAGGTAAAAGAAAATTCAAGCAAATACATCCAAAGCAATGAATCCTTTCAACTCAGTTATCCAGACAGTTGAAAATGAAATCTATTTAGGCCTTGAATTATACAGAAAATTGACTTATAATTCACATCATCTAGTTGATACAGAACAAACAGATTTTTACATCAGAATCATTTAAGAAATGTTTCAGAATAGACACTTAAACCTTAGCCCAAATCTATGGAATGATGAGATATAGTAAAGGATATTGTGAAAAAGACTTCTAATACTAGATAAGAAACACTGGTTTAGTACTTCGTTCTATTAAATATTACACCTGGCCTGAATTAGATTGTTCAACATTTTTTATTTGTGGGAAGACAGGGAGAGACAGATTGTACATAGAAAAAAACTATAAAATAATTTATGAATACGTTATATTTGAAAAAATAAGTTTAATAAAATGTCTATATATCAATATTTTAAGTCAGTAAATTTTATATACTACCCATAAATAACTGAAATATGATATTTCAAAGTTACAATTTAAAAATCACCAGTAATACCAGAGTAATTTGAGAAAAACCTGTGAAGTATTATTGAGTTTCACAAAAAACTTGTACTTTATGACTAGATGCCTCGATACCAGAAAAATGTCAGTTGTCTCCAACACAATCCCCAAAATTTCAAAATATATTTTTGAAATATATTCCTTTTCTTTGTAAGTTGAAAAGCTATTTATAAAGTATAGAAATACAGAGCTAGTTCAGGAAGACTCATTCTTTAAAAGCTGTCTTCATTTCGAACTGTAATCTCATAGTCACCAGGCTAAAAGAACAACCTCAATCATGACTTCTGGGTGAAAGAAGAGAGGCAGGGACAATCAGGGACAATTCATGAGATAACTGTTCAAACCTTTCCACCAACATTGCCTATATCATTGCTTCCCACGTTCCATGGGAAAAAAGCAATTCCTTTAGAGTGGCTTCAATGAAATATTAAACACTACAAGCATTAAATTGTATTTTACTTCAATAACTATCATCACAGTGTATGTTTCTTCAGATCAGCTGGTTGCTTATGGAGGGAGAGAGGAATGTTGACTTTTCTTGTCTTCCTGCCCACAGGCTGGAAGGGGATGACATCTGGCTCTCGCCCACTCAGCCTGCTCACGTCGTCGACTCCCAAGAGGTCTTAGCTTCTTGTTGACCTCTTGTACTCCTCCCCTGAGAACAAATAGTTTTTTTAAGACTTAAATTTTTTAAGAAAATTTCTTAGCTGAGAAGTTTTAATTTTTAAAAAATTCTGGGCACAGTATTTTAAATTTGTGTCTCTTCGTTTCAAGCCAGTACAGTACAGAATATGTAAGAAGTATTTCTGTAAGTATTCTTTTGTGTCTTTAGTTGTTCTATCATAGCTGTGTCAGTGTCTTGAATTGATTCAAAATGTTTACCTTTCATGGTTAATTTGGATTCAGAGAACACTCAGAAGTGACATGGTGCCAGGCCGAGATGGATGAGTATACACAATAGTTCTTTATGAACCTGCTATTCTGTTGGATGGAATTCAGCAGCATTTACTGTAGCTTCGATAACATCCTGTAAAGACCCTCATGAAAGAAGAGTTCCAGAAATGCTTCTGAAAGTTTCAAAAATGATGAAATAAACATGTTAGAAGTGAGGAGTCTTTTGAGAGTGGTTAATGGCAATGAATTATTTATTGTAATAAAATTTAAAAGTTTAATCATTTACTGTATATTTTGATCTATTATATATCTATCTCACAATAATTGCATTGATTCCTTTTATATCTTCTAAAATAGTTAGTTGTAAAGTTTATATTAACATTCTAAGACATCTGCTAATTTTTAGTTGGAGAAACATAATAATCATGTTCCTACATAACAAATTACTTCTAAATTAAAAATGTACTCTCTTAAAAGAAACCAGTGTCACTGGTGTGAGAAATCTAAAGTATAAATAGGGACCAAAGTGTATAATAGATATTGTGAAGTAGGGAGAAAATGTTCAAGTGGGAGGCAGAACAAGGGAGAGAAGAGGGGTGAAAGAAAGAAGGGAAAGGTAAAAAAGGAGAAAAAAATGAGGAAAGAAAAGCATGGACTCAAAGCTTTTCTAAATGGAGAGGGCAGGAGGGGTTGTAGGGAGAGTAGGAAGATGTGTAAAAAAGTTATGTCATCTACGGGTACAAATTCTTTATGATGAGTGTGATCACTATGTATTTCTAAAATGTTTTAATAAAATCTGAATAAAATGTTTCCAAAAAAAAAAGAAGCCAGTGTGTCACTGTGATGAGTTAGCATTTGGCATGAACAAGATAAAGCTCAAATTGTCATTGTTTTGAATGAAAAGAGATTTAGCTCTCACTTTTCATTTGATCAACTCCTACTATATCTACATGTCAATTTTTTATGAGAAGATTGTTAAATCTTTAATGATAAAATTATATTGTGGGGCCAAAGACCTGTGAAAGGGAATCTGAAAGAACTAACAAATTGAAAGACATTCCTAGGATCTAAGTCATAGTCCTCTGGTCACCAAAGATGCTCCTTGAGACAGAGAATTTTTAAAGATATATAAAAAATTAAGAGAAAAGGAAGACTTTTGAAAGGCTAGGAGCTAGCAGGATTTTGCTTATAAGAACACGCAGTAGGTCCATTTATTGGAAATGGTATGATTTGAATAGTCACATGTTATACTATGAAAATTCCCAAATGGTAGTTTAGTTGGTTGATCGTGGTCATAGATTCTGTTGTGTTAAGGGTCAATTGACTTAGCTCTGTTGTGATATTTTGTGTCATGGAATCAGACAAACCATAAAGGAATAGACCTAATATAAAAGTTGACAGGACTGGGGTTAGACTCACATAAATGTTTTTGCCTCAGTTTGCTGCTAAATCAAGCAGTATGAAACTTAACAAAGAAAAAAGGTACACGTGGATTCCATAGCTTTTCTTTGGTTCTCTAGCTCTCTCAGAACAGCATGTAAAATTCAGTGATTAGTGCACTTGGCATAGATATATTAATTCAGTAGGGAGCTTGGGATAAATGTTTGACTGTACTCCCTGTAGACTGAGGGCCCAGCTATGTCCATACATAGGACTTAACTAATTCCTTCATAAAGACAATTGCTACTGAACCACAATAACCTAGGTCCAGAGTTTAACTCTTGCTGTGTAACCAGAGAAGGGGTAAGCCTGAACATAGCTACATATCTGAACATAGCTACAAATATTTGAATATTTCATTCAAATGTTTTATTTTTCAGAAACTACTTCCAATCTAATAGATAAGACACGTAAGTAGAAATTGATCTCAAGTTAAACAAACAAAGGGAAGCTGACTGTACTCCTGTTTTTATTTTTATTGTTTGGCCGCTAGTACCTTTACTGCCTCGTTTTTACTTGGATATCTCACTTTCTTCCGTGGCTCTGGGGCAATTGCTTCAGAAAGGAGCCATCACACTCTTTGCTCAACAGACCATCAAGACTCAGTCTGAGAACTTCCATTAATGCCATCTCACTCATCTGTTTTTACTAGTCTTGAGCAAGAGTCATGTAACTTTGGAGCTCCGGCTAATTTGTCACCAAGATGAGAGTGAGCCTTTTTGAGAAGCCAATGCGTTGTGAGAAAAGACTGATGGCGGAGGTAAAAGTGCAATACCCTGTGGACACCACTGGAGTCTTTATCTGGCTGACTCTACTCTGGTGCTTGCCCCTTTCCTTGGGTATTAAATCCTATTGGCCTCAGGAAACTTGGGTTGTCTTTGTCCTTTGAAGCTTGATTAGTCTTAAGCGTTACAGTCTACACATTGAAGGAAGACACAGGGTCTGGTTCATGTCCTAAAGAGTTGTATACATGCGCTAAGCATTTGCCATACTCTCTGTGACCTGCTCCATACTCTTCTACATCAGGCAGTTATCATTGTACACTACTGCCAAATGCAATCAGGTGTGTGGGCTTCCCAAGTGCACGTGTCATAGTCTTGATGACTCATGTGTCCTTCTGATCTGCTGTGTACAAGTTCTGGGAGCTCCACCTCCTATCAGTCCTGTGGTAGACAGTGATCAAATTCTCCAGCAACCCTGCTGAGGAGGCAGCCTGAGTGCTTGGGAAACTCCAGCATTCGTGTTCTGTGAGAACCAGTGATGCTCCGAGTCATCTGAACAGTCCTCCAGTGCATCTGTCTCGTATGCCACATGCAATTTGTGAGAAGTATCCCTCCAGTTTTCCTATAAAACTAACATCAGTGTTTACCTATAAACAGACACAGAAGTCACTGCTGACTGTACTCTGCTTTGTATACAATCCTATTATATAAAGAGCTCAAGCAGCATGTCTGTCTGCCTAGATGTGTGTGTTCTCCTTCTCCAGCTGCCAACCACCTAAATTATTCAGCAAGCCCTGATCATGCCAAGTTTTTAGTCAACAATGGAGATCCTGCCAAAGAGCTAATAATGCTCAAAAAAAGGCAATGTTTGTGACAATTAACAGAGCCTGCAGCCTGCAACGCACATTGGACTCATTTGTAAAGGAAAATTTAAATGATATGCTTCATTATAAATGGTCCCATGCAGCACATTGCTAATCAACCAAAGCAGCTTCTTCATCTCCCTCACTGCACTCCCCTTCCTATCCGATGAACCCAAAGGCAGCTCTGCGTTGAGGCTCTGGGCCACCACTTGTCGCAGTTCTAAATGTAGCGTGGTTATCTATCACTATCATAATCAGCTTTGATCAAATGGAATAATTAGCTCGAACATGGATGAATAGAGCACCAGCCTCTCATCTTGTCTATTAATAATCACAAGTATAACTTCACAGCCAAATCAAGAGGTATGTTACAGTTCCCCTGAGAGCCTGTTGGGGTAAAGCCCCCTGTGACTACACCAAGCTGAGAAGTGCAGATGGGACATTGAGCCCATAATGATGGGCTGACAGCTGCCAAACCCAGCACTCCTCCCCCCACACTTGGCAGACAGGGTGGGGGGAGAGAAAGAGATTGATTGGGAAAGTGGGGCTGATTCTCCATGCTAAATAACTATTATTTCTCAAATAATGGTATGAGATAAAAGGAGAGAAAAAAGAGGAAAGAGGGTCAAAGGCTGTTGTGAGTTTCCAGATTCCATACTCCAGAAGTGGAATTCCACAGTGCAGCTTGGCTAGAGGACAGTCAGCTCCTGAGCAGCACTGACTTGACTTCACTTTTTTTTTTTAAAGCAGTATTAGGTATCAAATCCAGCATCTTTGCATAAAGCTGTATCCACAACCTTTTTTGAAATTTTTCTTTTAATTTTGAGACAGGGTCTTGCTAAGTTGCTTAGGTTGAGTTTGAACTTGTGATCCTACTGCCTTACTCTCTAATAAGCAGGCACTTCTCATAACGTGATTCTTTAGGCCAAAAAAATGCCTCCCATACAGAAGTCACTTAACTGCAAGTTTGCTTTTTTCAATATAAAAGACAAAACTTTGTAAGAAAGCATAAAAATATTTTTAGTACATTTAAACTTGTTTTTGAACTTTTGCAAACAACTTCTCATGCACACTGTAGTACGTCCCCAGCCTTGTTAAATTCATACATGTCAATTTGTTGAAAGCTGTGGATCTTCAACCCAGAACAGTTATGCTCATAAAGGCATTCACACAACAGTTTTATAAGAATTTGGGAGTGGTCATGGTTTCCCCCAAAGACTGAATTTTTTGTTTTGTTTTGAAGGGAATAAAACCAAACAATAAAATGGAACAAAGCAAAACAGCAAGAACAATATTGGGTTTTAAAAACAAGGCATAAGGAAATCCCCCATAGTTGCTATATTGCACACCATTGTCATCTAAACAGATGCTTAGACTACCCACCCCAGCATGAGAAGTCAACCAATCAATACAGCCATTAATTTGTTTTTGTACCTCAGTTGCTATTATCCTAGCCTGTGTTTCTCCAAATCAGCTGGTTGCCTACACGCGGAGGGAGAGCCTCTTCTTGTCTCCCTGTGTGCCAGCTGGTTTATGGGAAAGGCAGGCTGACTTCTTGGTTCTTTTCTTGGCCCATGGCTGCCTCTGGCTCACAGGAAAGGTGGGCAGACTTCTTGGTTCTTTTTCTACCTGCATGGCTGATTCCAGCTCCTGGGAAGGCCAGGCTGAATTCTTGATTTTCTTTCTGGCCCACAACTGCTTTTGGCTCACAGGAAGGGCAGGCTGACTTGTTGGTTCTTTTCCTCACCCACATAACTACCACAAGCTCATGGGAAGGAAGATTAAATTTTTGAAGGGTTCTATCTACTCCAGCTTAAGGGTATCTGGTTTAAACATTTAAACAACAAAGACTTCAAAAAAAGAAGTGAAATTTCTAACTGTGGAATAAACTGAGTGTTGAATTATCCATCTATAAAGTGAGTTTTGGAACATTACTGGTAAAAGTTTATTCATTCATTCACCAATGTATATTTCATTATCTCTTATGCCCTTTTCATTTATTACCTTCTCCAGGTTCCTACTGCACATCGCACACTGGGTTGTGTGGTAGGAACACAGGGCTCAGAGTCTTGACCTTGAAAGCCTCAGTGCCATGTTAGAAATGGACTATGACATACTATGAGTACCATGAGAAGCATAATCACATGGAAGTGCCAATGAATGCTCCATGGAGGAGGAAGTCATTAATATTGCATACTGCTTGACACTGAGGAGAAGAGAATAGGGAGAGTATCATGTAGGCATTTCCAAAAACAATGTTTGAGTTGTGCTGCTTTCAAGAATGAATGGAAGTTTACCAGACAAACCAATGGCCTTTCACTCAAAGGGAGCTAACAACCATGCCCAAAGACAGGGGGACAGGACATAACATGCTGCTTTCAGGGAACTGTAAGGCACTCAACTTATGCTATGAAACATGAGAAGTACTATAAGTGCCCTATCATTATATTGTATTATCATTTTATTACAATGTATAATCACTATAATCACTATCTTATTATATTGTATTATCATATCATTATCATTATTATATTGTATATCATTATATTAGTCTTTGAGTGGGGAAAATTTTGTATTAATTAGCTTTCCTGTGACTAAAATGCCCCAAATTTAACTTTGGCTCATAGGTGTAGGGGGTTCAGTCCATGACTGGCTGGTTCCAAGAAAAGAACATCGTGGCAAAAGGGTGGAGCAAACTGGCTTAGTTCACAACAGGCAGGAAACAGAACAGGGGAACAGCATCAGAGAGTAAGTGGCCAGGAACCAGATATAAAGCACAAGATTTGGCCTTTGTGACCTACTTTGACCCACTCAGAAGTGTGCTTTTATAAGCCCCTGGTGGCTTCAAAGCCAATCAGGTTGACAATCCAGCTTAAATCCAACATTTATACCTAAACCAGGGCAGTTTCAGTCTTTTTAAATTGACACCTAGCAGAGGCTACTAATTATATTTATTCATCTACCAAATGTATTGGTCAATATTCTTTCTGCTGAGAGAGAAATCCAAATCAAAATGTGTCAGCAAGAATGAAGGATTTGGAGGAAAAAAAGATGGCGGAAAAAAGCAGGAGAGAGACCCTCTCTGATAGAGACAGCTCAAATGCCAGAATAACACACCCTGGAGAGACCCAAACAGAGAGAGATGGACTCTTACAACCCAGGAAGAAACTAAAGTGCAAAAAACCACTCGAATATGAGGTCCTGGGGCTATTACTAGTGAAGATAAGATCAGCGAGCACAGCGCCCTCCCTGAGCTGCCTGAATTCCTGCCTGACCTGAACAAGCGATCCACGCCGAAGTGACTGGCTTGAGCCGCTGGAGCGCAGAGCTGAACAGCCCTGCATGCAGCTCGCCCAGACCGGCCCTGCACGCTACCCACCCAGAGGCACCGTGAATTCCCACCGCAGCCCTGCAGTTCTCTGGGACTGGCATCAACACGTGGTGAGTGATGGGAATAAGACCCTCCCACGGGAAAGGGAAAACCGACTGGAAGACATGTTGGATTTGGGCAGGACAGCCCTAACTCCATAAGGAAGTGGCTTCAGCCACTCCCCTCACCGAGCGGATGATGGAGTCTGCTTGGACTAGGCCACGCTCCTGGTGGAGACCCAGTGAGTCGCTACAAATTACTTTCCTGCAATTGGTGCACACTGACGCAGTGAAGGCCTCCAAAGGTTGACTGGCCTGGAGGGGAGGAGCCAGAGCACACTGCCCTGGGTGAACTCTAATCTCTGATAACCTATTGAAGAGGGCTAAAGCTCCTAGCCTGCACCCTCTAGAGGAGCCTTAACCAACAAGAAAAGGGTCTGGGAATTACACTGTACACTTGTATGGAAGGAACCAAAAACATGACGAAAGGGAGAAATAAGAAAAAACTCCCAGCCCAACCCTGAGAACATTGATCCAGGAGAGGTAAATACAAAAGAGATTGAGGGCTACAAAAATGCAACATCAAACACAGCATTAGCAGACATAAAGAGATATCTTCAGGACCTCATAAGCGGGACCAAAACTGAAATATTAATTCAAATTAAACAAGAGATAAGTAGATTAAGAAAAGAAGGGTTGGGCACCTCTCAAGAAGACACAGACAGAAGAATGGAGGAACACAAATGGAGAGAAAAATTTAATGAAGAATTCTGAAAAAACCTAGAATTCATGAAGCAAATTCAAAGAGATTTTCAGGAAACTAAAGACTCCATAGAAAGCTGGCAAAACTGCTTGAAAGAAACCAAAGATAGACTGTCAAAAATTGAACACAGGCTTACAATGTGGGGTCATGAAAAGGAAGACCTCTTAAAAATAACAAGGGAGCAGGCAGTAAAGATACAAAGACTGGAAGATGACAAGAGGATCTATAACTTAAGAATAAAGCATGTGAATGAAGAAGAAGGAATCAAATCAGAGGAATTACAAAGGCTATTCACAGAAATTATTAAGGAAAATTTCCCAAGCATAGAAAAAAGAAATAATATGCAGAGGTATGAAGCATACAGAACTCCAGCCACCTACAACCCAAACAGAGCTACACCCAGACACATAATAATCAAGATCCCAGAAATTCAATATGAGTACAGAATATTAAAAGCCATCCAAGAAAAGAAACAGATCACCTATAAAGGAAAACCCATCAAAATCACGGCAGACTCTTGACACAGACCATCAGGTCAAGAAGAGCTTGGAGTGAAATAATTCAAGTGCTGAAGGAGAACAATCTCCAGCCCAGATTGATGTATCCTGCAAAACTGTCTCTACAAATTAATGGAGAAAAAAGATGCTTCCATGACAAAGAGGAACTAGGAGAATTTATGACCACCAGTCCAACCCTACAAAAAATACTGAAGGACAGTCTAGGGAGAGAGAACAAGAATACGAGCATTTCAGGAACAGTGGCAGAGAGGCCTCAGTGAACGAGGCAGACAGTGGAGTGGAAGAGAAAATTAGACTATCAATGGCAGAAAAATAGAATAGCAGAAATGAGGCAGAGAAGATTGGCTATAATCTCTAGTATAGAGGGCCTTAAAATACTAACAGAGAGAAACACAGGCAGACTAGATCAGGAGATAGGGTCCATTGAGCTGCTCTATATAGGGAGGCAGTGGGACCCAAAACAAGCAGTGCACCCCATGGGAGTGAAAGAGGAGGAATTATCTAAAAAAGGGAGGCTGAGGATATTGTTAATGGGGTAACAAGATTTAAAATTTACATTATTCTCACCACTCTGCTTGGATGGATTATGTGCTGTTCCAGTTTGTCTACTTACACTAGCTTTGAGGACATGGTCAGCTATCCCAAAAATAAGAGGACATATTATGGTAATCATCCCTAATTTTCCTATCAACTTAATTTGAAGCCCTTTATAACTTATACTGTCTTATTATGACTGATCTTATTTGAATCTGGTTTGTTAGATTGCTACTCTGTATTGACTGATTTTATTTAAATCCGTTATGATTGATAGCATCAAGTCTAAGTGTATAGGCAACTACATTCAAGATGACAAGATTCACTAAGATACCCACTCTGGTTTGATTAGTACTTGCTTTTGAAGTCTTATAATGTCTCCAATGCTTTGTTTTTATTAATGTTGTTATACACTGCTGAGACATCATGGTAACCATTGTAGATCACCTTGTGTTGCAGTTTTATGTGACTTTTCTGCCTCATGCTTTTCTAGGAATTGCTTTGTTTTATCTTGCTTTGTTTTGTTTTTCCTGCTAACACAGAAATGATAGCTATACATGTAGGAACACATGCATGTGTAGAGCTTATAAACTGTTTACGAGAACCAACTATATAACACATGTTGAAATGAACAACTACTTTGAAGAAAAAGAGACACTACAATACCCAGTGCTGACTCCATAATGTCATGATGTGAAGTCAAGCAAAACTATCACTTTTTGTTCAAAGTGATCTTAGCTTGTTTTGCCTTGTTTAAGTTCAACACACATGAAGGTATGGACAGCTGTTTTGAGAAGAATGAGAGATACTATGACAGCCATTCTTGGCTTCCCTAATGTCTGGTCTTGAAGACCTGAAATGCCCTCCTCGTCCTGCTCAGATGAATTCCATACTAGGTTGTTTCATGGGAATTCCCTGTATGTGACAATATGGACAACTATTTGGAAGAAAACAAGAGTCAATATGATAGAGAATGAAGATCTCCGATTGTCTAGTTCTGAAATTTTTGTCTCTTACATTGCTTTCTTGTGATCTGCTTTGCTTTGTCTTGTTGTGTTTAATGTTACACTTTTGCTATAATTGCATGTATATTTGAGTGGGTAAGATGGATGACCATATTACTGTTTTTGTCAGATCGTGGAGCAGAACTGTTAACAGTCTCACTGTTTGAATGTCTACTTTACATGTTTTAACTTTGTAATTTGAACAACTATTTACAAGAAGTCAGTATGTAATTTGTCAAGCAATAATTTCTTAGGTTTTTTTATTGTTGTTCTTTTCCTTTTTTCCTTGGAATACTATGTTGTTGCTACCCTTTATTCTGTTTTGTTTTGTTTTTTTCTCTTTAAATAAAATTATTTTAAAAAAAGAATCAAGGATTTGCTGCTTTCTGATGGCTGTATTATGGAAAAGTCAAGGGTGAGGCTGACTTTGTGGAAAAATGAAACTCGGGATTTAATTGCCATCAGGCTTTCTTTTGCTCCTTTTTTCTTTTTTCCCCTTCTATATGTCACTTTCAATTGTTCAGAATGGGTGAATCCACCGTAGGGAATTGAGTGATTGGTAGCTCCAAACTTGCATCTTTACAGTATCTTGAACATCAAAGAAAAGACTATTTTTCTCTGTCAGCACCAGTGTGAAAAATCCCAGGGGAACAATTCTAATGCAGCTGAATTGATACTGGTGCCTGTTCCTGAGCTCTCTCTGCTCCCTGGCTTTGCCTTACCTATGGGTCCAAGCAGTATCAATGAGAAGAAAAGTCTACTGCTGGAAGCCAGCACAGGGAGGAAGAGTGGGAAGGCCACCAACAATAGCTACTACACAAATCACATAGTGACTGAAAGGCAACGTAAGATGCTTTTCACATTGATTTTCCTACAGCCATGTGATATCATTTATAAAACATTATAGCTAAGCTAAAATATTAAATATAATATATTTTATAAATATCTATATCACTTACAGAAATATATTTTATGATTATCTCACACAAATATAACATAGCTATTTTATTTTGAGATGAGAAAAATGGTAGAAACATATAAATGTTCAATCATTCTACTGTTTCTTCTCTATTCTTTTTAAACACCATTTAGTCAGGGTTGCTACTGACAGCCCTTACCATTAGTTAACTGGACATTAAAGAGATCCCTATGTGAAAAGGCTGTTTAGTCCTTGGAAATTTAGGAAAGTTCATTGTTGAGTATACAAACTTTATTTAGTTTATCTCAGTAGATAAGTGTTAAACAGGATCAAATGATTATACCATTGGGATTTGCGTACAAGGAGAGGGCAAAATACTAAGCCAAATATCCATATGATTTAACTACTCAAGACAATTATGTTTCACTAAGAGTTCAGAATTTATCTTCCCTTATAAAAGCAAAAAGTGGTGTAAGGAGTGTATAAACTATTTTTTCTTATTTTGTGAAACACAGCTCCAAAGTATTGACACTTACATGAAATACTCTCATTTCAGTGTTTAATGAATCCTATGTTAAAAGAAGCCAAGATTCTTCATAGCTCTTAGGAGAAATAAATATTTGAATTTTATTTTATTCATTTTGTTTCATTTTGCCTTTTCAAAAAGCAGTGTAACTTCTTCCCAATCAGTCATCAAGTAGCATTATTCTACTTATCAGGATAATCAAAGCCTCAAAATGCCTTCTTTCAGGAAACCAGCAGGAAAGAAGAAAAGTGAGCAATGTTTTCTTATTCTTTTGTGAATTTTATAGATCTAGTAACTTGGCACAGACTCACATTTCCAACATCTTACCCCTTAGGAGCTAGTTAGTGTAAAAAAAGAGAAAAAAGGAAAGAAAAAAAACCCACTTGGGCAAATACAAGTACCAATTCCCTTTCTGAAAAACAAGAGAAGGGAAAAATAATCCATTTTTTATAGTATATTACCTACAAGTGCAGACATGACTTTGGTAATCACGTTTTTGTTGCATACAGACTGTAAAATATTTATGCAGACAATGTGATTTGGGTCAAGACATTAAATAAAGTAAAAGTTACTTTATTCAGTATGTGATGAACAGCATCCATATGAAAAACCATTGGGAAAAGTGTTCAAATGAAAAAATATGCTTAAAACAAATTCATCTGTTCAATGTTCATAAATGTTTTAAGAATTGCAGACAAACAAGTCTTAAAATCCATATTTACTGTACACAGTTGAAAAACTAATACTATTTATTTAATCCAGAGAGGGAAGTGACTCAAAATTTGGCTTTTAATGATCAACAGGAAATACTTTTCCTGAGAAATTACCAAAGTGTTTGTTGTCAACCAAGCTACAATAGGGTTATCACTTTTCTCTTGGCAAGTAGCTAATGCTATTAGATTCATATTGATTTACAAAAGAGAGGTTTCTTCCAGGCCTGCAGAAAATCTTACATTCTGTCTCAAAAGTGCTGCCTTGATTGAAAGAATATGTGTGCAAAGAATGCAAAGCTGTGTTTACTTGAGGGCTGAGTATTGCTCAATGGCTCTTCTACAGAAAAGGAAGTCTCAGGGATATTATCTAGGCCCGATTAGGGTCAAACTGTAGGGTCTTGATCTGTTGGGTCATTCCCTAATATGTGCTACCAATGGAAAAAAATATCATAATAATTTAAACAGAATTAAAATCCAGTTACACGGGGTTAGAATCGTATAAAGTCTCCCCTGTGGAACCTGTACTCTGGGGTAACCAGTGAAATTTAATGTCAAGTTGATTGTGACAGTTTTACTCATTCACTCAGTGTTTACTAATTATTTATAAATTCCTTCCTCTGAGAAGGAACAGAGTTATCCATTTCCGCCAAGGCAAACTTCACATGTGTCAATCCAAATTCAGCCTTAAGCATTATGCAAACTGGTGCATACTTGGCTTTCTTGTTTGTGTAAATAAATGAAAGATGTGGAAAATCCTGTATAACTTGTTTCAGGTGAATTTGGGTCAAACTTCAAAAGAGAGTAATATTAACAATAGCCAATATTTTATTAGGCCTATACTATTCACCAGTTTATAGCATACAATCTCTAACTCTTTGAAGCATTTTCATTATCAAAATAATTCAAATGATCTTTTGTTTCTCAGTAAGTCATAAAATTTAATATAATGTAACATGGCAAAGAATTTCATTTTTAGAATGCTGATCTTTATAGGCACAAATTCTTTGGGTGCTGCAAATGAATTACAGTTATCATGCTTATGTGAGAGACAGGTTGGTGGAAGACTAAGGTAAAAACAAAGCTTTTGTAAATAGGGAAGGGAAGAGGAGTTGAAGACAGGGGAGGGGGTAGGGAAAAATGTCAAGATTTATCTTGCTCAGTTACAAATTCTATGATAAATGTGATCATTATGTAGACCTAAAATATACCAATAATCTTAATTAATTGAAAAAGATATGTATTTTAATATAGATGTATTTATATATTATATTATATTATATTATATTATATTATATTATATTATATTATATGTTATATATAAATATATTATATATTTATATATATGTATTTATATATTTTCATATATATGTATATATAAAATATATATGTATTTCATATATATATATATATATGTCCCTTTGGGCCGCATATATCACCTGGTGGCATAGCAACTGTCTGGCAGGTGCAAGGTCCTGGGTTCAATCCTCAGTACCAAAAAAAAAAAAACCTAGCCAGAAGAATAATATAAAAATAGTGAAGAAATCTTTACCACTCTAAAGAAATCTCAGTTTTCACACTAGCATGTATCCCTTTACTGGTACATTTCCTTAGCACTCATATTGCTCCCCAAATAATAAAACAGCAGGTAAAATGAATACCATGAGAATAAGAGTTTAGAACACAGAGGGTCAAGAGACAGAAAATTTGTATATATAATCAAATTACATATGCACACAAATTTTTATGTTTATAATAACATATTTGGTAGGAATGAGAGGTACAGCTCAGGGTCAAAGTGTTTGCCCTGTGGGTTTGATCCTCAACAGCATAAGAGACCAACAAACTCTATCTGGTATCAAACCCACCCCTTCCCTATGGTTCTCCTAGATTACCTAAAATGGCAAGTACACAAAATAAACTAATAGGCTTAATTTGGTCTGGGACAACATTTTTTGACACAGAAGTTAGTTAATCATGGTTCTTGGACCAAAACCTGTCTGACACCTGTTTTGCACAGCCCGTTAGTTAACTGTGGTTTGCAAACTTTTTTTAAAATTTTATTTTAAAGAGAATAAAACAAAAGAGGACAGAACAAAGCAGATCAGAACAGAACAATGTAAACAACACAGCACTTCACAACAAGACAACCAGATATTAACAGTAGCTACCATAATGTCTCTTTCTTTGAAATAGTTGAGCATAGCTTCACACACAGTAATTTCAAACAAAACAAAATAGTATAAAACCATTCAAGAGAATGAAAGTATTGCAGGGCATTCTAAATGAAATAACAGAAAATGAACAATGGCTATTATAATATCTCATTTTCCATAATAAATTTATTTATACTATCACATATTAAAATCCAATAAGACAGCATGATAGAACCAATGGAAACAGAAGAACAAAAGCATGGTAGGACTTCAAAGCAAGATGATATTAAATCAGCAATGGCTGCCCTAATGTCTTGTTTTCTTCAAAATAACTGTTCATACCATCACACATAATAAAATCAAATAAAACAATAATACCATTCCAACTGATGAATGAAAACATTATATGGCTTCAAAGCAATGTAATGGGGAATCATGATTACCATAAAATCTTATGTATTTTTTATCATTTCTTACACTAGGGAGACTAAACGGTATTTATACGTGTGAGTTTGATTTATTTCACTATGAGTATGGTCTCAAGTTGTGTCCATTTATTTATAAACATCTCAATGTGATCATTCTTGATAGCTGAGTAGTACTCCATTGTATAAAAATGCCACAACTTTTTATCCATTCCTCAGTTGATGGGCACTTAGGTTGTTTTCAAGATATGGCTATTACAAATTGCGCTGCTATAAACACGGGTGCACATATATCACTGTGGCATGATGTTTTCAGTTCTTCTGGGAATATGCCTAGAAGTGGAATAGCTGGGTCAAATGAGACTTCCAAACTCAGCTTTTTGAGGAATCTCCAGACTGACCTCCACAGTGGTTGCACTAGTCTACATTCCAGAGCATCCAGCTATACAGAGCACGTATTAACAGAAATGAAAAATCAAATAAACAATAGCATAATTATAACAGGAGACCTTAACATGCCATTAACACAAAGGGACAGATCAACTAGACAGAAAATCAGCAAAGAAATAACAGAACTGAATCACACCTGTAAACAAGTGGACTTGACAGAGGTTTGCAAATTTTTAAATGGCTTGAAAAGGTGTTTGCACACTTTGGCTTCACCACCATCACCACTGCAGCATGGAGGAAGGCACCACGTGGAGTAAGTAGTTGAGCTGCTGGGTGTGCCTGGATGCCTCAGCACCCCTGGCCGCTCCCAACTGCCACTGTGTGGATGATGAACACCAAGCTCCACCCCAGATTGTGCCACTAGGTGTGACTGCATGCCTCAGCCCCCCACCCCAACCACCACTAAAGGCACCTCGTGGAGGAAGGTGAAGGTGCTGCATGGAGAAAGCCACTGAATTCAGCCCCAGCTCAGGTTTCTGGATGTGCCTGCATGCCTCAGTACCTTCCTGCCACTGCTGTGTGAAAGGAAGACCACCGAGCTCTGCCCCGGCTTAGACAGCTGATCTGTGCCTGCCTGTGTCAGTGCCCTCCCACTGCCACTGCACAGAGGATGACTGCCATTCTCCTTCCTGGCTCAGGCTGCTGAGATGTGCTGGTGACCCAGCATGCTTCTCCCTTGTGCTGACCCAGTGGACCACCACACCTACTTTGACTCAGCCTGTTGCCCTCGGCTACCCTCCCCATCTCTTAAACCAAGCACTGCTGTGATCATTTGGCTCCCCACTCTGCTTCTCAGAACATTGAACTATGGTGGAATGGCAGTGCTGGTTTGACAGGAGACTTGGTGGCCCTTCACCCACACAGAGGACCCCGGTAGGTTCTGGTCACTAAGTACCCAACAACTGGGTGGACATCAACCATACAGTAGGACCTTGGGACATACACTACCAACTACTGTGTCTATTGGGACTAAATAACCAGATATTGGCTCAGAAGATGAAAATGCTTAAGCGAAAAATCAAAATGCAATCTCAAACATCTAGTCCATCAGGTGCAAGAACAGGTGACAGTGACATGGAAGACTTTAAAAGTCATACACCGGAAATCTCTGAAAAGATAGCAAATGAAGTAAAGAAACAAATTCATGAGATATAGAGGAAATCAAATTAGAAGTAATGTCTTACATAAAGACAGAAATAACAACCTTAGTAGAGGATTTGCTCAACATAGTTAGGGAAGAAATAGATAAAAAATACAGGAGTATGGGAAATTGATTGAAACTTTGAATGAACAATGTAGAAAACAAGCAGAATCCATGAAACAAATTCAAAGAGATATCCAAAAACAAAAAATTCTATTGAAAGCTGGCAAAACCATTTAAGTGAAGCTGAGGATAGAATTTCAGACCTTGAGGACAGGATTGCAGAGAGTGACCATGAAAAGATAGAACTTATAAAAACAACAAAGCAGCATGAAATGACAATTCAGAAGCTCCAAGATGATGCCAAGAGAAACAATGTAAGACTAATAGGCATCCGTGAGGATGCAGGAGACAATGCAAACGACTTAACTAAGCTGTTCGCAGAAGTAATAGCAGAAAATTTCCCAAACACAGGGAAAAATATGACATACAAATAAGTGAGGCATATAGAATGCTAAACAATCATGACCAACATAAATCTACACCCAGATATATAATATTTAAGATCCCAGCCATATAGCATAAAAACAGAATACTAAAAGCCATTAGAGAAAAGACACAAGTCACATATCAAGGAAAGCCTATTAGGATCATGGCAGACTTCTCAGCACAAACCTTCAGGTTAAGATGAGCTTGGAGTGAAGTATTTCAAGCGCTAAAAAGAAAACAACTTTCAACCCAGACCGATGTATCCAGCAAAACTGTCTTTCAAATTTAATGGAGAAACAAGATACTTCCATGACAAAGAACAACTGAAGAAATTCATGTCCACCAAACCAACCTTAGAAAGAGTGCTGAAGGGCATCATACAGAGAGATAAAAATGACCACAATCTCCAGAACAACAGAAAGAAACCACCAGGCTGGACAAGAAATTAAACAAGGAAGAAAAGCAGGAAACTAACAATAGGAACACAACATGGCAAAGTCAAGCCAGTACATATCAGTGATATCCATGAATGTAAATGGGCTCAATTCACCTATCAAAAGAAACAGGTTGATGGAATGGATCAAGAAACAGGATCCCACAATATGCTGTATACAAGAAATGCATCTGACTCAAAAAGAACTCATAGGTTAAAAGTCAAAGGATGGAAAACAGTATTCCATGACCAAGTGGGATTTATTCCAGGAATGCAGGGATGGTTCAAAATATGCAAATCAATAAATGTAATACAGCACATCAACAGAGCCAAGAATAAAAATCACATGATCATCTCAATAGACGCAGAAAAAGCTTTTGATAAATTCCAACACCTGTTCATGATAAAAACCCTTCAGAAACTCAGAAAAGACATTATGCACTTCAATCTCATAAAGGCCATTTATGAAAATTCAATAGCCAACATTATAATAAATGGACAAAAACTGAAAGCCTTCACTCTAAAATCAGGAATAAGACAAGGATGTCCACTATCACCACTCCTATTCAATACAGTTCTGGAAATATTAGCCAGAGCAATCAGACAAAAGGGAGAAATAAAAAGAATAAAAATAGGAAAAGAACAAGTTAAATTATTATTATTTGCAGATGACATGATACTCTACATAGAAGACCCCAAAAATTCCTTTTAAAGACTACCAGCTGTAATAAACAAATTCAGCAGTGTAGCTGGATACAAATTCAACACTCAAAAATCAATAGCATTCCTGTGCACAAAAAAAACCTCACTGAGAAATTATCAAAATATTACCTTTCACAATAGCATCTGAAAAAATCAGATACTTAGGAGTAAACTTAACAAAGAATATAAAAGATCTATATGCTGAAAATTACTCTAAAAATGGAGATTGAAGAGGCTATTAGAAAAGCAAGGGAAGGATATCCCTTACTCTTGGTTAGGAAGAACCAACATTGTGAAAATGGCCATACTCCCAAAACTGATACAGATTCAATGCAATCCCAATCAAAATACCATCAACATACTTACAGATCTAGAAAAAATATTCCTGAAATTCATCTGGAAACAGAAGAAACCTAGAATATTAAGGGCAATTCTGGGCAACAAAGGCAAGATAGGAGGCATCTAAATTCCTGACTTGAAACTATACTACAAAGCCACAGTAATAAAAGCAGCATGGTACTGGCAAAGAAATACACCTGAGGATCAGTGGAACAGATTAGAAGTTTCAAACACTACTACAAAAACACTCAGCCACCATATTTGAACAGGGGGCTAAACAAGTTCACTGGAAAAAAGATAGCCTCTTTAATGAATGGTGTTGGAAAAATTGGCTTTCCACATGCCAAAGACTTAAAATAGACCCATGCCTATCACCATACACTAAATAAAGTCAAAATGGATCAAGGATGTAAATATTAAAACAGAACACTAAATCTACTGGAACACAAAGTAGGCAAAAACCTTGGAGACATAGGGGTAGGGAGAGAACTCATGAAGAAAATGCAAACCACATTGGAAATACTTCAAAGAATCAACAACTGGGATCCCATATTACTAAAAAGTTTTTGCACTTCGAAAGAAATCACCAACAAAGTGAAAAGAAAACCCACAGAATGGGAAAAAAATCTTAGCCAACAATCTCTCAAAGGACTTATATCCAGAACACATAAAGAACTGAAAAACATAAAGCCCCCCAAATTCAAAGACCCTCTCCAAAAATGGGCAGCTGAGATGAACACACATTTCTCAGATGAAGATATACAAATGGCAAATAAATACATGAAGAAATGTTCACCATCACTGGTCATTTGAGAAATGCAAATTAAAACAGCACTGAGATTTCATCTCACCCCAGAAAGAATGGCTGCCATCAAGAAAACAACTGAAATAAATATTGGCAAGGATGCGAGAAAATGGAACACTTCTCCACTGTTGGTCAGAGTGCAGACTGGTGTAACCACTGTGGAAATCAGTATGGAGATTCCTCAAAAAACTAGGATTGGAAATTCTATTCAATCCAGCTATTCCCCTCCTGGGTATTTTCTTAGAAAAACTGAAAACGTCAGGTCACAGAGATATATGTGCACCCATGTTCATAGCAACACAATTTGTGATAGATAAATCTTGGAAACAACCAAAATGCCCATCAACTGCAGAGTGGATGAAAAAGATGTGGTATTTTTATACAATGGAATGTTACTCAGCTATAAGAAAGAATGACCTTGAGGCCTTTATAGGTAAATGGAGGTAACTTGAATATATCCTCATTAGTGAAATAAAAGAGACTCACATGAGTAAATATCACATTGTCTCTGTAGTGTAAAAAATAATAAAAACTGAAAGAATAATGGGATCCAAAAAGTATGACAGATATTGTGAAAGTGAAAGGGAAGGAAAGTGCTCTAAAGAGTATAATGGTATGTAGAGTGTGTAAGATAGATGACCATATTACTGAATTTCTGTTGTAACATTGAACAGAAGGATTTGCCTGTCAATGTTTGAGTGTCTAACCACTACTTATGCTTTGCTTTTGTGACTTTGGCAACTATTTGTTAAGATGACTATGAGTAAGGTATCAACTAGTGATTCTATGATAAGGATTTTTTAATTCAGTATTGTTCTACCCTTCTTTTCTGTTTTTCTATTTTCTTTAATTTCTTTGAAATAAAGAGAAAATGCAATATAATAACTACTGTTAAATTTCTTTCATTCTGTTTTGAAAACCTATATTGTTATTGTTTTGAATTTGCTATTGTTGTTTATACCTTTTGCTGCTTGTTCTTTTCTGACTTTTCTCTTTTTAAATAAAAAATGGCTTGAAATAAACTTAAAAAGATTATTTCATAACATGTGCAATTATATAAAATTCAAATTTCATTGTTCATAGGTGAGTTTTACAGGAACACATGCACATTCATTTGTATATTGCTTATGGTTCCTTTTGTGCTGTAACAAGAGAAGTCATTGATTGTAGAGAATGTTTGGCCTGTAAAGCCTAAAATATTTACTGTCTGGCCCATTATTCTTGTATTAAGACCAAGTAGTTGTTTGAGGCACATCTTCTGTGAGATATGTTGTTGTCAAGAAATGTGAAGCATCTGAAATTTACTTATTCACCAATGAATTGGTCTGATGCATTTTATGAATGATGCTAGAAAACACGTCAAATCCTGGGTCAGGGACTAAAGAAAGTTTATTACTCACAGCCTTAGTGGTATTGAGAGAATTAGCATTTTTGAGCTGGCTCTCCAGCTCCCAGAGAGTCAGAAGATCCATGTATCCACAGTGAGTTGCATTTCAGGAAAGGAGCACGTTGAAGAAACTGAAGTGCATTGTAAGTAGCATCAGGCATATCCGCATTTTCTTCCATAGGAGGATACTGACAATATTTTAAGAATTCTCACACCACAAACATTGCTAAATATAAAGCACCAATGCAAAGCCAGTGTCTTATTTATAAGACATAGAGAAATGTAACTTATTTTGAATTGTTTTTCAACACTCGTGATTTACATTACTTCACTGATAAACCTATATGGTGAAGCCAAATAAACACTGCAAACCACTTAGGGCATTTGTTAAAATACCAATTAGAATTGCATGTGATAATTCAACATTACAAATGTTTGTTATTTTTTTTCTATAAGTATTCAGAAGTTATTTTGATAGGCAAAGCAAAGTGGGAAGTGGACTTTTTATTCATAAATTTGGGGATATCCAGCCTTCAGAGGTCAAAGTCGCATGCATCACTCTGTCTAGTACATGAGTGAGCTTTACTTTTTAAATTACAGTAGAATTTTTTACCTGCTCTGTGGTTTAACTTTCAAAATGACCTACTATTATTTGATAGAATTTAGCAGATTTCCAAAACCATAAAATACATGTGTATGTACTATTCATGTTATCATGTCTTCTGTGACTTTTGAAATTTTCATGGAGATATTTCAGTCTTTTATCTCCAAAGAAAAAATTCATTGTTAGCACATTTTTCACCAATAATCTGTGAGAAAACTCACCTTACACCTGTGTAATGTAATTCATGAGTAGAGGGGCCAGGCTGGCCAGGAGACTGTCCCAGAATCCTACAATTACAGGGGAAACATATGAAAAAGAACAGAGGGACCCTTCATGAACACACTTGCTTCCAGCAGCTTCTGTCTTAAAAATGTCAGCATGAATCTAGAGAGGTAGATAGTACTTAGCATTTGGCAAATAAAATACCACAGGGAATCAAAAATGTTTTAAAAAATAATCACAACTATTTGTGAACTATGTTGAAGAATAATAATCTAAAATACTAGAAAATGACTTTATTAAACAGGCGAATGTGCCTGCTTGCTGTCTGTATCACAGATTTTTTGGACAGGACATTTGGCAAGCATAGTTTGTAATTCCTTCCAGTGGGCTATGCTTGGACTCTAAAAGAATGACTACTTGGGACTTGTTTTTCTGAAACAACCAGCAAAACATAATCCCAAACTATTATTCAGAAAGATAGGTCTACATATTTAGATAGACAAGCAGATAGATAAATATCTATGGACACATTCTTTCTTGGTCAACATCTTTTGTGATTACTGGCTACTAAACAAGAGTAAAACAATATATTAAGACAATTACTTTCAATCATGAATAATATGCTACAACTATTGTCCTTTTAAAATATTTGTTTTATTTTATTTTTGCTGCTTTTTTTTAAAGGAAATGTGAGAACTGAAACTGCCTAAAGTCAGATAATAGGTGATGCAAATACATTTCTTTCTTATCACTCTTACTGTAGGGAAGGCAAGTTTTGAGATGCTCTCAATCTCAAAGCATTTTAAAATATACCAAATTATAGTGTTGAATCATCTTGGTGACAGTGTTCTGAGTAGTTTTATACCATCAATCTCAAGAAATTTACTGGAAAGAATGGCTTCTGATTAGTTCTTGGGCACACCGGCAGGTAAGGTGATAAAACTAAAGTATTCCACACCATAGATTCTACTTGGGATAGTTTTAAAATCTTGAAGTTGTGGGATGTCATTTGTCAATTCAACATACATAGCATCTTCATCTTTATATCCTAATGAGAATTTATGAAGTATTTTCCAGTTAAATATTTACCTCCTCCAACTCTTAACAATCCTGCCCCTATTTAACTGACAGATAGTAGTTACAAATGACTACAGCTTTGTGTATTTCACCTTCCAAATGATAGAGAGTACACTACCTGGAGATTGCTACCAGCATCTGTAACTTCATGTTCACTCAGGTTTTATTGGAGGGATGTCATTCTGAGATCAGTGGTAATATGGAGAGTTTCAGGGACTACAGAATCAGTGTTTTTGGATGCTTATTTGGTCTGGGCTACAAAGTACCCATTAACATCCAAAAGAAATGAGAATTAACACTGAAGAAGGATACTACACTAGTAGACTATGATACAGGAAAGTTTAACCACTCCAAATGGATCCTGTTTTAGTATTAAAAGTGCTACGAATTGCAGTTTAATTATGATGCCATTTTAAGCTTTAGACTGAAAATTCTAAGATGATAAATGATTAAAAAATATTTAGAGCCTGCACATTTTGGTCTGGGTAGGGCTCACTTCTGCACATGGTGGAGTGTTGGCTGTTGAGTGAAGTATGTGTTTGTCATTATCCTGCAAGTTCAGCCTGGCACATTCTCAAATATGTGTCAGAGGTCCAGGATGAAAAAAGAAAGCACGCTTTCTCCAACCTTCCTATGACTGCTGAATTTTTGTCATGGTGTCATGGGCCTATCCAAGTTGAATGACCATCCTCAGAATCAGGATGTGAGGATGCACACAAAGAGAATGAATACAGGAAATCACGAAAACGTGGGTCATATATTCCATCACTTTAACAAACCTATAACACAAAAATACTAAAAAATGAAAACAATTACATATGATACAATATGATATAATAATATGATAGCATTTTAAAAGAAAATAAAATGACTAGAAGGATATATACACCGATGTGCTAATTGTGATTATCTTTTTGTAATTAGATATAAAGTAGTAGATATATTTGTATTATTTTTCAGTATTTGAAACATTTTATGCATTGAGTTTGTGTAAGCTTGTAATAAAATTCTATTTCAAAATCCTATGAAATATTTGTTTTGACATAGAGGTAGACATTAAGGTAAAGAAGAAGAAAGGAGAGACATTACATTCATTTTTCACAAGTTTCATAGGTCAACCTATGTTCCAATCCCACACTTGATTCTTTATCTGTTGAAGTAATTTGAGGTTGGGTGCTTTAGTATGTTGGTTTCTTATTTCCCCCAGGTAGCTTTAAAATCTTCTTGGGCCATAACTTTTTAGTGGAGCAAAAGAAGCACTCACCTTTTACCTCCTTTTGACAGAATCATGTGGATTTCAGGTCTTTCTGCTTTAAGATTCAAGTGTAATGCAGTTACTCCTGGATGGGGTAACATGGATTACAGCATTATACTTCTTTCACATTTGTGAATCAATTTTTTCATTGTGTGGTTCTTAAGTAATTTGTATCATGCAAATTAGTGTCTGGAACTGAATGAACTTCATATAATAGGCTGGTCAGTAGAAAATGAGAAAAGTGCAATTTTGGGAGCAAGATGGTCTGTGTTTGAACTAACTGACCACATAGACAACTGATTTTATTTTTCAAATCTCAATATTCCTATTTGGAAAAATATAGATAAAGACATAATTACACTGTCTATATATGGTTACTCAAAATAAAAATGGTATCACATGTAACAATTGGGTTTCAGCTACTATTTTAATTAAACATAGACCTTTTTGTTGAGCTCTTTTAAAAATTCAATAGTTCTTAAGGGAATGTAAACTTTTGATAAATTTTCCCAAACAAAGATGTAGTCTCTAACATGAGAAAAGGGACAATGTATCATAACCTCTCAAGTATAAAGATTCAGGAAAAATTCAGTGTGATGGCATATGCCTGCAATCCCAGTTATTGGGAGGCTGAGGCAGGAGGGTTATGAGTGTGAAGTTATCCTAGGCAACTTGCAAAGCCTCTATCTCAAAATAAAAAATAAAAATGTTTGGGGATGTAGTTCAGTGGTAGAACATTCATCTACCATGTGTGAGTCCATGAACTTAAACCTCAGAACTGAAAAAAATTATGAAATAGTTTCTACTCTCAAATATGAAAGTAACAAGACTTGAGACCATTGTGATTCTGCTAGAGGAAGGGAGGTAAATCTCCAGACTGACCTCCACAGTGGGTGCACTGGTCGACACTCCCACCAACAGTGCACAAGAGTTCCTTTTTCCCCACATCCTCTCCAACACTTGTTGTTGGTAGTGTTTTCTAACTTGGCCATTCTTTCTGGAGTGAGATGGAATCTCAGTGTGGTTTTAATGCATTTCTCCCATGACTAATGATGATGAATGTTTTTTCATGTATTTATTTGCCATTCATATTTCTTCATCTGAGAACTGTGTATTCATTTCAGATGCCCATTTTTGGATTGGGTCTTTGAATTCTGAGGATCTGATTTTTTAAAATTCTTTATAAGTTCTAAAGAGAAATCCTTTTTCTGAGGGACAATCCATTAAGATTTTTTCCCAATTTGTGGGTTTTCTTTTCACTCTGCTTTAAATCTCTTTCGACATGCAGAAACTCTTTAATAGGATATGGTCCCAGTTATTGATTCTGGGAAGTATTTCCCATGCAGCTTGATTCTTGTTCATGAATTCTCTACCAACCCCTATATCTTTGAGGTTTTTACCTACTTTGTCTTCCAACAGATTTAGTGTTTCTGTTTTAAGATTTAGATCTTTGATCCATTTAGATTTTAGTTTAGTACATGGTGATAGGCATGAGTCCAGTTTTAATCTTCTGCATATGTATAGCCAATTTTTCCAGCACCATTTGTTGAAGAGACTGTTATTCTTCCAGCAAACATGTTTGGCCCCTTTATCAAAGATAAGGTGGTTGAGTGTGTTTGTGGTTGTGGTTGTATCTTCCAATCTATTCCATTGATCTTCAGGTCTGTTTTTATTCCAGTACCATGTTGATTTTATTACTGTAGCTTTGTAGTATAATTTCAAATCAGGGATTGTGATGCCTCCTGCCTTGCCTTTGCTGCTTAGAATTGCCTTTGCTATTCTAGGTCTCTTCTGGCTCCAGATGAATTTTAGGAGTGATTTCTCTAGATCTGTGACATATGTTAGTGGTATTTTGATTGGGATTGTGTTGAATCTGCATAGTAATTTTGGGAGAATGGCCATTTTCACAATGTTTGTTCTTCCTATCCATAAACAGGGGATGTCTTTCCATTTTCTGAGGTCCTCTTCAATATCCTTTTTCAGGGTATTATAATTTTCCTTGCATAGCTCTTTTACTTCTTTTGTGAGATTAATTCCTAAGTATTGCATTTTTGGGGTGCTAGTGTGAAGGGTGTGGCTTCTCTTATTTCTCTCTCAGTATTTTTGTTGTTAGTGTGTAGGAATGCTATTGACTTTTGAGTATTGACTTTGTATCCAGCTACCTTGCTGAATTTATTTATTATATCTAGGAGTCTTTCAATGGAGTTTTGGGGGTCTTCTATGTAGAGTATCATGTCATCTGCAAATAATGATAATTTAATTTCTTCTTTTCCTATCTTTACTCCTTCTATGTCTCTCTCTTGTCTAATTGCTCTGGGTAGTATTTCCAGCACTGTATTGAATAGGAGCAGTGATATGGGACATCCTTGTCTTGTGCCTGATTTTAAGGTAAAGGCTTTCAGGTTTGGCCATTTAATATGATGTTGGCTGTTGATTTGTCATAGATGGCCTTTATCATATTGAGGTAAAGACCATCTATTCCCATTCTCTGTACGGTTCTTATCATGAACGAGTGTTGGACCTTATCAATAGCTTTTTCTGCATCTATAAAGATGATCATGTGGTTCTTACTTTTGGCTCTATTGATTTGGTGGGTTACATTTATTGATTCACATATGTTGAACCATTCCTGCATTCCTGGGATGAATCCCTCTTGGTTGTAGCATATAATCTTCTTGATTTGCTGCATCCTGTTTGTTAATATTTTGTTGAGAATTTTGGCATCTATGTTCATTAGGGAGATTGGCTTATAGTTCTCTTTTTTAGTTGGGTCTTTCTTGGTTTTGGTACTAGAGTCATATTTGCTTCTAGGATGACTTAGGAAAAATTGCTTCCCTTTCAATTTCATTGAAGAGTTTGAGGATGTCAGAATTAAGTCTTCTTTGTATTTCTTGTAGAATTCCACAGTGAATCCAACTGGGCCTGGGCTCTTCTTTGTTGGCAAGGACTTAATTACATTTTCAATTTCAGTAATAGATATTGGGTTATTCAGCAGTTTTACATCTTCCTGATCCAGCTTTGGTAGTTCATATATATCTAGGAATCTGTCTATTTCTTCTGTGTTATCGAACCGATGAGAGTAGAGGTTTTCAAAATAGGTGTTCATGATCTTCTGTATTTCCACCGAGTCTGCAGTAATTTCACCTTTTTCATTCCTTATTACATGAATTTGAGTTTTTTCTCTCCTTTTTTTGGCTAGGGGCTTATCAATTTTATTTATTCTAAGAACCAACTCTTTGATTCATTGATTCTTTGAATTGTTTTCTTAGACTCCATTGCTTTAATTTCTGTTCTAATCCTTATAATTTCCTCCCTTCTTTTGGCTTTGGGTTTGGTTTGCTCTTCTTTTTCTTGATGTTTGAGTTGTAGCATCAGGTTGTTTATTTGTGTTCATTCTATCTTCCTGATGTGGGAACTCAGTGCAATAAATGTTTCTTTGAGGAATGCTTTCATTGTATCCCACAAATTCTGGTAGGTTGTGTTTGTATTTTCATTGGCTTGTAGATATTGTTTAATTTCTTAATTTCCTCCATGATCCACTAATTGCTCAAGAGTGTATTACTCAGTTTCCATGTGTTTGTGAGGTTTTTGCAGTTACTTCGTCATTAATTTCTAGTTTCATGGTGCTATGATACAAAAATATGCATGTGATAATTTCAATTCTTTTGCATTTACTTAAATATGTTCTGTGGGCTAGTATATGGTCTATTTTAGAGAATGCCCCATGTACTGTTGAGAAGAATGTATATTATGATGTTGTTGGATGGAAAACTCTATATACATCTATCAAGTCCATTTGTTCACAGATGCGATTCAGTTCTGGTATTTCTTTGCTGATTTTCTGTCTAGTTGATCTGTCCCTTTGTGTCAATGGCATGTTAAAATTTCCTGTTGTATTTGTGTTATTGCTTATTTGATTTTTCATTTCTGTTAATATTTAGTTTGTATAGCTGGGTGCTCTGGAATTTTGTGCATATATAAGATTGTTATCTCTTCCTCTTGAAGTTTTCCCCTAACTAGTATGTAGTGACCTTCTTTATCTCTTTGGATCATTCTTGGTTTCAAGTTCACATTGTCTGCAAACAGGATAGCTGCTCCTGCTTGTTTTTGGTTTTATCTTGCATGAAGTATTGTTTTCCATCCCTTGACTTTCAGTCTATGGGTTTCCTTTTGGGTAAGATGGGTTTCTTGTACACAGCTTATGATTGGATGTTGTTTCTTGATCCATTCTGCCAGTCTGTTTCTTTTGATTGGTGAGTTGAGGTCATTTACATTAATGGTTATAACTGTTATATATTGGTTTATTGTTGACATGTTATCTTTCTGCAATTGCATCTTTAGCTTTCCATTCTGTTTAAACGTCTGCCTTGCTTGGTGGTTTTATCCTATCTGTATCTAGATTGTTTTTCAGTATTCTTTGTAGGGTTGGTTTGGTGGTCATGAAGTTTTTCAGCTGTTCTTTGTCATGGAAGTATCTTATTTCTCCATCTAATCTGAATGACAGTTTTGCAGGGTACATCAGTCTGGGTTGGAAGTGGTTTTCCTTTAGGATCTGAAATACTTCACTCCATGCTCTTCTTGACTTCATTGTTTGTGTTGAGAAGTCTGCTGTGATTCTGATAGGTTTTCCTTTTAGGTGATCTGTCTTTTCTCTCTAACAGCTTTTAGTATTCTGTTCTTATGGTGGGTTTCTGGGATGGTGATTATTATGTATCTGGGTGTGGTTTTATTTTGGTTATGGCTATTTGAAGTTCTATATGCTTCACTAATCCAAATGTCAGTTTCCCTTCTCATGTTTGGGAAGTTTTCAGTTATTACTTCTGTAAATATCCTCTTGATATCATTTTGGCTGTCCCCTTTTTTCATTTATCCCTATTAGTCTTATGTTATTTTTCTTTGCATCATCTTGCAGCTGTTGAATTGTTATTTCCTGATTCTTTGTTATTTTTAAAAGATCTTTTCTTTCCTGTTCACTAGCTGCCATCTTATCTTCAAGGTCTGAAATTCTACCTTCACTTTTGTTAAGGTGGTTTTGACAGCTTTCAATAGAATTTTTGATTTCCTGTATATCTCTTTGAATCTGTTTTATGTATTCTGTTTGTTTCTTATACTGTTCATTCAGGGATTCTATCTGTTTGCTTTGTTCCTCTAATTTTTTAGCTGTGTCAACACTAAATGTGTTCACTACTTCTTTCACTAGTTTTATTATTTCTTCTTTTACCTGGGCAATTATTTCTGATTTTAATTTTTCATAGCTTCCCCTAGTTGCTTCTTTATTTCAGTTGATATCATTTCAGTCATTTCAGGTGTATGGCTTCTATTTTCTTCTATGTACATGGCTCTTAGGCTTTCATGGGATGGGCTGGAGATTTGAGCCTGCCTTTTGGTCTTTCCTTTTGTCTTTTTTCTTTATTTCCTTTGTTTGAGTGGTTTTTCCAAAGCTTCCTCTGGGTGTGTGGCACATCACCTCCTGCACCCTCAGCTCCTGGAGCAGTCTCAGCTTCCCTGCAGGCTCTTGGTTCCCTAAATTGAGAGGCAGAAGCTGCCCATGGTGAGCTGGGGCTAGCAGAACCTCCAGGGCACAATCCCCTGTTCTAGAGGGGTGGATATAAACTCAACCACTGACAATACTGGTCTTAAGCTCTCTCTGGGCCAGCCCAAATGGGCCTAGAGTCCTCCTGCACAGTCTCCACCTCCTGAACTGAAAGAAGGCTGCTGGGCATGGTGGACTGGGGCCCTGGAATCTGCTGGGCCTAGTCCAGCATCCCTGTAGCTCCCCAGAAACTCAAATGCTGGGAGCACAGGTCTCCATCTCTCCCCGGGGCACCGGGACTCAGCTCACACAATCCCAACTCCCCAGCAGGTTCTTGGCTCCTTAAATTTCAAACTGAATTAGTCTTAATCTAAATTATATGTCACATTGTTTATCAGGACATCACTTAATTAATCAGTCTCCAAATATCTCTTTTGTTGCTTCTTCATGCAAAAAAGCACTGATAGTTGAATCAGATTCTCCAAAAAACTAAAGACAGGGCTGAGGATTTAGCTCAGTGGTGGAACTGCCTACCTGGCAACCCTGAGGTCATGAGTTCAATCCCCGGTATCAAAATAACAAACAAAAAATAAAAGAAACAAAAACTGAAGAGAAAGTAGGAAAAAGTGATAACTGCCAGACATCTCCATGGATTCCTTCCATAATAAGCAATGAGGGGGTGGTGACTGAAAGCACTATCAGATGTCCCAAGAACTTTAGGAGTCCCTTGGGCCCAGTAGGTTTGTGAAGGTGATGTCGGAGCTGGCCAGGAAGGACAGGACAGAAGGAGGATGTGGAAGGACCAAAAAAAGGTGATAAAATAACACTGTGGAGAATTTGGGCCTGAAAGGAGATGGTAAAGAATGAGAGGAGGTTGCAGCAGGTGTCTTGAATTTGAAACTCTGGAGGAAGACAGTGCTGTCTAAGACAAAAATCTAAAAAGTTCTACATGAAGAAGTGAATACAACTTTGCCCCCTTTCCCTTCAAGGGAATTCAAAACAAGTCCTGTCTTACTGTTAGTTACAATGGTGACTGGATTTGAACTGGGGTTTCTCTCATTCCCCCTCTTCCCTCCCTGCTCTCTGTCTCTCTCTATCTCTCTGTCTCTCTCTATCTCTCTGTCTCTCTGAAATTCTGCACATACATTGGTCTAGGCTATTTATGCAACCTCATGTCCAGAAAAGGGTCAGTACTTTGTCACAATACTCATTGAACCCAGAAAGAACAGTGGGGCCATGGGAAAAACATAAAGAGCAGGGGCTGAGTGCCTGTGGTTGAATGGCTCCTTTGTAAATGGGGACAATAATATCTATCTCAAAGAGATGTGCAGTTCAGGTGAGACTGTAATGCTTTCTAATTGTTACATGAATATAAGTTATGAATATTATTCATCACTTAGATTTACTAATTCCAAGTTATTTAGAGGTGTATTTAGAGGTGTATTTAGATTTTCCTCTTTCTAGAAACTTAGTGGTTTTTCCATAAATCGCTGGGGTTGACCTGCTCCTGTCTTGTGTGACATGCTAGAAATCGAGGGATTATAGGCAATGATACTTTAGGTATGTGATTTGATGATGAGTCAGATAGGAATGGCCATATTTTCAGAGTTCCAATTAAGGACGTATGATCAGACAACATGACACAATATTTGAAACAAGTTGTATCTGAAAAAAAATCTAGGATCTTTGGTCACCAGAACTATAAACTCGCATTGCCAACAACAATCTACAGCCTTAGCATTTTCCAGGTCTTTTCTAGAGGGCAAACTTCCAAGTTCATGAGGGAGTGCACTACAAGGCTTTCAATTTCTCCTCCTGTACCCAGGGGGACAAATAATTAGTGCTTCCCAATGCCTGAAGAGGAGTCCAGAGCTCAGAAATTCTGCTATCAGTGCTTGATGACTAGCAAGAGGCATGGTTGTGCTGTGCATCACTAAGGATTATAACAGATTAGCAGCTAAATTTGAGTTAATTAAAAATAATCAACTATAATAAGAAGAGAGTTTCCAGAAAATTACCATATTGATCAAGTTGCTGTCTAAACAACTTGAAAAATACAGAACAAATTTTGGAGGCCCAATGCCAAGTGTCTGAAAAGGCTCATTAAAATTTACTGTAAAAAAAACCCCATATTTTTCAATCAAGTTTGTTAATAATGATTATGAAAATGGTTAACAAATAAATAGTTGGTGGGGACATTTAAACTTAAGAGTTTAGGTTATTATGAAAAGCTCAAAACAAAGTGCAAGTTGGGTTTTAAGAGGTTAGGACTGAATGTTCAAAAGTGATTTTTTAAAAAAAAAATATTTGAAACCAAATGAGACTGTAAAATACTGTGAAATACTTGAATCCTCACCTATACTTGAAATAGATAATACCACATTTTGGAAGTATATAATATTACATTTTGGACCCAGATCCCCTTAAATTGACTACAGATCTTACCACGAGTTTGTTTATGGAGAAAACTTACAAAAATGCTTCATAATGTCTTGGGTAATTACATATCAGTTCAGTTTAGATCTAGTTATGATCTGGTTAAAGACTTTTAAAAGACCCCTCTGAAGTTTATTTAAAACAGTCACTTGAAGCATTCCTAATTTATTACAGTAAATTATCATCTTGGCAAAATAAAATATTTATTACATAATAGCTTTCAAGGACTTTGGCTAAATTGCAAGTAGATTTGGTGAAGTCATTTACCTGGCTATTTTCCATAATTGTCATAAAACATAATAGATGGCACAAATTGATGAAATTTAAAATATTACTATTTGTGTGAAATTCATTTCATTTATTGGATTTCTTCTTATTTCCCAGAAAGATTTGCAATGGCTGCTTGCTTCCTTTGCAGACATTTTCTGAACAGTGTTGTCTGTTATCCTGTTTCATTTTTGTGGCTCCAGTTCTCTTGTTCAATAACAACATATATATGGGAACCGTTGATTAAGAAAACCTGTCCAGGAAAGAAAAGTAGAATCCAGACTTGGAGGATAACCTTTGCCAAAAGTTATAAGCCAGATTCTTCATCCCAGTGGCTCTGAACTCACTCATAACCAGTAAAGTGAAGATATCCATCACTCAGTTAGGCAACACCTACACTGGTGGGAAGCTGAGAGTGATTGCTATGCTGGCTGCTGAGCTCTGACAATAAACTCATAACTGTAATGGGAGTGAGGTGCCCAAAGGAGAAAAAGACAAATACAGGCCCACGGCTCCTTAGTAAGTTATTTCAGAAATAGAATGAGGAGTGATACAGAAATTAGGACCCAATATCATGAACAGACAAACAGTCAGTTCTCATTCCTTCTAAGTTGTCTAGGTGATTTGCAGAAGACTAGGGAATTACTTGATTCCCCTTTACTTTCAGAAATAGATGAAGTAATTAAAAATCTTCCCCAAGAGAAAGTTCTTGGCCCTGGCGGAGCTACAAGAGATTTCTATAAAACCTTTGGCTTAGCTCTTTCTGTACATTTACTTGATGAGCTCAATCACAAGAGGGACTCAGGTGAATTCATCCCTGCCAGCCCTTATATCCAGATTATCTTAATTGCTGAAAAGGATAAAGAGGCAGAACACTGTACAATATTTAAGAAGTTCAGACTTCTGATTAAAGTAGATGTCAACTTTTGCAGTGGATCTTGGCAATTTTTATCATCATTTGGAATCAGAGGTATTATCATCAGGCCGTTGTTTGGGGACTGGTCATTCTTTGGGTAAGAGGATTTTTTTAAAAATATATGATTCTAGTTTTAATAGAATCATTATCATCTTCATTTATTATTTTTTTTAAAAAGGACAGTTTTTGTTTACCAGCAGAACAATATCAGGGATTCATTACAGACTCAACAACCCAAGATCTCTATTATTTAATAATATGTTTTCACTCATGTGCCAGTTAAGCAGGATAAAATGTATTTTTCTATACTTCAGTGTACTCTGGGAAATCTAAATTTCAGTATTTTTCAATATCTTAAATGGTAAAGAGAGGAGACTGATTTTATAGTGTTTAATTGGCTTATCACTAAAAAAAGAGGGGAAAGCATGAAGAGGGGTTGAAACATACCTTACCAGAGAAAAATTTTTCTTAGAAATATGTACATTTATTGCATGTGAATTAAAAAGAAAAAATAGTAAATAGACAGACACCAAGGTAATGAGTGCCCAAGTATATGTTTGCCAACACTATCCAGATAATTGTGGCAAAACCTTTTTAAAGGGAAATTATACCTCCTGCATTTCTCCTGAGCAAGGTACATAGCCGAGATGTTCTATAAATGCATCTTTAACTGAAAAGAGGTCTTTAGCCTGCTATTCCTGCAGGCTTTTCTGAGGGAAACTGTGCCATCTACCCCAAAAGAAGCTGTGCTATTCCATACATGTGGGTTGTTATCTTCTGTGCCAGGTGGCCCTCCATCCCGAGCAATGCTTGATCAAACAATGAATGGCAACAGTTAGAGGTACAAGGACATTCAGTGACCAGTGGTTTCTAAGGGAGCTTGATATAAAAGCCTTTCTCAGGAGACAGTAAGGGAATGTAAACACAAGAAATTCAGAGAGAAAGTAAAGCGATCACAGTGGAAGTATGAGACATGTGAAGGAGATACAACAAAAAGAGATTTGAGTCAAGTTAATAACAGACATATGAGGCCATGTAATTCCAGCTCTTGGTGGGATGAGAACATAACCATATTGCTAGTTATGGTGGATTTTCAGTGATATTCCTGTTACCAAAACATATTTAGGTTTTTATGGGACCAGCTAATGTTGTAATTCCTATTTTTGTTTTAAAGGGCCTGTCATATAGCTGCCTTGGTTACTTATTATGCTATCTTATTATTCATTAAATCATTTATTCAACTAATAATAGTAATAACAATTATTATTATCATCATTTTGCTTTTTGAGATAGTGTCTCACTATGTAGTTCAGATTGGCTTTGAACTCACTATGTAGCCTAGACTGGCTTTGAACTCGTGGTGATCCTCCTACCTCAGCCTCCTAAGTGCTGGGGTTATGGGTGTGTACCACCATGACTAGCTAACAAATAATTACTTAGTGCCTCATGCATTACAGGAATTTTATTAGGAGCTGTGGAAACAACAAAGAGGAAAGAAGACATGGTCCCTTTCTAGCAGAATTTATAGTCTAGCAAGCTTTAACAAGACACATTATTAACTAAATAATTGATTCGAGGCAGTTCTATAAAGGAGAATTACAGTTGCTATGAACCTTTTAGTAGTAGGGTTCACTAGCTTAGTAATAGGGGGAAATTTTCCTGAGCTTGAATTCTTCTCCCTGTCCTTTCTATGAGATTTTTTAGAATAAGCCACTCATTATCCAAGTGCTGATCAACACAGCAAAGTCATCATATCTGTGAATAAAATCAACAGTCAATATTCAAAAAGCCCAAATTGGGATTGCTGTCAGCATTCAATGTGGCAGAAACCTGGTGGGCAGGAAGCTGCTGATAACAAGTCAATGTAGGTTTGTGAGGCTTATTCTTAATTACCCCTCACCACCTTTCCCTTATAACAAAAGTGTATTCATGTTGAACTAGAAGAAATAAATGACAATCTTACAAGTATCTTAGAAACAGTAGGGTGGGGATCAGAAGTATTTAAAATAAAGCACTAAAACATGAAAACAGAGTTGGAAATTTTGAGCACTTGATACAGAGAAAAGATATGAGTAATATTCTTTCCCTGTTGCTTTGTCTAAATATTCTACACCTATGGTGAGCTTTATAATCTCAGAATTCTACCAGGTACTGCTTATTCTGGAGAAGCTCTAAATGTTACATTAGGGACAGAAATTTGGAAGGCTGAGTACCTACCCTTATTTATTAATTCACTTATTCAGTCACCACTTACCAGCACTGGATCTTTCTATTGCATGCTACCATCAAAAAGATAAAGATAAATAAGATTTGGTGCCTGCCAGATCCATTTCTTCTTGGCTATAAGAGAGGTATACTGCAGTCATGCATACATCTTACCTACTGAATTAAATGTTTTCCATCATCTTTAGGTGCTCTACCCTAAACTGTTTCCTATAGCACTCTGGTTCCTTGTTCTAATAGTGGGTATCCCAGAAGCATCCATCAAATGGAAGACAAAGCATATGACCAAGATGCACATACGTGCCAGTCACTTGAAGTGAACCAGTTACACATAGTGCTCACTGCATCTTACAGTTTAGGGAGACTATAGCCAAATAAACTTATTTGCCTGTGACTACCTGTGTGAAGGTAAGAATGCACCAGGTGCTGAGTTGAAAGTATTGACAAAACTAAGCCATATTTCTAAATTTCCTTTGCCTCCCTTTTGGTTCTTTCTTACGTTATTTAGTTTCTATCATGTAATGTAGTAGAATAAATGCTTGGGTTTTTTTTATGATTCTTAGATAATAGTGTTTATATTATTATACAACTTATATTGCTTGAAGTTGCATAGTACTGTGTCTTACTGTGAGAATATTAAGGTAGATCACTTTACCTTTACTAATATTTTTACCCTAACTACCTAATTACTCATTCCATTTATTTGAAATGAAAAAGAGTAAATTGCTGCTTTGGAGCCAGTGTGGTACTACAGAAGCAAGTGAGATCGGTAAGGTGCACTGCAGATTCATCTAGTGGAGCATCTCTTATTCCCTCAAAGGTTTGATTGGGGGATGGCACAAGCAGTTGTTAAATCAGTGCAACCCTATTAGTACTGCACAGATAGACAGATGGACCAGGACTGCAAACTCTTGCAAGTACCCATGAGTAGAACCTTTTTCTCATACAGCTGTCTTCTTTGTTGTCGCATGTATGGTTAGGTAAAAGGTTGTTGTGTGGTCTTTTATCAAAGTCACTGAGACTCTAATAACTTTTTAAGGATGACTTGTTTCTCTGCCCCAGATCTTATTTCCTTGTGCTCCAACCCAACAGTGAATATTCCATTAATGACTGTTCTGCATACTGAATGGAAAGTGTTTTGTGAGAAGACCTATTTTTCTTTTAAACCAGTACGGATATCATGTGCCAGATGGTTAATTCCCATGGGTTAATGAGTGTATGCACACACTTCACAATTTAAAATATCCTGCAGACATTTCCTTTGGTCAAAGGATTGCTAGATTTTTAATTTACATTTGTATGAAGTACATATTTGCTGTTTTCTGCTGATACTTAGAAAAAGAGATTTTTATCAGAATGTGTGAAATATATGCCCTTATAGTTATGTATTTTTCTGGTATTTGGGATTTACAGAAATAAAAGCCCTGGTGGACCTTTAATATTACATTTTAGTTATCAATTACTTTTAAGTTAGAGAGTAAAAATCTAGCTTCCTTGTGCAACACTTAACAGTACTCAAATGAAATATTCTGTGTCCTCATTTCCAGCGATTTATATTTCTAAATGATGGGAGATCTTTACTTTGTTATATAATATTAAGAAACTAATAATTTATAGTCATTTAAAAGGAAGAAGATTATTGTAAAACTGTAATACTAAACTGTACAAAAATTGACAAAAGCAAAAAATCAAATTTGAATTTGATTTAAAAAATGATAAAAACAATCACAATTTTAGATATCTTCAAGTAGATGTATAATGGCAGCTTATTTGTAGAGTGAAATTTATATAATAGTTATGTTTTAGGAATTATTGGATGTATAGGGTGAACACAAAAACCAAAGAAAGCTATAATACACAGATTATATCAATTAGGAATACAGTTATATTTTCTAAATAAATTACAAATGCTATTTTTTCACAATGCCTTATAAATGACTAATTATATATGCAACAGAATTATACGAACTGATAGGCACCCACTGTTCATTGAGCCTATAATGACCTGTATAGGTGAACAGAATACCCCGAATTTTCTCAGATTCAAGGTCAGAGGTCACCTCTAAGTACTGGTGTCACTCTGGGTTTTAGCACTGGAGTCTGTCCACAAGAACTTGGAATGGAACAATTCCTTCTTTGTTATATGACAATTAGGAAGCATTCATCTTCCAGCTGGGTGGGAACTGGGTGGGGAATACACTTGAATTCATCTCCACGGCTGCTGGTAAGATTTCAGAAAACCATGCAAGGGCTAGGGGCCAACCAGGGTAATGACTGCAGAGCAAACAAAATCTTTGGGATTTCTTGAATAAGCAGCTGGTATGTAATGTTCCCCAGTAATTTTGCTTATGCAGAATAGGACAAACTTAAAATAATAAAACAATAATTTAAAAAAACCCATTTCACCCAGTGTTTTGCATATCAGAAAATAAAAGACAAGAAAGAAATTTGAGGACAAGGTCTGAATGGGAAAATAAAATGTATTAGGACTTTTTTGGTAATAAGAAAAATAGCTTAATGAAGATATTGTTTCTCTTAAGAATTTTAATATTGTTACGTTAATGGATACATTGAAGGTATTTAATAAGAAAAAGTAAAATCAAATAATGTTTTGACTAAAGGAAAAAAAGGGTTCAAGTTAGAGAGACTTAAAGTTATGAAAAGTCATTCAGGGTAAAATAATTAGAACTAGGTTAGGATTTTTGATATCTTTTTTCATTGGACTTTTAGAAAAGATCAGTATAATTTGAGAAGATTTTTATTTTAGCATTATGTGAGATTTTTTTGACTCCCCCATATCTCTCATATTGTGCAAGAATCGATTCACATATCTGCAAAGAGGACACATTATGATACCAGTGGTTTTTCTTATATTTTTACTTTGTGTTTTACCTTAAAATCAGATGACGGCTGTCTGGCTATCATGGGAAAGAATCCATTTCTCACTGACATCTGGCTATTCCACTGTAACATTTTCATCTACTTGATGCCTCTTGTATTGCATTTTACTTTTCCTTCACTCTTTTTATTTCATCTGTACATTTTCTTGCTTCATCCAGTTCAATTTTCTCTGCTAATGTTTGGAGAGAATATTATAACTCAACCTTCATGTAACGGTTTATAACCTTCTGATTTTGTGATCTTTTTAAGGGCTGTTATATTGACAAGTAAATTATACTTACTCCAGCCAATCATATGTACTTATGTCACTTTAAATTTAACTTTATCACTAGTTGTCAAATTCTCCCCTGTGGCCTTTTTAATGCTCCCATGTATTTGGCAATATATTTTTTTATTGACATTTCAATTTTGTTTTGCAGTGTGCTAAAGTTACAAGAAAACAAATGACTAAAAGTTAAACTTGAGCCAAGCCAGGCTAAAGTTAATCTTAAGGAGTCTTAGGGAAGCAATTACTTTGACTGAAACTTCTGAATCCACTGAGAGTCCTTCAGTCAAAACTTGGATATTGAACTCTATCTGCTTGGTAGGGTATGAAAATCAGAGGCTATTAGTGAACAAACTGGATATTTAGATTTCCTGACTGGCTTTATGGTTCCATTGTTTGCTTTATGGTCAGGGAAGGAAACCCCAACTCATTTAAATATCTTAGCTTGCAAGCACCTAATATTCTTCTTCCATCCATTCACTAGTATTTTAATTGTTTTGTGTCTTGTTCCATGATCTTCCAATATGCTCTTAATTAATTTTCACAAACGTGTGTATATTGATTTCTGTTTCCTTAGTGCCCACCAGGTATTCAGGACATGTTTGATGACCTAGAGTTGCTGTGTCTCTCACATGACTAATTCACACAAAAATATAGGTTGCAGACTAGAGATCATGGTTTGTGTGTTTTTCATTTAATTTTATTAATGTTGGGAAATAAGAGCAATAAACCTGTGATTTGTTACCTCCACTGGGTAGCTTTACTGCAAACTGCTGAGAGCTACATTGGTCAACACAGCTGTCACTAGCTATATATGGCCATTTCAATTCAGGTAAATTCAATTTAAAATCCAGTTCTTCTGCCACCATGTAAAATGGTCAGGATGTAAATGTGGCTACCTTAGTGGGCAGAGGGCATTTCTATTATTTCAGAAACTTCTTTTAGGCTTTGCCATCTTATAGTGACATCCCAAGTAGATTATTATATAGGGATGATACATAGAGTGATTAAAATCTTTTTTCTTCATGATTTCATACTGCTGTGAGAAATGTCTGCTAGTTCAGACCTACCAAAATATACGTAGGGTCATTCCCGGTGCGAAATGATTAAAAATAACATTAAATTGAGTACACCAAAATCACAGAGTTAAGATTACAATGCCAGGAGCGATTTATACCAAATGACTTTGTAGTGGTTCTTGCGCCTTTCCTCAGGACTCTAGACGTTGATTTGGCCTACTGGTAAGGGATTTCCATAGGGCAATGGCAAACTTTATACCTGTGACATGTGTTCTCTGTTATGCTGTCTTCAAATAGAGACCAAAATAAAGAAAAAAAAATCACTGGCACCATCTTCTTCTTTTACCCCATCTCTCTTAGCTGCTACACCATGTGTCCAAAGGGAAGTGTCCTGGTATCCATGTCTCTGCCTAAGGAGAGATCAATTTTCCAGTTTAAATTATATCAGGAAGTTATGCTTCCTGCCAACAGGAGGTTTGAGGGCTCCATTTTCCTTGTATCACAAAGAGAAAAACAGATCATCCAGAACCCAGACAGTCGACAACAAACAGATCACTCTAATTAGAAAAAAAGAGATGAAGCGTACAAGAAACAGAGTCCATTCACCTCTGGGCATTAAAACCAGAGCTTTAAGAGGCTCTTATTGATGTCCTTAAAATAAGCTTTTAACAAATTATACACGGAGACTGAGGTTAAGGGTCTCCGTAGGAAACAGTGGCTTTCTGTGACAGGTGGGAAAAGACCTAGAGAAGTGTGAAATATTAAAAAAAATCCAGAGATTTCCTGAACATGAACTGTTCTATCTTCCATACTAACTGGAGGATTTTCCCAAGGTCTTAGCGAGGAGGAACCAACCGGAAGTGGATATTAGAATCCCACTGTCCTATTTATATTTAGTCCACTGTTTCCAAATATCTTCTGCAGAACTATTAATGACTGCAGGGGAAAAAAAAAACTTCTATGCTAAATAAATTTAGGAAATATTGGACAAAATAAGATTAAATAAGCTAAAAATATATAAGACTGATCAAGATTTTTACTCTTTGTGTATGCTGCAGTTCTCAAAGAGGCTGCGGGTGGAGAAAATATTTCTTAGGCTTTTGTAATAAATATTTGGAATTTTAGATAAAGCCCCAAGGCAGAGTAATTGATGTAAACAGCTTCATATTACAGAGTTGCTAATAAACACACTGTTAACAGGAGTTAACATGATGATAATGATAGAGTTAACATTTAATGAGTGAATACTTTAAAGCTCCTAATAATGTCTTGCACATAGCATTCAGAAGTACTAGCTATTGTTTAGGGTTTGCTAGGTCGAAGGGAGAAAGATACAGTGAGACATTCTTGGCCAAGAAGAAGCAAAGATGCTGGATAAACCCAAATGACAGGAAGTCAAAATCCTCACAGGGTCTGGAGGATTGATTCATACCCTATTTGGTAGCACTGAGAATGTTCCCATCCACTGGTGAGACTCAATGATGGTCATGGATCAAAATGTCCAGTGTGGAAGATGGGTTGGCAGCAGAGCAACTAGCTGGTGAGGAAACAAGCCAGAGGCTGCAACTAGAGGTGGACTAAAGGTCAGTGCAGTGCTAAGTCTTGAAATTGCAATTGAATTAATCTTTTGGCAGCAGTGATCATGCTTTCCCATAGTGAGTTCAGTATTACAGCAAAATGAGCATGCCAGGGTTTGTATTTATTTATTTAACAATGAAATCACACACAAAAAAAATCAAAGACAATCTCTACCATTTTGTATACAGATTTTTTTTTTTTTTTTTTAGTATCAACTGCACTTTGAGGAAGGTTCTGCCCAGGACTTACTGTTGGAGGCCTGAATGTCCCCAGTATCCCCAGGTGAGAGGAGTGGGGAGCAAGTTTTAGTTAAGATAAATATTCTTGAGGAAGGAGAGGTCCAGGTCCTTAGGAACAGAATGAGGACCTAACAGAGAAAACACATGAAGCAGAAGGAGTCCAGGAGAGCTCAGGTCTGGAGGAAGGAGAGAGAGGATATTAGCCTTAGGGGAAGGTTGAGCACTGGGTCCTAGAATCTGCCTTTTCTCTTTCTTCTGCTCTCTTATCCCTGTCAAAAAACTGCCCTCCAGCAGAAACCTTGAAATTGATAAAAGCCAAAATTGACACTGGGGAAATAAAAAGGAATTATAAATATAATTGGCTTACCAACCAACCAACCAACCTGAAAGATGGAAATTAAAATAATAAGATAATTTGAGAAGAGTTTCAATACATGAGGGATGTATTCAGAATGAACAAAGGGAGATTTCCTGGAATCAAAATTTTATTGTAGAATTGATTCTTCAGGTAAAATTCAAAGGATAAATGAAATAGGTTTTAAATGTTTTAATACACAAATGTATACCATAGCACTAGTAAAAATTATACTCTAGCATTTGACATGAATATAGCACAATAAAAATGAGCACTGTGTTTGTCTTTCTACTGTCACTGGACAATATTTCAATAAGTAATAGTTAAATACATCTGTATTTTCCATAATATTTTTGATCCCTTTATCAGTTATCTCTTGGTGCATAACAAGTCAACTTAAATCCTAGTGAATTAAAAAAACCAAATTATTGCCTATGTTGCATGAGAAATTACTTTGCTATAGCTGCTTAGTTCATGCATGAAGTTTTACTCAGCTGGTGTTTGTGGTGAGAAACAAGTTTCAGGGCTGGGGTAGATTCAGTGCCTGGTTGCTTTCTCTGTGGTCTTGTCCCCACAATTTTCATAACACAGTGTGGAATCAGATTCCAAGGCAGCAGGCATGCAAGGTACAGGTAGGGCAGAGGATTGTATCACTTGATTGAGATTCATTCATCCAAGGGATTATAGAGCAGCCCAATTTTAGGGGGAGGGGTTTCAAGTCTCCAACTCTTAAGGACAGAGGTGACAAGGAAACATCATAAAAAGGTACATGCCTAAGGGAGACTGGAATTCTCCAGTCATATTTGTAAATAGTCTTCCAAAGTCCCTAACCCATTACTAAAGAGTCAAACAGGGAACTCATAAATAAAGGCATTGGACTCACACACAATTTCCTAAAGAAGATCTTTGCTTCTGTTCTTTCTTAAAGCCTGAGGCTTTAAACATGTGGACATGCATGGGGCCATCTGCCAGATAATGTTGACTATAATCCTTATATTGATGTATTAGTAACAAAACTATATTATATGTCTCTATCCAGGAGCTAAATTAATTTCTTCAAAGATTGAAGCTGGTTTTATATTAATAAGGTGACTTTCAACCTTGTGATTTGTAAACTTAAAAGGAATAATTTTCAGCTATCTTGCCCTGTTTCCAAAAATATAATCTTTTGTAATCATCAAAGAAGGCTTTATATTTCAATTCTAAAATTGTTATCTAATTATATTATCTAATTATGTCAACATTGTTGGCACTGTGAGCATTTAGACTGTGAATCCAAGAAAGCAAAATAGGTAATGTCTGTATTTTAATTCCTTATATTTGTGTTCCAAAGGAACAAATACACTGTGAAGATTGATAAGGTTCTTATTCTCATTCTGTCTTCCTCCAGAAATCAGAACATCAAATAGAAAAACTTCTTTTTAAGTAAAAGACTTTATTACCTTAGATGACACTTCTGAATTTAATGAGTAGAGAAACAAATCTATAAATCTGATCATGAAATCTTCTAGCCTATTATTTAGAAGTTCTTTTGCTAATGCTGATGTCACATAATTGTCTTTTAAAGTTTTCCTTCTCTTGTGTTCCTTGACTGATAAACAGATAAAAATTGTGCTGTGGTGTGCATGTCTATGAATGCTTGAGCAAAAGGGGAAAGGAAGATAATAAAATGTCCTATTTATTCTGCATCTTCTAACTCCATCTCTGTACTGTTTACATTCTTCTGGCTTTTTGGATCTTATCAAGCCTGAGTCAATTTTTAAATTCTGAGTGTCCTAAGGTTTTAAGCAAATCAGCTCAGTGACTTCAGCTTTCTTTTCTGGAAAACCTCTGATAATTTAAACACATTTAAACATTGCACAGGAGTATGTAACAGTATAGTGAAATGAGAAAGATAATGTTGGTGAAATTACTATTCTTATTTATCCATACAGCAAATATTTTTGAGCACTTCTTTTATTTTATGTACTTTGCTAAACATTCAGGTTACCAAAAATGAGATATGTTAATTTCTCCTAAAGAATTTTTAAAAAATCAGGAGTCAGAGCAAACTTTCTCCACAAAGGACCAAAGGAAATAATCAAGACTCTGCTAGCTATAAATCTCTCTATTACAATTATTCGGTTCCATCTGTGCAGTACTAAAGTAGCCACAGCAATATATAAATGAATTGATGTGACTATCTTCCCATAAAACTATATTTACAAGAACAGGTAGTAGGTTGTATTTTGCTCCTGAGCTGTAATTTGTTGATCTTCATTCTCTATAATGGGGGGGCTATATAATTCAAGAGTATAAAGTGTTATGTCAGTTAGCTTTTTATCACCATAACAAATACTCATTTTAGATTTGTGTTACTGTGACAAAATAACTGAGAATATTAACTTTGAGAAAGAAACACTTATCTTAGCTTGCAGTTTCAGAGTTTTCAGGTCACTTGCTTTGGGATTGTGGTGAGACAGAACATCATGGGGGTGGGGAGCATGTGTGGGAACAAAGATGCTAAAGCCATGCATCTAGGAGGCACCAGGGAGTGGTGCCAGGAAGGAGCTGGGAGGCCTTGTATGCCCGTCAAAGGCTTGCCTCCAGTGATTTACCCTCCTTCCACTGCCGTAACACATAGTGAGACATTCAAGATCCAAACTGCAGCAAGTGTTATAAAATACTATGCTAGTAACAATGAGTGTATGAAGGAGAACGTACCAGTTCTCCAGCTAAGAAAGTCATGGCACGGAGGATCAATCATTTTCCATCAAGTGTTCTAGAACAGGAAGCCTAGTATTTTCATGGACTCACAAATGATTTGAGGTGACAAAACCAAAAGGTCTTGGCTACCATACCAATCAGGGGGTTTTAAACTCAAAAGAACCTTAAAGTTCTGAATTACCCAATTTAGTGATCTTTATACAGTAGTAAAGAATTCACAAAAATAAACTAGAGATCAGTACTCCAGGCTACTTCAAACCCTGAGTATAAAAAGTATTTATTAAAATATGTATTTTTGAGGCTGGGGATTTAGCTCAGCAGCATAAGTGCTTGCTTGGCAAGTGCAAGATCATGAGTTCAATCCCCAGTACCAAAAAATAAAATCAATAAAATACATATTCTTATTTAAGTAGATAGTTAAATCATATGTGGTAGTATGGTTGATTAAACATTGTGGTCAATTTAAACACCAGCTTAACTGAATCAGCATGGTGCTGAGCGTGGGTGGCCCACCTGAGGACAGTTACCAGCATAAAAAAGAGACCTAGAGAGGAAGAGTGGCGCTGTGGGTTCTCCTCAGTGTTGTTTGGAGCCCTTGGTTCTCCTGGAGGAGCTTGTCATGCTGACTTCCCCGATATGAGCTTGACTGTTATCATCAGGGATGCTTGGGAGTTTCTTGCTGAGAATGACTGTGGTTCACTTTGGGGGTGCTCTGGTCCTTACTTTGAGCATCACTTCTGCGCCCTGGAGGGGAGGATGTGTGTTGTTCTGTCTCCAGCTTGTCATGCTGGCCTCCTGATGCAAACTCAGTTATTCTCATCATTGGAGGCAGTTGGAACCTCACTGTTGCTGAGGATGGCCGTGGTGCATTGTAGGGGGAGCCTAGGTCCTTATTTTGAGTGTCACTTCTTGGCTCCAGTGCAGAACCCTCAACCTACGAGCACAGATCTTTTATTCCTCTGGCACAGACTTTCTGGTTTCCACTGCTGACCTTTGGGTCTTTTCAGTGCTGATTCATGAAACAGACTTGCATGAGTCATTGTTATGGGCTCTAGATCTTCAGCTGAACTCATGCAGGATCGAGGCCCTTAACTGGATTCCTTAAGTATTTAGTGTGTGGACAGATTTCCTGTACTTCTTGTGTTTGACTCCTTTGGTGACCATAATACAATATTGCTATAAATTTTGTGTCCTGTATGTAATTGTTTTCCTTGCTAACCCCTGACTACAACAGGTAGCTCGTTTATTTCAAGCAAATGCCTGCTCAATAACATTTCCAACTCCCGCCCCCATCATATTTATACTGCTCAGTCATTTGCCCTTAAGACCCGGGCTTAGAGTTTCTAAAGCTTATATTTTGGGGATCTCCTCATGAAAAAAATGCCACAAAGATATTTGTTAGATTAGCTTTAGGGGCCTTAGAACAAGCTGCATGACTGAAGAATCTGGAAGCTGTGTGGCAAGTCTGACTCTGCCTAATAAGTAACAATCTAATTTTCCAAGTCACATGTAATTGAACATGCCTAAAAATAAGCCCCATGCTTTCCCCTCAAGATCAAAACCTACGTTTGGCATAGGCTGGATTCTTGCAATGAACGTATGCTAAGAATCATCCTGTACATACAGGTCCCTATTACACCAACATATCCATTAAGTCAACTTCTGTTTGGCTCTCACCTGGCAAATAACTCAGAGGCCTGTCCCCACCACATTCACTTTTCCCACTTGAAGGCCTTTGACCCATTCTCAGTCCTAATATGTCACTGTCAACCGAACCTTTGTATTGCAGTCTGAATAATCTTTCTTAAATGCAAACCAAACAAGACTATTCCCCTGCTTCCAACCATCCTGGAGATCTCCACAGTCCCTTGGAAATACACATATGGAGACCCCAAGTCTTCCTTAACCAGTATTTGCTGCTCATTCTCATTCCATCTTTTCTTTACAGACTCACTAGAATAGTCCTTCTACCCCACCAATGCAATGTCATTTTGTGCTTCATTTTTTATAGTATTTCTCCATTTCAAAAGGAAAAATTACATAATTTTTTTGCATAATATGCAAGAACTTCCATGAGATGGTCCTACTCATTTTTTCAGTCTTATCTCTCACCAAGCCTCCAAATACATCAAGTTTTACTGACCTCACAAGCTATTTATGCTTGCTGGCACACATTCTGTCTCTTGTCCACCTGCAACACTACAGCGAGTTCTTCAAAACTTACTCGTTAATGGAACCATGATAAGACATATTTGAGTCAAACCAAGATATGATTCCCTTCTATGTTCTGTCTAGGTCTCCAATAAAACTATCACTTTTACAAGCTATCATTGTATTTGGTTTCAAAAATGTCTCATTTTTATAATCTAGATATAAACTGCTTTAAGAGAAATCATAATTTAATATTTAAATTAGTTTTCCCTGCACACCATTTCATATGGCAGCGCACATTACTCATTTCTTGAACTGAAGGAAGAATGAATGAGTGAATGTTTTTGAGTGTATAACAAAGCATACACAAATCAATTACTCTAATAATAGAAATATTAACATAAGTAAGATACTGCAGTAGATTGACAACTGATGGTCAACTTGTAACACCCAGCTGAACTGAATCAGTGTGGTGCTGGGTGTGGAGGGCCCATCTAGGGACTGTTGCCAACAACAAAAAGAGGAGACCTGGAGAGGAAGAAGTGATGTTATTGGTTCTCTTGTTGCCATTGGTTCTCCTGGAAAAGCTCCTGGAGGAGCTTGTCAAACTTCATTCCTGATAAGAACTTGGCCTTTCTCATCGTCAGAGGATCTTAGGACTTTGCTGTCACTGAGAATGGCCGTGAACTCTGGGTCTTACTTTGAGTCCTGCTTCCTGGCTCTGGAAGGGAAGATGTGTGCAGTTCAGCCTTCTGGAGAAGCTTGTCACGCTGGCTTCCTGGTGTAAACTCAGCTGTTCTCATCATGTTAGGAACTCAGGTCCTCATTGTCACTGAGGATGACTGCGGTACTTTTCGGGGGAGCCTAGTCCTTATTTTGAGTGTCCCTTCCTGGCTCTAGTGCAGATATCTCAGCCTGCTGGCACAGATCCTTCATCTTACTGGGCATACTTTCTGGCTTCTGCGGCTGCCCTTTGAGCCTTACCATCACAAATCTGTGAAACAGACTTGCAAGAAACATTGTGTTGGGATCTAGGTCTTCAGCTGGACTCATGCAGAATGTTGCTATGGGATCCAGGCCCTCAGATGGATTCTTTGGGGTCTTTAGCGTGTGCACAGATTTCCTGCATTTTTTTTGTGTGTGTTTAACTGTCTGGGTGACTGCTATAAAATAATTCTAGAAATCGTATGTCCTGTGTTTAGTTATTTCCCTTGCAAACCCTGACTACAACAGATATTCTCATTCGCGAATATTAAAATAGTTAAAAGATGTCCTATTCTTTCCTTTGTTCACAATAGCTCTGTAGCTTAGTTCACAAAAACCAAGCTATGGAATCATTAAATGTCCATCAGTGAATAAATGGGTAGAGAAAATGCATTAATTGTATGTATAGATACACAGTGGAACATTATCTGTAAAAAGGAGGAAATCATTTTTTGTGAGAACATGATTGAAACTAGAGCACATTATGTTAGATTAAATAAACAGAGTGTCCAAAAATACTTGCACATGATATTAGAATCTAGAATTCTAGTAGTAGAATGATAGTAGAATCTAGAAAATTTGAATTCACATAAGCAGAAAGTACGATGGTGGTTGCCAGGAACTGAAAAGGAAGATGGGGTTCAGAGGTTCACTTATCCAGAATAAGTACATCCTGAAGATCTAATGAACAACCTAGTAGTACTATTGTGTACTAAAATTTCCTGAGATCTTAAATGTCCTAACCACAAAAGAAAAGCTAACTATGTGAAATGATAAATGTATCAATCAGCTTGTCAATGATAATGGTTTCATTATATATAGGTTTACTAACAACATTTTTACCCCAAATACTGACAATTTTTGTCAATATTACTTCATTAAAATTTGGGGTTAGGGGGGACTCCTTGTCTTTGGGGTGTGCGTGTGTTGCCAGCAAGTGTATACTAGCAAGTACTCTACCATTGAGACACATCCCCAGCCCCTCCTCTGAATATAATAGTTCAGATATATATATGTTTCCTTCTAAGTCATGTTCAACCTCCTATAATTTGGCCCAGAATGAGCCAGCATCACCTGAGTGTTGAAGCCCTAAGTAAACTCTTAATTATATTAGAAATTCAATTCAACATGTTTTTGAAATCAGTATAACTGGAAAACATTTCACTATGCAATGATATCTGTTTGTTTCCTTTTTATTCTAAGATTGGTAGCGTTTGTGTGAATGCTGGATTCAGCAGGTGAGTCTTTACCAGTTGCATTTCATCAGAACTAGACAGCAGCAGAGTGAGCTCATGAGAAGGACAAAAGACAAAGACAGTTCTCAAAGTGCAGTCTTCGTCACAGGCACTAGAGTCATTGGAATGTTTGGTGCACATTCAGATCTGTGTTTTTTTTCCTCTTTTTTATTTTGGAGGTAAAATAAAACAGACAGAACAAAGCCAATAGAGACAATGCAGTGAAATTGATACAGAACTTCAGAGCAGGATATCAGTATAACAGTAATAGGTACCATAGTATATCTCGTTATCCTCACAATAGTTGTCCATTCAGTCAGGTATACTAAAATTAAACCAAAAACAGAATATTATAAAACCTATCAAAACAAAATATTTAATAGAGCAAAATGATTAATCAGAACAAAGCAAAATGGTGAAAACAATATTTGCCTTCAAAGAGATGATACAAGGAAATCTTCCATATTTGCTTATCTTATCAGAGCAGCTAAGAAAATAACCATTGAATTAAATTGTATTTTGTTTTATCAACCTTGAAAAAGCAAAAAACCCAGGCATAGTACTTGCTATTTACACATTCAATTTTTATTAGGGCCCTAAAGGCAATCCCTGTAACAATTAGAATTGTCTAAGAACACAGAAAATTCCATCAAGTTCTAGCCTTAAGATTAATTGCATGTGTGATTTAGTTAAATTTTAGTATTTCTGTGCCTCAAGGTTTTCATCTCTCAAATGGGAAGCACATTTTTGGCAATTACTCTTTTAAGGCTGGCTATAAATATAAAGTATGACATAGTATGGGAAAACAAGTAGAAAGAAAATAGACTTTATATAATAAAATAGACATTATATAATAAAATTTGTAACAAAATACCACTTGTCTCTTATTCAGTAATATTTAGTTATTTGGATGTTTGTTTAAAGCTTTTTTCCCTGTTTCAAATCTTAGTGACTCTCCTCAAAGAGTAAATTAATACATGTTGGACCCATTACATGTAAAATGTGCAGCCTTTTAAACTTTTAAACTATGAGAATTATTTCTGTTTAGTTTAGTTTTTGTTTTGTTTTGTTTTGTTTTGAGACAGGGTCTTGCTATGTAGTTAGTATAAACTATTTTCCAACTTGCAGTGATTGTCCTGCCTCAGCCTCCCAGAGGTTGGGGGTTACAGGCATGCGCCACCACACCTAATCTAGAGCCATCTCAATTTTTATAAAATCTACTCTATCAGTGTTTTGATAATTTATCATGACAGTAGCAACATTTTAAAACTTATCTATTATTATTGAAAGTTAAGCTTATGATCTTGTAGTTAGTCTATTAATGAATGTATCTAATCTCAATGTTTTGTAGTTTTTACACTTCAGGTTTTTTCTTACATTTTATTTTCTATGAGTGTTTGTGTGTTGTCCTTTTTCCTTTGTCCCCATATTTTTCCCAGGACAAAGCTGAGGAGGATTTGATATTATGTGTTATGCCTATAAGGGTCGAAGTTTTGATGGTCAGGAGCCTGGACACAGTCCTGCCCCTTTCATATTCCTAAACTGTGGGGGTGGAGAGAGAAAGGGGGAAAGGATTTAGTGGGACGCAGGTAAAAGCACAGCTACAGCATCTGTGGTGGACTGAAAACTGATGATCAGTTTAAACAGCAGCTAAACTGAGTCAGCATGTGCTGAGCGTGGATGGCCCACCTGGGGAAAGTTGCCAGCATGAAAGGGGACCTGGAGCGGAAGAGTAGCACTGTGGGTTCTCCTGAGTGGCGTTGTTTGGAGCTGTGGCTTCTTCTGGAGGAGCTTGCCATGCTGGCTTGATATGAACTCGGCTGTTATCCTAGCAAGAGCTCGGGATTTTGTTGCTGAGGATGGCTGCGGTTCACCTTGGGGGAGCACTGCTCCTTAATTTGAACATCACTTCCGGGCTCTGGAGGGAAAGATGTGTGCTGTTCCATCTCCAGGAGAAGCTTGTCATACTGGCCTCCTGATATGAGCTCAGATATTTTCATTGGAGAAGCTCAGGACCTCATTGCTGAGGATGGCTGTGGCACTTTTCAAGGAGCCCTGGTCCTTATTTTGAGTGTCACTTCCTGGCTCCAGTGTAGAACTCTCAACCTACTGGCACCAGATCCTTTATCTCTCTGGCACAGACTTTCTGGCTGCCATTGCTGACCTTTGGGCCTTCCCAATACAGATCTATAAATAGATTTGCATGAATCACTGTCATGGGCTCTAGACCTCTAGTTGAACTCGTGGGAGGCATTGTTGTGGGTTCTAGGTTTTCAGCTGGATTTATGCAGGTTATTGCCATGGGATCCAGGTCCTTGGATGGATTTTCTAGGTCTTTAGTGTGTGGACAGATTTCTTATCTTCTTGTGTTTGACTATGACTATGGGTGACTATCATAAAATAATACTATAAATTATGTGTCCTGTATTGTCTTGTTCTCCTTGCAACCCCTGACTACAACAGCTTCCTACACTGGTTCCCTGCTGATCCTCAGATTCCACCTTCTGCCCCCCATCTTTAAGGATAAGGAAATGTTTCCTTTTCCATTCTTGCTTCTTACAACTGAGGCACTGAACTCCATTCTCAACCTGATCACTATGCAAAACCTGATTAATAAAGAAGGGTCTCCAGTAATAGAGCAAGGTACCCTATCTACCTCTGATACGCTTTGGACTGAAAGGAACAACAGGAAACTAACTTCATTGATTTTGTATTTTAGGACACATACCCTGCATGTTTACATAGTTACATATGTAAGTTTATGTATTTTTGTCTCAGAGCTGTGAAATGCCTGTTCTTCATTGGTAAAAAAGATAATTTAAATTCAGAGTTTAATCAACTTGCCTAAGTCACATAACTACTAAAACACAGAAATATAATTAAGTTAAATCCAAGAACAAGATTTAAACTCAGTGTTAAATGGCTCAAAATCCATATATACACAAACTTTTGAAAAGACCCAAGAAAGCCAAAGTGTAGATTTGCACATAAATTGTTAGTAAAATGCTGATCAAGGGTACAGGAACCTCTCTTAAAACAGATCTTTTAAGGTGAGGAGTCTGGGGATTGCTGGGTATGTTTTCCGCATCAGAGGAAACATTGTCCAAATAATGCTTTTTATTATGCTTATTATACTCAAGGATTGGCAAGCTAATGCCTAATGGATATTGCAGAGTATGTTTACCTAATACGCCCTTCCAAATTATACTCAATTCACTGTACTAAGTCAGAGGAATTCAATTTAAAGATCAACATGTAGACACTTCTTTTGTTTCCAGTCTCTGGATTCCTAAACTCATGTGTCCTATAGTTATCAGTGTGTCCTTGATGATTAATGTGAAATAGGAATAGCACTGATGAAGTGCAAAATAAATTCATTCTACATGTATTTAACTCTAACGGTAAGAAAATTATCCAGTATCACACAATTTTGACCACGTCAAAGGTTGACTCTTGGGAAAATAATGAAGGGATAAATATGTCCATACTTTTAACTCTCATTTTCTGACTTTTTGACACCACACCACATTGTTATTCTTAATGGCTGCATGATTTAATAGAGAAATTAACAAATCTCAAATTGTTGAAGTTCGTCAGTAAAGAAAGTGAAGGAGATGTTTAGGAGCAGATTGACTTTTTTTTTTAAAATTGTATTTAAAGAGAAAAAACAAAACAAAACAGAATAAAGGGTAGCAACAATACAGAATTCCAAGGAAAAAAGGAAAAGAGCAACAACAAAAAATCCTAAGAAATTATTACTTGACAAATCACATAGTGACTTCTTGGAAATAGTTGTTCAAATTACAAAGTTAAAACATGTAAAGTAGACATTCAAACAGTGAGACTATTAACAGTTCTGCTCCACGATCTGACAAAAACAGCAGTATGGTCATCCATCTTACCCACTCAAATATGCGTGCAATTATATCAAAAGGGTAAAATTAAACACAACAAAACAGAACAAAGCAGATCACAAGAAAGCAATGTAAGAGACACAAATTTCAAAACTAGACCATCGGAGATATTCACTCTCTATCATATTGACTCCTGTTTTCTTCCAAATAGTTTTCCATATTGTCACATACAGGGAATTCCCATGAAACAAAATAGTATGGAATTGATCTGAGCAGGACGAGGAGAGCATTTCAGGTTTTCAAGACCAGACATTAGGGAAGCCAAGAATGGCTGTCATAGTATCTCTCATTCTCCTCAAAACAGCTGTCCATACCTTCATATGTGTTGAACGTAAACAAGACAAAGCAAGCTAAAATCACTTTGAACAAAAAGTGATAGTTTTGCTTGACTTCACATCATGACATTATGGAGTCAGCACTGGGTATTGTAGTGCCTCTTTTTCTTCAAAGTAGTGAGCAGATTGACTTTTTCTGAACTCACATGGAGGTAGGTTTCTCCACCATCTGTGAGGAAGGTGTCTATTGGCAGCTGCCCCACAGGTCCTAGAAGTGAGGTCCCACAGTGAGTTCTTTTGTATATGTGTCCTGGGGTTTGAGCCTACGGCCTTGTTCATGATAGACATACACACTACTAGTGAGTTATATTCCTGACCCACATTTAAATGACCATAAAATAGTTCTTCAAAAAATGAAATCAAGCTACAAAGACAACTGGTATTTACTTCTAACACATCTAGGGAGTCAAAAGCCCGTCCCACTTTGGTTCTGATCAGTTTACAGGACAAGTTAGTCATAACAGCAAAAATGCATGAGGAGAAATTCTTGCTTTTCTCCAAAATCTATTGTTTCCTGCCAAGATAAGAACAGAAATCTTATTAGTTCAAGGTCTTCTATTAATATTCTGGAATAAGCTGGCAGAATTGTGCAAGATTCTATAAACCTTTAAATTGTCATTAGCTAATCAGAATCATTGTTCAGTGACCATTATCTTTTATTAAATGACCACTGAATCAGAATGTTCATACTGCTTTTCAATTAAAATGTAGACTAGCCAGAAATGACTCAACAGCATACAGAGCAGCAGCAATATGACCCAGGGAAGCAGCCATTACCCAGAGGTAATTGACCACTTAAGAACTTAAGTTAACTTCTTGAGGCCGCCAGTCATTTCTCCTAATGTCATTTCTAAAGGCCTGTCCTACAGAAAGAGGACGCTTACAAACAGTGCACCCTGTAACAGGGTGGTCAAGATAAACCTGCTCATGATCTTTAAAATTCTAGCACAGAACCGTGCTATATTCTCTGCTTGTTATTTGTTAGAAATTCACACAGCGTCCTAGGGGGACCAAATGAGGCAAGTTAGCAGCAAGAAAAAGGCAACAGGACAGGATTAGTAAAGGCTTTTATTCTGAATTAAAATGTATTGATATGTGTGCTTAGGCTCACAGGGCTGTCTGAAAGATGAAAGAAATTGATGACAAAATGAAAAATTTAGCCCATCAATTAATTCATACAAGATAGTAAATAATATTTGGCTATTTCTTTATCACTCCAAATTATTAGAATTCTTCTTTACATTTTTTTCACTGTTATTATTCCATGGAAAGTACAAAAAAATCTAAACATACCAAGACATACTGGACTAGCTACCAAAGAGTTAAGTTTTCCATGAGAAAGAGAAACACAGTTAAATACTACATCACAAATTACCATTTTTATGTCACCACCCCACCATGACTTTAGCACTAAGCCTGTTACTTCTTCACACTCTCATTAGGATATAATGCATATTCATGGTCCTGATTATATAGCCACTTTCTTGACTTGTTTTAATTGTGCATAAAGACACTGTGACAGGAGACCTGACCTTTTCAAGATCATTTTCTCTCCATTGCTTTTCACAAAGCTATTAACTTGTCTCCTTCCCAAAGATTGCAATAATTTATTTCCCATTAATAAAAAATTCCTGGTGCCATGCAAATTAAAATTTATTCAGCAAATAGAATTCTTTGGATTATTTTCTAATGGCTTTAAATACTTCCAGCTTAGGAAGAAAAATAATATTAATGGGTACAGGCTGAGTGGATAATTGCATACATTGGAGAAAAATGAATATACAACTGATGCTGTAGCTTACCTCACATCAATTACCCAGAAGAGTTGCTTTACTTCTTTTTTCAAAAAATATATTAAATAATTTATATCAGGGGGTATCATTATGGCCTTGAAATTATCCCTATTGTATGAAAAGCTCAGTAACTTACATGTATAAACAACACATGTTCGTATAAGAAAACCATACCAAGTTAAAAAAATGTGTGTAGGTGTAAATGAGATTATTTAAGGGGGTCACTTAGCTAAAGTAGCAACTGAATTGCAATATAACATGAATAAGGGCATTACTAGAATGTAGGGAATTGGATTTCTTTTCTTGTTAAGTGGTACCTTTCTTTTTCTAATCAAGAGTACCCTTGGGAGAGAACCAAATTTCTAGAGGATATTGCTTTTTGACCTTGCTATCTTGAGAGTATCTTCTTTATGCTATGTGTATTGTTATTTTTACTTTACATTTTATGTTAACATGATAAAACTGAGACATTAATATGTTTATGCACAAATATTTCAGCTCTAAAGTGCCATGGGTAGCATATAATAATTACTATTAACCTGCTTATTCCATATAAAAATGATATTGCTACCTGAAGGATGACATTTCAACTTTGAGCTATCATAAGCATGACTCTGCTTCTGGACATATTAGTTGCACTAGACCACAGAGATTAGAAGAAAGCCATAGGACTGGGGGCTTTGCTCATGTCTAGGCCAGGGATGGCCAACATTTTAGAGATGAGCACCCAAACTGCAACCCAAAACTGACTTATTTATCACAAAATGCCAACACTGCAATCAAATGGGAATACTAAGGTTTTAATTTAGAAAAAAAAATCTCTGTATTAACATCTTGTGTCCTGAAAATAAAAATAACCTGCATGCCATAGGTTTGCCACCACTGGTCTAAGAAATTAGAAAAAGAAGGGTAGGTGGGTAGTCTAGTTAATCTGCCAAGCAGGGAAATGTTTTCTCTTAAATAGAAAATTTTCTCATCCAACCTAATTTTAAAGACTTTTGTTGCGCCCTTTCATAACTCACATGGGAAAGAAAATTAGAGGACGACCTCATTTTGGTGCCTTGCCTTTCATGGTATGATTTTATACATATCCTTTCATTGGATCCTCAAGATAGTTCTTCAAGCAAGGCAGGGTAGTTTTTACCACTCCATTCTACAGATGAGGAACTGAAGACTCATTGCAATATAACTATGTTAAAGGTTAGAGGTGAATACATTCAGGAGCCAAGACTTGAGGCAAAATTCTGTGGCCCTTTTTAAGGGGTATGAGTTGTTTACTTTTCTCTCATTGCTGAGACAAATCATCCGACACCCATACTTAAGGAAGGAAAGGTTTATTTAGCTCAAGGTTTGTCTATAGTCTGCTGGGTCCAAGACCAGGTGGCATGGCAGAGGGCAACAGCTCATGGCAGCCAGAACACAACAAAAGTAGCAAGAGCAAAAAGGAAGAAGCATGAGAGAAGACTCTTTCTGTCCCTTCTATGTAGGGTGGGTGTAGCACTCAATCTCACCCATAATCCCAGCATTGGATCATGAATCACTCACAAACCCTAGAAGCCTGTCTCTGTGACTGCGGGAGGCTTTGGGGGGATATCCAGACACAAACTATAACAAGGTATGACAACTTGTTTCCAATCAGCTGGCTTATCAGTCTCTAGTAACTGTTCTTACCTGGGGTAGCATTTCCCTTCAGGAAACATTTGAGAATGCTTGAAGACACTTTCTGTTGTTAAGACCACTATGTGTATTGGGGTGGGGGTAGTCCATTATTGTTATCCTGTGGGTACAGACCAAAGATGGTACTAAACATTATACAATGCATGGGACAGCTTTCCACAACTAAGATATTTGGTTCAAAATGTCAGTAATGTCACTTTTAAAAAATTCTTTACTATATACATGTGATAAAAAAACAAAGTGAAAATAGCTTTCTAAACAAAATACTCTACGGAGTCTTACATTTTTGGTTTGTTGGGAAAGAGTTGATAATGGGTCTATAAAGCAATGAAAATAAAGTAAGAGAAAAAACAAAGGCAGTACAATAGAGCCAGAAAATAAAAGCAAAAATAATATTGAAGTTAAAATAAAATTTATGTAAGGTAGTAAAAAGAAAATGTTTTGATAAAGTAAAAGGAAACTTCTAGAGCATACAACAGATGAAAAATATTCTAACATTATTCAGAAATAAAGATCAAAAATAATGTGAATCACTGGATCCAGAAAATAATGTTGACCACATAAGAATGTAGATACTGAAATTCTTGAAGTAAAGCAGTAACAAGAAGTATTACTAGATGAACTGATCTGAGAAATACATACAAGGAGAGGAAAGGAAAGAAACTCTAGGAAATGCTCTTTAATAAAAGACATACAATCAGTGTTGCAATTGCTCTAAACTTAAGAAATAGAAAGAGATAAGGGGAAGGACTAACTGGGATATTAGGGAAAGGTAAAAAGTGAGAAAAAATAGAAGATTAAGTTCAGCACAGGAGTTGTTTTCTCCATCCTGAAATCTTCTTAGAGTATGCATTGAGATCAGTTTCACTAGAAGAGTATATTTTACCCATTCAAGCATTAAATAAAGTGAGATATTACAAGATAGTTGGATGTTTTGTGAAATTTAAATCAATATTAGGAGTTCTAATTTTACTAGGAAATTAAAATTAAGAAGGCTTAATAAAAACATGAGATTGTGTGTGTCTCTGCATGTGCCTGTGTGTGTAAAGAAGACAGATCTAGTTTTGTTGAAAGAAAGGCATTCTCAAAAATGCACATGCTCAAACTCTTATTACCTCTTCCTATCTTGCTGAATCCCAGGAGAAAGGATTGGCAGAAGACCAGAAGTTGAAGAATAAAAGTCTGAGGAGAAGCCAAGCTCTATCTCTTATTGGCTTATATATTGCAAACATTTTCAAACCTTTTTCAAACATTAGTTTTGTATTTAGTAAACTAAGAAAAAGGACACCTAAATCAAGGGATGGTATTAAAAATATTTCACCATGGTATGAGTTCTGAGAAAACAGAATGGATGCATCGTCCAACCAGAACAACCTAAATAACCAGCATCATCAACCATCGTCAGTGCTGCCTTGCTTGTTGAGTTCTAGAGAGAACTGTATAACTGTATTGGCTTGTACGTTTACTTATCTATATTATACATATGCCAGGCTTAGGCTGCTGCATTGGGTACTGGGAATACACAGGGTAAAACACAATTTGCGCCTTTGAATGACTCAAAGTCAAGTGAAAGGAAAGTATAAATTACATGAATCCATATATATATATGGAATCTTTCTTTCTCTTTCTTTCTTTCTTTCTTTCTTTCTTTCTTTCTTTCTTTCTTTCTTTCTTTCTTTCTTTCTTTCTTGGCACCAAGAGTCAAACTCATGGCTTCACCTTGCCAGGCAGGCACTGTGCCACTGAGCTATATCTCCAGACCACACTGAGGACGTTTTAACACTGAACTTTATCAATGATCACCTACTTTGAATTCCACTTACTTTCTAGTCCTTAACCTTACCATTTCCTTGGAGATGTAGTCTTACAAATATTTTAAGCAAACTTAGATTTATCACATTCTCTATAAAATCAGTTTCTTGCACAATTTCTTATACTCGTGTGTGTGTGTGTGTGTGTGTGTGTGTGTGTGTGTGTGTGTTTTGCCAAGGACTTAAAGTATAAAGCACTGGGTCTTCCCTCTCATTCAGGTATCATATCTAATGCCTATCCAGTAAAGGTTTTCCTATTCCTTTCTGAGGCCTGTAAAGATTGAAACCATACTATTCTCTACCTACTTAGCTTTGTCCAATAAAAATCTACTAGGTTTCCCTTCTTAAAGCATCTGCCTTAGTGGGTTCAGATTACTTGTTCTGAAGTACAGCTTTCTGGTCAACCATTTCTTACAAACTCTTGCTGAGTAAATTCCAATCTCATCACTTTGAGTTGAAGATTCCCACCTAAAATTCCTGCATTTGTAATCATATTTCTAACCCTCCCTCATATCCCAGCATCCAGCAAATCTATCTCATTTTATGTCATGCCCCCTCTTCACTGGTCCTCTGCTTTTGCATCTACTGTTTGCCTTTCTGAGACCCAGTTTTATTCATCTGCTATGTTTAAATTTTTCAAATCCTTCAAGATGCATTGTATCACCTTGTATTTTCTATGGATTATTGTTTTCTCAAATTCATTTGACCACATATTTTCCTACATGGTTATAAAAACATCCCTTTTTCCTCTCTCCTCTCTTCCTCTAGTCAGACACTAAGCTACCTAAATGCATCAGTTAAGCACATGGTAAGCATTCAACACACATGTTTTGAATTAATGGACAAATGAAAGAATGAGTTACAGTATTTGCCACACACCCTTTACTGGCTCTTCAGATGTAATTGTTTGAATTTGCAAACAATATTTTCTGTGCTTGCCTTTTGGCTCTGAATCTACAAAGTTTTGTGCCTTTTTCATGTCACTCATTGTTGCTTCCAAGAGCAATTAAAGACCACACCCAAAGTCAATAGCACAATTCATCTGTGCATAACCAAAAATTGTGATAAAGGTAATTTGGCCTTTACCATGGCTCTTTTCTACGTACATAGTTTCAGTATCACTGTTTAAACAAAACCATTTGTTTTTGTTTTTTTTTAACTTTTTAAAGTAAAAAATATACATACTATTAAAAACAAACCGTGGAGTTAGTTCATTAGCTGAAAAACTCATTTTCCTCTGCACCTAGATGAAAGTAAATTAAAGAACAAAGATAAAACTGAAAGTATGCAGATCCTGCTGTTTCTCATTTGCTGTGTTAATCAAGGCTGCAGGATGAAGTTTCTGCCTCCATTAGCCTGTGTTTTCATTTTCTGTTTATCTCTATTTCTCTCTCTCTTTCTTGTATTCACTTCTAAGGCTTTGATACTTTTCCAGGATAAAAATTAATCTTATGCAAGCATAAAACACTGTTGTTAATTGTAGCAGAGTGAAAGAGTCACTGCAAAGACACACAGATCAACCTGTTTTATTTTTATTAATTTTCTCCCGAATTTAAAAAAAGATACATGCTAAACTTTAGCAAATTCACCATTTCGTCACAGGGGGCTATGCTAGGTAGTCCATGCTAAGAGCCAAATTAGCAGTGCCGACAATGGGTAGTTCCACAGGACTCTGATGATTGATTTCCAAGTGAATCGTGCATGAGTTAATGCTGTAGAGTTCAGAGGAAAAAGAACTCTGACCTGTATCATCCTAAAGGAGACACCTCTGCCTTCAGAAATCTCCTTAATTCACCTACACTTTTAGCATGCTTCAAAACGATTACTTTCTCAGCTCCTTTTTCATTCTTCGCTTTTCCATAGTTTTTAACTTACTACTAAACTTCATATTAATGTTTAAAAAAATCTTGTCATAGAAATTAGGAAGAGAAACGCTGTAATGACTTAGCCGACCTACTTGGAGAATTTCTTTCAGCAAAGGCAGGGATACTGTCACTTAGTTTTGCTAAAGATGACTTTAGCAATCACACTTCACAAGACAGCCATGGGATATACTCCCCCTCCCAGAAACGTTCTTATTGGTGCCTTAATTTATGTGGCCATTTAAAGATATCGATTATTTTCTATTGATAATAGAGATATGGATGCTGAAATCATGATTAAGTTGTGGATTAGTTAAAATTTTGTGCTGGGGATGCATATTTGTTTAATTAAACGGAAGTCAAATACTGTTTAAGTGAGACCCTCGGCTTTGCCTTTGAAAATAGTAAAAAGCAAACATGTTTGCTTGTGAACAAGAAAGACAGTACATTTAACAAGACTTAGCCGTTGGTTCAGCCTCCTGCACTACACCCTGTGTAGTCTGATGGCCCAACTGAGTTGCTATTCTTTGAGTTCCACTTTTACCTCTGCTGAGAATTGCCTTAGCGCTTCCCGCTTCCCGTAGTACCTGAATAATCAGGTTGTTGCACCTGTGAAATAATCATCGCACCACCCACCACAGCCCCTGGGACTTCAGTGCAGCAGATGCTGCAACTCATCCTCTACTGGTGAGCTTCCCTCCTCCTTAGACCTTCTCTTGCTTCTTCTCTTCAGTGCAAACATGTTATTTAATCAAATGAAGACTAACTCAGCAAACAGCATAAAATTCATCTGCACTTTCTTCAGATGAACACGGAATATAAATTTCCTCATCTCCAGGTTTCTATTTGAAATATGAAATGAATGTAAGAAGGTCAAACACATGGGCATTAAAGCTGCACTGCAAAAGAGCAATGCATGATACTGACAGAAAGATCCAGGTGTCAAAAATCTCAACAAATAATAAAGTCATGTTTTTTCTATTTTTAATTGCTGAGAAGATAATTTCCTTTACTACCAGTGATACAAAAATTTCCTTTCAACATACAAAAGACACGTACATATTGAGATGCTTTAGCACTTTAGTGCAAGGAAAACTTCACTGTAAAATGAATTTTTACATATACATGCATACACCATAAAAACATTTCGTATTTGCCACAATTTTAGAACTTTTCCAATAATTGCAATACATGCAATAGTTTGACTATGGTGAATGTTAACCTATTTTTGGATTGCTGAAGATTAACTTGTAGTATTTATCAATGGTTTTTGTGACAGCCTGAGTATTAAATATTAAGAGGAGCGCTTTCATCTTCATTGTGACCTTCTTCCTGTTGGGGCAACTGTATTTCTTATGGTGTCGCAGAACATTGGTTCTGGTTGCAAATTGTAGTCCTTAGGGATCCCTGGCCACCTGTCCAGGGGTGTACCCTTCTCTTCCATACCCCCTTTGTGGTCAGCCTGGCTGTTTTGGTAAGATACTGCATTGGTGCACAGCAATTTTTTCCTGTGTAATTTAAATAGGTTTGCATTGTTGGTTGTATTTAGTGGACGTGAAGTAACATTTGAGGCATTCAAGTGACTAAATGTGCAGACTATACAAGCCAGAAAAAAAAGGAGGGGAGGGGCACAGTTATATCCCCTTTTGTAGATTGGTGTCTTGTATCCCTCAAGTTCTTTGAACAACCTCAAAGGTAGCGGTGGCCCTAGAATCACATAGTTGACCAGAATGAGGATAGAACTTGCCTCACTAGTTCACACTGTAATCTCATGAGCCTCTAACTATATTAAATGCCTACTGTAAAATGGGATCTGTAGCCTGAGCAATCACTGTGGCAGGTTTAAAGCATGGCCCCCAAAATCTTTGGAATGTTTTTCACTGAAAAGTGGAATCTATATACTCTCTCCTGGAATCTGGGTTCCATGACTGTGTGACAAGTAGAATAGAGAAGTAATGCAGCCCAAGTTTTGAGAAACTGGCAGCTTCTACTTCCTGTTGCTAGTGACACTACTCCTTGTAACCCAGATAGTATAGTCTGCAAGGAAACCAGACAACAGCTAGCATTGCCTTATCAAACTGTAAGTCAGCCATCTTGAAAACTGATTCTCCAGCACCTGCTCCTGATTCATAGACTAAAGCTTCCCTACTCTGCTCTGCTTAAGAAAGAAATGACTGGCTTGAAAAGTATACTATTTCCTGATTTCACAATCACATCTCTAATAAGTGATTAGGTACCCAGTCCTATTTTCTCTCAATCCTACAGAATCCAATGAAATAGACTTGGTCATTCTTATTCAAATTCTAGACTTTCATTGTGTGATCATTAAATTAGACTATCATAGATATAATGATTAAATTCTTGTAAACAATTGCTGTTTTAAATATTTTACACACACATATCTGAGAGACTTTGATGTCTTTCAGACACAGAGCTTCACTTTTTAAAAATGTAGAATGTATAAGCAAATATTCCGTTCAATATTTGACCTCAATTAGGAATTTTGTTTATAAACATGAGAAAATTTCCTGGATAATTTCAAATTTTTGACCATGAAGGAATAGCAAAGAGGTCATTTTTTTTATTCACAACTCATTTTTTTGTATTCCAGTGACATTTTCTTTTGAAACATTTTATGTAATTCATATCTCTATTCACCGAAGTCAAGGATTTAGCCTAACAATTTTGAATTCCACATTTCTGAAATTAAAAAGTTGTAGCACTATAGGATATAGAAGGACCCTTTGAGAAGATCTATTGCAATGTTCATTTTTAGAAATAAAGAAAGTAAAATGGGGAAGTGAAGTGACTTTTGTAGGTTGTGTCTAATTTATGCAGACTGGGATCCAGGACTCGTGATTTCTCATTGCTTCCTTCATGCTAAACATCCACTGTCATCTGGTCTATTTAGGGTCCACCACAGTGGCTGTCACAGTGTGGAGCCTCTAATATTTTTTGAATAATGCACAGTGTCAGCCTGGACTATCTTTTTTTCTATGATAAGCCACTTGAAGGCAGGAATTACTCACTATTTACTTTGTATCTTCTGCAATGCCTAAAAACAGATTTTAGGCTCAAATCAAACACCCCAACAGACTGGACGAATTTGGTCTGGTTTGGAAAGGAGAATAACAGCATCAGCGTGTGGTATGCAATAGTCAGCAGTGTCCTCAGTTCCTTCTGTCAAAGAATTTGCATTTTATTGTTTGCTCTCTTCATGAGTACTTGCAGTTGTCATCAAACAGTAACATCTAAGGTTGCTTTGTTTCCCTCCAAAATTCTTATACATACATGCTTTTATTTGATTCTGTTATAAACACATGAAGGTTAATGTGTGTTTTAGAGAGGTTAATGGATGTGTTCAAAGCTGTATAGGGGATACTTGTAAAGCCAAGTGGTTGAACCTAGGCTTCATGTTCCAGAACTCATAATTTTTTAGTTCTTGTCTGAACCAAGGATCACCTTGAAGATCATCCGCTAGGACAATGAATGAAGAGACAAGCAGTCATTTTAAAAAAATATAATTTACCAAACATATTCTGTGACTTTAAATAAACTTTGATGTTCCTATTTTTTCAGAGAAAAATCCCATTTAAGACAATCCCAGAAGAAAGAAAAAAGGGATCCTTTCTCCTCACTTTTTATGTAATAAATACCTCCCTTTGTTCTTAAACACTATAGTGCATATGGGAAATCTTAAGACCTTGAAGTGCCCTGACATTTCAAACTATATCATCATTGAGCATAGACATTCAGTTCAATTTGAAAGAGGAGATAATATTTTATGTATTATATTCCAGCCAGCTATTGTTTTCACAAAATAAAATGTGAAAATACTGGTTCACAGTTTGTGTTGCAGGAATATTGCTTTCATTTCTTTCAGAAAATAAAAAGGTGCACATCCATTTTTCATCTATTATGCCATTATCACTTTATTTGCAGTATATAATAAAACCCAAGGAGACATCTCTTTTGTTCCCAGTGTGACTCTCTTAAAAAAGAGAGAACATATCTGTTGGCTAGCCTGATATTCCAGTAGAGAAGGGCTGTCATTGAAATCTTGCATACTATCAAGTGGGAAAGGCAGACTTATATTGCAATTACTTTCCTATTAGCTGCTGCCCATTGCTCCTGACAGGTATAAATTAGATCTCGCTAGGTTGCCTACAGATTAATGAGTTCCAAAATTGGCATTCAATTGTTTGGGAGTGAAAGGCAGAAAAGGGAGGTAGATGCAAAATCTTGATACACCTGTGATTAGAGGATATTTTCCTTCATTTCATATTTTTCCTCTCTTCTTGGTATCGCTTGGGTGATAACTGACACTTCTATCTGAGGATTCCTTTCTGCGCAGCAGAAACTTGCAGCTGAGGCGAGGCCAGAATTAATAATTTGCGTGAGCAAACACACAGCTGCTGTTTGTGGAGAGAGATTCTATTAACGAACAGTGAATTCTCATAATTAGCCGAGCGGTTTCTGCAGCTGCCCGCCTGACCCCCAGACTACACAAATTGTGGGTGGTGTTCGGCCTCGAAATCCATCTTACCTAATTACTATAAGCATGTTCCTCTTGTCCTAATGACTGCAAAAAATTAGACATTTCTTACACATTCAAATGCTCTTCTTATTAGATTTTCCTTTGTACCTAAATTTATATTTGTCTATTAGCATTTCTAAGAGTGTACAGGTGTGTAGTTACAAATCAGGAGCAGAGAAATATAATTCATGTTCCTGCAAGCGTGCACTGGCAAATGTGTATTCTGCATTCAGGAGCAAGACTCACACTCTCTGAAAGCATCATTTCCTGAATAGCATGGGGAGAACGCACTCTGGGTCAGTAGCCAACGAAGCCCTGATTCTCTTGTATCTTTAGGTCCTTTTTGCTCAGCTGCCACCTTTTGTCTCTTCCTCTATCCAAATACCCCAAACTCTATTCAATTAAAAGAGAAGAAATTGTGTAAGCCACAGTAAGCCCTAACCTCTTGGGAGCCAGTTTCCATTTGTCATTCTGTCACCCTGAAATCAAACCAACTGTTTGACATTGATTTGCTTGTTGAGGGTGTGGCTTTGCAGCCCACTGTCAATATTGCCCACCCACATGGCACTGGTTTACAAGACATGCCCAGTTTTAGCTTGTCTTTGAAGAAGCAAGTTTTGAACAAAGTCACCCTGCTGCCTGGACCATTTCTGGCCTTTAGCCCATGAAAACTAGGTGCTAGATTTATGTTTGCTGCTGCAAGAGGCATATGTACATGAATCTTGGATTCATTTCAGCTTCACTAGTTCTCATGGAACCTTAAGAAGTGTCAAAGTGCTTATTTTGAAGTCAGATTAGTGTCCACAGGCAGTGTAGTTTACAAACTGGGTGTATCCTCCAGTCCGCCCTTAGAGAATGTAGCTTGTGTATTTTTCTTCATGAACATTACCACTCAGGTCTGAGATGCAGCTAATATGTGTACCAGAAATATAGCATCTCCTTGGTCATGTATCAGATCATTTACTGTTGCTTTAGCTTGTCCTTTCTGTCACTTTTTTTCTGCTTGTCTGTTTCAAGTGCCTATTGTCTGCCAAATTCTGTCCTGGGTTCTAACGACACAATGGTGAACAAAATCGGTATGCTATCTCACTTATGGCAATTCTACAGGAGAAAGGGAGACAGACAATAAATAAATAAGTTGTATACATACACATAAGATTTTTAATTGCAAGAGAAGCATACTGTTATTTAGAGAATGCTCTCTGGAATCAGACTTGATTCAAATCCTGGGTTTGAAGTTTGTGGACAAATTACTAAGCTTTCCACATCTCAATGTATGCATTTTAATCATGGCAATAATGAAAGCATGTAAGCCAGGCATGGTGGTGCACTCTTGTAATTCTACTACTTGGGATACTGAGGCAGGAAGATTATCATGAATTTAATCTTGGCTACATAATGAGCTCAAGTCCAACCTGGACTACACAGCCAGACCCTGTCTCAAAAACAAAACAAAGCATAACAACAACAACTAAAATATACCCCTTAAAAAAGCATGTGTATTTATCTGATCATAATAAGAATGAGAAAACTTATACTTTCCAAAATTTGGAACGTGGTCTCCTATGTGGGAGGAACACAACCATATTAGTTATTATTATAATCATCGTGCAACAAAAACAAAACAAATAAACACACAGTAAACCCACGAAACACAAATAAATGACAAATCAAGCTTCTATGAGAAACAATAGGGGAAGATACTTTATAGCAGAGGCCAAAGGTGCCTTTCCTTGCTGCCCCGACATTAATCAGAGACTTGAAGATTGTCTCTTGAAGGCGATTGAACTAACCAGAAGGAAAGCAACACCTTTTTCCAGCAGTGGGAGCAGCTTACACATAGGCTCTGAGGTGAGACAAGCTCAGTGTATTCCAGGAGATAAATGAAGGGCTTTGCAGTAAGGGATCCAACACAGTATAGTTTAGAATAGTTAAAAGATTAAAATGCTCCAAAGGATAAGCATGGAAAATGCTTGTAAATATCCTTCTAAGAAAACAAGTCACAATTTCCTGGTTATTATCAATGGTATTAGAATCTTTAGGTCAAAGATGAGAGACAACAAAATCCTGCAGAATGGTATTCTGAGAAAAATCAAAGTGATGTGATGAATCAGGCAGTCAAGTTTTCCTTTCTACCCCTCTTCATCATACTCCAAGCCTATTTATCATCATGGTGGCTCATAAAAAGAAAGCTTGTATAAATGATGTTGAGTTGAACTTTAAAAAGAGAGAACAGAAGGAATTATGCATATTCATCCTGAACACTAGAGTATAAGTAATAAAACATTCCTTACCCCTTGTCCACACCCCTAGACATAGCTAATACTTTGATCTTGAAATTATATAGTGACTTTGGCTGACATAGTCGGAAATGGATGTAAAAAGGGCTATCTCATACATTTCAGCTAAGGCAAAGGAGATTCATACCTCACATGGAAGAAACTATCAACAACTCCAGCTGGAGGTAATGTGAGGCTAACAAATGCTGATACACAACTACTTTGTGAGCAAAGGCTATGGCACTTGAGCTACTTAATGTATCTTTCTCCTAACCTTAGTGGTTTGGGGCACCAGTTGAGGTCATTTCCTTTGCCTTCATGGGCACAATGCATTGTATTTTAAAACAGGCAAAAGGCACTCAGCCAAGGTAATTAATTAAGCATTAAATGAATAGGCAATATCATGTAGTTTTAAAGTATATGAACATTCCAAAATCATCAGTTTATATTTGGTCTGAAGCCAAGATTAGTGCTTTAAAACAGAATTTAATTAGCTTTTCAGTAAATACTGTTAAGATAAAGGAAATTAGTCCCAAGAATTCTGTTGTAGGTAATCTGGAATCTAAGTTGCATCATGGTCTGTCTCCTGTCTACCAAAAGGTCTACACGTGAATAAGGGTGAAGAACAACACTCAGGGGTGTGACTGAATCCCATGACATAATGAGGAAATCATTTGAAAGGGTTTTAAATTGTTTTTATTGCAAACTATTACACCTGGAATTCATGGCTAGTCCCTAAAGGGATGAGTCGTAAAGTGTGGTTCCTACACTTGTGTTGAAACCACTTGGAATGAACGTGGCTAAAGATGCAGGTATGGTGGCTCACTGTTCACTGAACCAGAGTCTCCAAGAAGGGTGACAGAAATTCCCAGGTCCAGGAATTCCAAGGGAGTTTTGTCTCACTACATTTCAAGGATATTGCTTAAGTCTACAAGACTGTGCCTTAGAGGAAATTCAGCCTCAAATTTAAGGGGTACTTCACATGTTATAGAGACCTTAAAATTTTTATTTTAAAGACTGTATTTCAGCATATATCTTTCCAAATTCAAATTTGAAACTTACCTAATCTTATATCATGTGGTTGACTGATATTTTAGAGAAAAATCTTCAAGCTACTTAGAAATGATTATTAGGACTTTGCAATTTGAAGCATGATGTAAGATGTGGATTGTGCCTCAGGCTTCATGCTAACCCCTAATACAATGTCCTGTACCAAGTGGTCCGTAGCAAGCACCAGTTACACTGAAATTAATGCTCAAATCTGTGATTCCTTAACATCCAAATTAGAAACTAGGTATTTTATTGCTTCATTTATTTTGTACCTTAGATGCCATTCCACAAGCTGAAGAAGAAATGCTTTCCCATAAACTGAGTATGTCTTTGGTCAACTTATTCATCCAATTCTGAGCCTGACTTTCTAATTAAATATGAAGATAAATGGGACATGTGCTGACAGCAAGGAATAAAATAATTTTGTAAATGTGTTGGGCCGAACACATATAAACACATCTAATATAAAGTTAATGAACTTTAAACATATTTGGTGGTTGATTCCTTTATAATAAGAGCCAGCTTGATTTGATTAGGAGCAGAGAAATTTATGTGTTGTTAATACTTTCCTCAATATATTAACCATTGGTATGAATTTTTGGAAGACAGTTCAGGAATCCTATATCCAAACCTGAGGTAGAGTGAACTTAATATGTCTTAAATATTAAGAAACAAGAGGAAAATTTGCTGAAAACTATAATCATTCTTCCCAGGAAACTGTGTGTATACATTTCAGATGTCTCACAAGGATTTCTTTAAAGTATTTCAGAAAGCCTAGGTGAAGACATTTGTATTTAAATGTAACTATACTTCTTGAATTTTTTTTTTCATTAACCCATTCATTCAGTCAGCTAGTATTTAGTAAAATAGTTCTTAGTACAGGGAACGCTAAATTGTTACAAGGCAATAAGATATGGTCCTTTATTCCAGGAGTTAGAGTTTATTTGCAAAGAAAGATGACAACATTTTAGAAAAGGAAAAAGTGCAGAGGAAAAGGTGAGAGAGTATGGAAATCTGATGAACAGGAGAAGCTTCTACAGAGGAAAATCTATAAGAGGTGTTTTGATTGATGAGTAGAAGTTGTCCCCAGCAGTAGATGAAACACTATGGTGAAACAAAGAAAAATGAATTCTAAGGAGAAGGGTTACAGATGGAAACCATGGCCAAGGTTAAAGTAGGCGAGAGAAGGGCTATGGCAGGGAACGGCTCAAAAGGCAGAGACCAGGTTGGAGAAGTTAGAAGTTAGTGAAAGATGAATCATTCAAAATCTATTTTCCATGTCACAAATCTCAAACTCCATTTGAAAGGTTTATGTACACAATATGATTTTAAGCAGGAAGCAAAAAATTTAAGGTTGTATTTTAAAACACAATGTAGAGTATTTGTGCAATATAGTATAGATTGGAACAATCAAGATTAAGAATCATTTGACTTCTCTTGAAGCAATTCAGTTTATTATTTCTGAAGATTCATTATTATATTTTATTATTCTCTTATGGCCATATGACTTTAATAATCAAACGCATACCCTAGCTTTGGGTAAAAGATTGCATACTTCTTAATACACAATCTTTACTGGAAGTCCAGGTGATTCTTAAAAAGTTTTCTTTTGTGTTTTTATTAAATGGCTATGGAAAATACTGTTTTGAAACTGTCTAATCAGAGTCTTTGATTAGAGAATACTAGAATTTAAATGATGTTAAAAATAACTTGCAAAATGTCTTTTCCTTTGTTATTTAAAAAATCCTTTATAATACCTTTGATGGAGATTAAATAAAGGATTACAGAATTTGCTTCATAGATTTGCTGTTCTGAACCCTAAAAAGTTAAAGTTTCTTTTAAATACCAAATTGACATAAAGACTAATATGATAGTTTAAGGAGTTATTTTCAAGTTTAATTGATTTATGCAAGGGCACCAAGACCTAAATGAACAATTATTTCAGATATAGTCAAAGATCCAAAATAACAACAGCAAACAAAATAGAAAGCTAATAAGTGTACAATTTTTGATGAAAATACATGTATAATCTTTGATGAAAATTGCACAGCAATTTGTTTTGTAGTTTCTCTCATAGTATTAATTGCAGGTCACTAATTTTTTCCCTTTCAAAGATTAAATAGAAGCTTGACTTGAAAGTTGTATTTATCTGATTTCATATCTCTTCAGATGGCGAGTATGGACCTCACTGTTTATACAGAACAGCTGTTGCTCTTTTGGGAGCCCCTTCTGTTCTTTCATCACCAGTCTCTGGCTTCTCAGACTGGAACTGGTGGGCCAAGAAGGTAGGAAGTCCCCTGAGAGAATATTCTTAGGCCTGGTTGTTTGTGATAAATAACTGAGAACTTTAAGAAAGGGAACTACTTGGACATCAGTCTTGGAAATCCTGATACATTTTGTATAGGTAGGACTTGACCATTGTAATTCTTTAAAAGTCTCTCGACCATTTTAGAAGGTTTTTATCTTTGCTTCTCAAAGGGAAGCATTTGTGTCCATAGCAATGTCAGTTGGTTTGAGATATAGCTGATAATTTTGTACGATGTTCAGTTTTAATAATAGTAACAAACATGCTTCAGAGTTATTCAATCCTTTTTCACTTTAAACTTTCAATTTTTTCAATTTCAAAATACAAATTAGGAAAAGACAGGCTCCATAGAAGAACTTCTTTTCTTATTTCCAAAAAAGATACTATTTTATTACAGTCAATTTGTTAAAAATCATTAAGGTGAGTGTTTTTCATCAATATTAAAATGCTAGAGTATGTGTGCATCCTTGTGTGTTTGTGTATAAAATATATTATATATATCTTACATTATGGTGCATATTTTCCTGGTACTGTTTCTGTAAGAGGAATTCGGTAAGTGTATTGAATACCAAGGGACTGGCATTGATTCAGTTTGTTGTGTTAGGAATAAAATATCCAGGTTTTTAAATATTTTATTTAAGATAATACAATTGCAAATAAAGTCAATCAAAAATTAATAATCCATGGAGGTTGACTTGTGTCTTTTTGAAAAAAATCACTGGGAAGCAGCTACTTTTCTTTGTTTGGTTTTCCTTTGTCTGAGCAGGAAGTGCTTTGATCACCTCAAAACTTTCTCATACAAGGAATGGGTGCCGTTTACTTCTGCAGTGGTGAGAACAGTTTCCCTAGGTATTTCAGCCTATAACTCATCTGGAAGTCAGGCAAGAAAACATTACCTTTTTCCATGTTAATCAAGGCACCAGAATGTCCCAACTTCTCATTTTGGGGACCGAGTTCTACATGTTTCAGAACCCTTAAGGGGCTCCAATGTAAGGAAATATTTTGCACAGTAAAAACATCTGTAATACAGAAATGTACCTGTTAATTTAAGAGTAATTTGTTGGGGTAGATGCAGATGTTTGCTTTGCAGATGTGTACACTGGGCAGACATTCATGCATGAAAATCAGTTCACTGTGATGTTTCAGGGCACAGAAAAGCAAAAAGAAAAAACTCACATTTTCTCTGATGATGAGGAGATGGATGCTAGCTTTTATGTGCACTCTGCGTTAGGCTCCAGGGCAGTTTGGGTTTCACAAGATCTGTGAAATCCTTTTTTCTTCACTGGCTATTCATGGAGACTAACTCATTGGGCCTCATCTGATAGCTTCTCTTTCAGTGGGGGTCTTAAAACCAGTGGTGTTTGATGATGGCGTACATCGCCTTGAGCTAGAGTATTTTAATCATACAGGCAGACCAACATTTATCATTCATTTCCTTCCAATTCACTTCCAAGAAAAGTTAAGCAAAACAAAGTGAGAGATTTCCCCTATGTATATTTCAATCTAAAATTCCTGGATTCCTTTGTTTTTTAAAATTACATAACAAGACTTATAAATACCTATGTAAACATGTTCCAAATAAGTTATTATTCAGTCTCAATTTGGGGACCATTAGATAAGCAATAGGAGTTTCATGACTAGGGCGGTCATGTCCTTTGCCTTTCCTTTCCTCTTCAATATGAACACGTTTCCCCGCAAAGGCAGGTTTCAAGAAAAGTTTTGTTGATTTTATCTCCTGATTAAGTTAAATTCAATATAAAGTATTTTTGGATTTCATAAAATGTTCTCGCAGTATGATTCAGGTTGGGTTTGAAAGGAAAGTCATGTAAATAAAAATCAATCTGAGCTCTCTGAGCTATTATACATGTCAGAATTTCCCCTGGGTGAGGGAAATGGGTTTGAATGAGTTAGCACCCACTCAAATCCTTGGTATATGGAGCATGAATCTTTAAGATCCATGTTTGTTTACACATGAGAAAACAAAATACTCTTTCAGAGGAAAAAATCACAACCATCAAAAAGCTTTTGGACATCAAATAGATCTTAAAAATCAACAATTTGATGAGTTAACTCAAAATGAATCAGAAACATATGGATTAAATTTCTCTTACCAGACACATGGGTTTTAAAGGAAAAGAACTTAGAAAATGTGTTTTGAGTTTCCTCAAACCCAAAATGTTTGCAAAATAATTTGAAGCAGTCAGTGGAATCAGAATGTGCTTAACTTCTCCCAACTTAGTAGTCCCACTTACTGGGTGGACAGTGCTAACATTTCATTCCTTAAATGAACAAATACAAAGAAATTGAACTAGATTTGTTCACACACATGAACAATGGGATTGAAATGTGTCCAGCCAAGTATTTTTCTATAATGACCAGTCATTGTTGAAAGATCCATAGGCTATGACTCATAGTTTTATTGCGAATGCATTTTATTTTCTAACAGTAATTAGCATAAAAGGAGGAGTAAGATCTTGCTAATGGTGAATACACTTCTTATTGTTCTGTGGACTGGCAATCAAATTAGTTTTGAAAGAACACTGTGCTCAGGTTGTTTGTATAAGTACTCAAAGTAATAAACATATTTTTGCATGCTAGGAAATATTATGCATTGCATTAAACATGAAACTCAAGAATATAATCACATTTTTTATATCTTTTTGAGAATTATTTGGTTTCTGAACAAGTACTAACCACACAAGATTATTTAAATTGTGTTTGGTACTTGCCTATAGCTGATATTTGTGGCAGTATTGGACCAGAGATTGACTTTTTTTCCTTCTTACAGCACTACTGAAATCATCCACCCACTGACTCTTTCACATTGTTTACCTTTATAATGGTTATGGCTGCTATTCTTAGGTTTGCAAGAGTCAAAGAGAAATCTCATATTCAGATTATGTGTCTTTACCCCAAAGGCAAATACTGTCGTGCTTCTTTTCACTAACTGTGGAAGAATCTACATACCGGCATGGACTGTGAAGACACAAAGCAGGACAGATGGGCTGTAGAGTAACACAGCAAGCTCTTCAAACACAAATGTTGGTTCTATCACTTACTAGTTGTGTGACTTGCTTTGATATCTTTAACCTTTCAAGATTTTTTTTTCCATCTGAAAAATGTGGAAGAAATGTTATTTATCCCATGGCAGTGGTTGTATCAGATGAGGTAACATAAAAAGTGCTTAAAATAGTGCTTGGTATTAGCTGTGAAGTTAAGAGATTAGCTGTTAATACTGCCAATAATGAACAAAGCCTGGGTGGTTGGAATTAAATGAGTTAATACATTTCTTTAAAACCAGATTTAAATTTAAATTACTATAAAACTAAGAATAAATTATTTCCCCAAAATTATCTAGAAGCATAGCCTGATGCTTGAGGAACAAAGGAGAGTGAGTGTAAGAAAAAATAGCAGAAATTTCTGGTATTATCGAACCAGTTCACGCATCTCTTCTAGACTACTTAATACAAAACACTTATCTGTAGAAAGGGTAATAGAATTCTGGTGTAAATTTTAATAATTGCAGCAGTGATTACCTTTAGATCCTGTGAGTTCATTATTGGCTGAACAATTCCAGAGACTCTTGTTAAATGGCCCATGGAATGAATCAGGCATGGAATTAACCTATCTTTAGTTCCCTAAAGCTTATGTCCCATGAAGGAGTACTCATATTGCTTTGTGCCTATACCTTGATCTTTAAAAAAATTATTTAAAAGAGTTAAACCCAGAATTCTAGGTGAACTGACCCTTAAGTAATTAAAAATGAAAAGGGAAAAATTCCAGGGGCAGAAATTATTTTAAATGACTACCATCTTTCTCTTGCAGCTACTTTAACTGCAAGTTATTATTGGCTGTGCCCTGTGGTTTGGATGCCAATTGAAAGGCAGCTGCCCTGTCCCAGCCTGGGAATTCTCTGCAGGGGATTCTTCAGGAAAAGAGGCATTTTGTGCAATGGAAGGATAAGTACTGGGTTAATAACCACTAAATATATCTTTTTCCAAAGCTCCAGTGAAATTCAAATAGTGTTTTAATTGCTTAAAGTGTTGCTCTCTAAATGGGGACACTGAATTGGATTTGCTGAATTTGTGAGAATATTCTTTTGCTATATAAATTTTTTCACCATGGAAAAAGTGGGCATTACTACTTTAGAAGTGTTGTCTTGGAAACCTCTTTGTATAATTTCTCTTTTAGAGACTTCTTATTTATGTGTTCTGGAATATCCCTATTCTTAATCTTCCTTTGGGATCTTTAAGAAATTATAGATTCATTGAGTTTGAAGGATTGCAAGCCATCCATCCACAGTCTTTTTCCATATGTGAATCTTTTACCAACCAAAATCATTTTATAATCTGTACTTCTAGTGTCAGAGGATTCATTATATCCTGTGGCAGCCTATCAGCCTTCAGATACTGGTATTTGTTATTCAGCTTTTCTTCGTATTTTGGCGAAAACGAATTCCTTTATAATATGCATCCAGCAAGTAGCCTCATGGTTTTAATTGGTACCTCAGAGTTTAGATCTAATCCCCTTTCCAACTCCAGTACTCATTCCTAACCCACTTTAATTCACTTACTGAGCACTTACTATGTGCTGACTGCCATTGATCATTTGAGCGCATTTCAGCTCTCTCGCCATCTGGCTTCAAAGAAGGCTCAACTCATCTCTGCCCTTTCCAAAGAATAGTAGACTATGTAGATAAACAAGAAAGTCAAGAAGTAGTGTTCTATAGGCCAGATTATCATCTTCTGTGGGCTAGCTTCTATGTGGACTAGTGAAAAATAAGATTACATTAGCTTTTAATTGGCAGTCTTTGTGGAGCTGACTCATAATAAGCTTGAAGCCAATTAAAATCTGTTTATTTTACTCATGGTAGAACTATGTCCAGTTCCATCTTTTGTGTATTGTTGAAATTGTTTATTCAACAGGCTATTGACTCTCAATTCTGTGGTCTAACTGTGGTCTCAAAATACAAAAGTACTTGGAAGCTAGAGGTGAAAAAGGATTTGTGTCATCTATGTCTGTCCTAGATAGACTGACATAGTTACAGGAGAAGTTTGTACATGTAGCCAAGGGGCTTTTCTTAATTCCCTCCATTACTTGCTAGATTATAGAGCCTTTCTGCTTGTTTTAATTTTATTCCATCAAAGCACAGACCTGCTGCCACCTGCCTGCATCTCACATGCTCATTTTATCATTAACCTTTCTCACAGGCTAAAGAATATGTAAAGGCCAGAGTGAACTAATTGATACCCAAACCTCACTGAGAAATGTATTCTGCCCTTTACCTTCTTTGTATTTTCCCAACACTATTTTCCCACATAATTTCCTCCAAAGAATCAAATGTAAGATTCCGCACTTATTGCCATTTTCATCTTAGTAGATTTAGGCCATTGTTCTATTTATTAACTCTTTCAGGATCTTCATACTGTAAGGTAACATATGCGCAGTATTTCCCTGGGTTTTGTCATTCAGCAGTTATATCTACATTTTATCAATTAGCAACCATGGATGTATATGTCTAACATTGAGCAGTACTAAAAGATTCATGTCTGTTTCAGTTACTGGATCTACCACCTGTTTGATGAATTCAGAAAGAATAACAAGTTTCTTAAGACAATTAGTCCAGTTCTTTCAATTTAGTCTCAAAACTAAATTTCTGAGGTGCCAACACCTGATTTTATTAGTATTTCTTGTAAGTCATGTAAGAACTTTCATATCAAGTTAAGTTGATATAAAATAAACACACTTATAATGCATGGATAATCTACCACCAGCAATCTAGAAACGTATCTTTGCTTCAGTGGAAGATTTGGCAAAGACATCTTTTATCTTATTTGTCATGGTTTTTTCTCATATGCCTCAAGTAGATAAAAATGGAACAACAAATTAGCTCACAGTTTGAAGAACCTTATGCATAATCTCAGATTGATTTTATGGAGGATAAGTAAATAGCACGCTATCAACAAATCTTCTTTGAGAATCAGGAACAAATAAGTAGCAATGAAATTAGAAACTTAAACACTTCAGAGAATTGACTGAAATCCCCCCATATATGGTGGAATAGCTATTGAACCCAAAAAGACTCATACACTCCCAGTCCCTAATCTTCTCCAGGCATTGATTTATTGGATTCTTACTACCAGCTGTTTAGAGGTTACAGAAAACACATCAGGCTTTGCCAGTGACCCCAAGTGCTTTAATTCCTATGCATGCATATTTTAACATTATTACAGAAAGGTTTCATTTGCAATTTACAGGCTGAGTAGCAACGAGTCCGTTTCAAAGAGGTCAGTGCTTTCACCATGCCTCCTAGTGATGGAATTATAGTTTAAACAGCTGGAGCTCAGTCCCAGGAGGGACACTGGGGTATGGCTCCTTAACGGCAGAATAAATCCATCAGACATATTTCATGTGTCTGATAACATTAATAGATACCAGGGCTGTTTAAATATTTAATGAACTCACTCAGAGGCTGTTTACCAAGGGGGGAGAAAGAGCCATCAGAAAGGATGATCACATCCTTTTGATCTACAATGACAACAACAAAACTGAAATCTCAGCCAATGATTTTTCTTTCTTGCTGCAAACTCCGTCAGGGGAGCCCCTTTGCTACATGACATGTTTCATTTCCACAGTGTGCAAGAGAGTGTTCTCAGTTTTGCAGTTCAAAAGTTAATCATTTCCATGCGGCTCACTACTTAATAGAGATGCCAGAAGTCATAGAAGAGCTTTCAGTGGGGATGGAGAAAACAGGAGAGCAAAGACAATCAGAGACACAGAGAGCAAACAAATGGTGTGCGGGGCACACAGCCATGGAGGCCTTGGGTGTGCTAATGAGCGGGCCACCACAGGAGCCAGAAGACTATCAGCTGCGACTCCTGGCTACCTTTGCTAAGTGTCTTTAGGGGCACCCTTGCTAGAGTTCTTTTTTTTTCCTGGGAATGGATGATGATTATTAGAAAATAGTAAAAGAATTCAAGATCAAATGTTTTGAGTAAGCTTATTTTAATGCGAGAGTAATTTTGTTTTGATTTACAAAATTTCACTAAAAGCAGTTTGGCTAGTCAGAATAAAATGGTTTTATTCTGTGGTTTCAATGCCTGGTTTGGTCATGCAAAAATGAAACAATAGCTAGGTTTCAAATGGTGGGAAATTGCTGGCATAAACTTTACTGTTTGTTGGCATTAACAATCATGCTTATTGGAAAATGGTCATTGCACATTTCCAGAGCATTTTTTTTTTCTCAGTTATATTGACTATAACCCAAATCAAGTTCCCTGTAGGAGATTAAGGTATACCCAGGCCTGGTGCGCACCATCTTGGTCTGTCGTAACACCTGTAAAAGACAACCTAGATTAGAAGGAATTAAGGTGGCTTGCAGACCAGGTTGAAAGTATCTGACAATTTGACAATTTAACCTACAAGCTGAGCATAACTATCAATAAAATAGTGCAATTTTCTTTGGGGACTAAGAGACTATCTTGGCTTAATTAAAAATGGATACATTTTGAACATCTCAAATGAATACCATTAGCATTATTTATACTCTGTTTTCCCTCAATTCTGTTTTGCTATAGGTTTGTAATTTGTTATAAAGGCATAAGAAAGCAGATGGTGAATTTCCTGCATGCATAGTGTTGCTCTACTTTGTGAAGAGCTGTCATCCTCAGAAATGGAAGACTTACACGAGACCATACCTTTCCAAACAAATCATTTTCAAATATATAAATAGCATAATTAATCACAATGGAAATATAAAATGTTTAATCAGTAACAGATGGACTGAAACAAAGAAATCTTAGTATAAGGCCATTGGAAATGTTCAATATTGTATATTTTGGATAGGTTTGTAAAAATGGATTTTGGAGCCAAGGTTTTATCAGACTTAATTGTTAATATTTTGTCCTATATATATATATATATATATATATATATTTTTTTTTTTTTTACTAAAAAAAAGGGAAGGAGGTTAATCAGCCCATCTCAATGCTGTTCTAGGAAAGCAACTGAGTCATTACCTGGTATAAGAGAAAAATTGACTAAAATAATCATTTGAAGAACCAAAAACTTCTCCAAATTCCTCTTTTTGTATAATCTGATGGTAGAATTTCTTCATGTCCATAAAAAGAAGTAACCTGAGGGAATACAATATGGGAAAATGTAGTTGGTGTAAAAAGATCTTTGATTCTCATTCTCATTTAAATTTTTTAAAAGAGAAATTTCTGACAGTGAAGGAGCAGGGACCTCCTCTTGGAAATCAGGCCTGGTTTGGACTAAATTCTGCCGCAATAAAAGCTGAAACTAATTTCCAGATGGGATAAATTGGTTCCAGGGTTTCTGAAATTTTGGCCCGCGTGTTGCACAGCTGAAGTTGATCCTTTCTCAGAACTGTTACCAAGGGGGTGGGGAGGGAGCGGAAAATGGTCAATGGGGACACATTTCACCAGAGATCACAGGGTGGGGTTCCATGTGGTTCTGCTGGCTTGGTTTTCTGTTTCTCTGAGTTGGAAAGGTCAGCAGTTCAGATCACATCTCTGAACGTTTGTGGTCTCTACCCCTGTCCTGGCAGTGGAGCCTAAGTTGCTAAGACAATTCTCCTAGTGGGTGAAATACTTTCTATTTTAGATATGTGCTCCTGCCCTGCGTTTTGTCATATTCTGAGTCTGGTATGGTGTGTGGGGGCCTGAAAACTGACTTATCTTTTCTTTCTTTTAAAACAAAATATACCCAAAAGGCAGAAGATATATTGTTGGACATGTTAGGATGTAATTTTTAGAAACCCTCAAGGAGACATAAAGTGTACTTCCTGGTCTTCGCCATTTCCTTACAATGTCATTGTGACCGGAAAACCTAGGAGAGCATCTAATGACCTCTGTCACCACTGGGCCCCTAGGGAGAGGCACCCTGAACGTCTGGTAGTGTCACAGCAAAAGGGAAAGACTTCAGGGAAGAGTGTTTTACATTCCATCCAAGTAAGACACTCCCCCACCTCACTCCCTGCAAATGAAGCTCTGATGTGTAAAGTGTGCATTCCTATTTGGAAAATTCTTAGAATCTAGATTATCTGAGGATGTTTCTGAACATTTTAAATATTCTTTCATGGTTTTTCTGGGTTTAATTCTCTGCTTTTTCTGTCAACTTTCTTCGATGGTTTGGGGTGGTCAATATCTAATCCATTTCTATTTTTCATGTCCTTTCTATCTATTGTAGAAACTCCCCAAATCTGGACTTATTTTTTGACATTTCTATAGAATATATTAATTTAGAAGGTTGTAATATTTACATTAATTTAGAATGCTGTAGTATTGACTCCAAACATGTGGCAGTGCATGCTACTCAGCTTTCACATTCTTGGGTTGGAGCCTCTCTCTGCCTTCTCAGCGTGCCTCTGTCTGCAGAGTGCTTCCTATCCTTTTGGTCTAATCCACCAAACCAGAGCTAGGTACCTCTCTGGTTTTTATCAGATTTTCTTTTTTTCTTATCTGTCTCTTCCTGAAAAGATATCAAATTTTGTGAAGCTGGTGGGTATCTTTTGTTTGTTTTTATGAGTTGCATCCATAGCTCCTAGCCAACTGCAACATAAATAGTAGCTGTCGAATGAATTCCAAGCTCTTTGGGATCTGTCTTCATCCAGTCATGTTCTCCCATATGACTTCTGTTGTTGGTCTCCTTTCTCTTCCCCAACCATATCTTGTTCAGTCTTGTCTCTCTGCCTTGTATTTTCCTTAAATGAAGAATACATATCTCTTCTCGCACCCTACCCATCAGCACACACTGCAGGAAGTACTCAAATTTTCCATTGTGGAGCCATCTCTAATTTAGACTTTTATGGCAAATTTCTCTTACAGTATTTCTTGTTACCTTCTGCCACTTAATCAAATCATGTATCTCTGTGTGTTTTAACTCTCTTTTTCTGGGGAGGAGGATGAGGAAGGACCTCAGGTACATAAGATTGAGTTAATTATAACGTTTTAACTGTACATGAATTCACTATTTCTTAACAATTTTGCTAGATTCTTTAAGGTAAGAATCCTATGTTTATTTCTGTTCCAGTCCCTAGCATGATTTAGGCATATAAGAAACAAATATTTTTTATGAAAGGCACTACAAATACTTTTTAGGAAAGACACTACAAAATATCCTCAAAAAATAAACAAAAGTAATTAAATTCTTGCCAGTTGATTGCAAAATACTTGATCTAGGTTTAAACTAATGGCCACATTGTGGTTGAGACCAAATGACCTGTGAGTCTTGGTCTTCCAGTGAAAAACCTTCCCACTTAAAGAGAACATTAAAGTCTTTGAAACCACTGAGGCACCAGGGCCAACAATGTGCTACCCAAGGTTATAACACACTGAGTTGTACACAAGTAATCATAAATAATTCATATCCCTTACTGTGGTTTATTTAAAACAAACATGTAAATTATTCACCTGAAAGATATAGAATGAACTACTTCTCTCTTCTCCCCCTTCTATCCTTTAAGCACTTATAAATTATTACATTGGCAAAGAGATACGCATGTCTGTAGAGTTGTCCAGTAGTTTCTTCCTGAGAGAGCTGCATATTTCTATGCCACAAATAAAAAGAATAAGAGTAATCTGAAGAAGTGAATTACCTAATGTTAATGATGTTTACCCATCTATCCATGTGTTTTCCACTTGTCATATTAATATACAAACATTCTAAGTTTGCTAAGTATGATTCTATAGGAAATACAATCAGTAAGTGAAGGTCTATAATTTTTACTTTACATCTTTCAGTTGTGTTCAAAGAAGATGATGATTTTCCTCCTAAATTATGTTTTATGAATACATACCATCTGAGTTCTACATAGTCATATACCAATATGATATAAATCATTTTTATATTTAATAAATCTTGACCTATTGTACCCGTCACCTTTATTATGCCACCTTGTTTCTCTTTGCTGAGAGACTGCTTGTTAGCATACACATCTCAAATGACCTCTATGTAAGTAGTCAAACCAGTAAGAACACTGACCTCTACTTATTAATTTGAACTGCATTTTTAGACATAGCCATATCATGTGTTTGAAACTATTATGTTAGTGTTCTAAATAATGATGGACTTGTTATGCCACTTGGTGTAATATTATATATATATATATATATATATATATATATATATATGGTCATTAGTAAAATTACACCTGTTAGTTCTATTTATGTGAGTATTTTAACTTTGATGGCAAAACTGAGAAAAATAATATGAAGAAAATATGATTATATTATTTATTATTCTATTTGAAACCGTGTTTTATTTTCTTCTCTTTTCTCTACCTCTGAATCTATATGATCTACTATCTCACCTGATTTAAATTTAAAAAAAAAACTAACAAAAGTAAAATTTTTATGGTTGAAAACTTATTAAATATTTTGGAGAAGTAAAACTCATGATTTTAGTTTTCCCCACAATTATTTATTTTTTCATTCAATTATCTTCCTATTTCATAATCCAAACTCTCATCATGTTTCCAATTTGTGAAATCAACATACAGTGATAATAGATTGTATACTGTCACTAAATCAGTTCTGATGCTGAACTTCTTTAGAATCTGAAGCCAGGTCTTTCCCTGAGAAGACACCACATGGGGTTTCTTTAACTTTCAGTTTAACTGAGAGAAGAACACGAGAGCTACAGGACATATTTTAATAATCTTGATGACAAAATCATTTAGGCAGGAAAATAAAACACCCAGCCAAGAGACAGTGTCCTCAGAGAGCTGGTGAAGCATTGATGTTAAGGATACTGGCCTTGTAATTACCTTGCCTAGCTTTGAATTCTGCATCTATCACCTCGCAACTGCTAGCCCTCAATAAGCAACTTGATTTTCATTTGTATCACAGTGTATTTATAAAATGGTTTTAATATAATACTTAACTCGTAGATTAGTTGTGATGTTTGAATGAATTGATACTTTACTTTATAGAATATGCCTCCTTAAATCTTGTGAACAAAATAAACTATACCACGTAAAGGATAATTTCCTAAAGGTTTTCAGACATATTTCAATTTCAGAGACATAGGCAATGTCTGGCAAATTTCCTGTACCTATTAAATGTTATCAGTTATTATTTATAAAGTTCAGGTGATAAATATATATTTAGGAAACAACATGTACATCTATTAAACATTAGCAGTTATTGTTTGTAATTTTCAGGTAATAAATATTATAAGAATTATCAGTGATGTGCTTATACTATTTCCATTTTTCAGCTCCTGTAGAAAGAATTTGTGTTCCAAAATACAATAATTGGGAAGAGAGATGTTTTGTCTGGCAGTAAAAGCTGACCTGTCTCTAATAAGTAGGGTGGCTTTAGGGAAGTGTTAGTTTGGAAGGGTCCTGCCCTTTTGGTGTCCTCAATTAGCCCTCCCAAAGCCAAACACGGAAATGAGGACAGAACAATCGTTGGTGGGTGAAAAGATTGTTCCTTAGTTAAAGCTAGATGAGGCCCTGTCCTTGACAGATGACACATTGGAAATCAGAAGAGTAATAGATTAGCACTGTAAAATTACAAAAAATAAGACTGATTACTGGTGCAAGCAATTTAATTTTTCTTATTGATGAAATCTGAATTTTATGGGCATATGTGTGAGTGTGTGTGTACTCTTATATGCATGGGTGTATCTTCATATACCCTCAGAATAAAACTTAGGTGACATTGAACTTTAATAAACAATAAATACTCAAGTACAGCGAACTCTTAAATCCTTATGTTAATCAGGAAACAATGTATATTGCTTACTAGATGAATTAATGAAAAAATAAATCAGTAAATTAAGTATATGAATTAAATAAATGAGACTGTAAGCCCCAGTGGAATGGCTGAAAGAAGGGTTTCACAATTCAGCCGAAGTGCTAACCTCGTCATCTCATCCAGAATCAGGGTCACAGCTCTTTTGGACAGGAAAGCATATTTGCCTTCCAGATTAACCCAGAAAAAAAGGAGTCTACTAAGTCACTAACACATAACGCAAAGAGCAAACGCTAAAATGGAGGGCTTTGTTTTTGTGGTTCATGCTGGTGAGGTCGGGCATTTCTTTTGCTAATAGCCAGCAAACCAATGAATGGCAGACCATTAATGGATGTCTTAAGTTATGGGAAGAATCAGGTTTCCCAAGTGAATGTTCTTTCAATGTGCTAAGAGGAAATGATCACCAACCTAGAACTAGAAGAACTCTTACGTTAAAGAGCTTCCTTTACATCTGAACTGTGCACCACTGGTTTAGTTAAAGGGAAAGAAAACTCACGAAAGCCCTGAAGGACAAGGAAGTTGTATGTTCTTGGTGACAAGGTGGGACAAATCCTCCTTCCCAACTGATGGCCAAGTTCCCAGCTCTAGAAACAGAATTCTAAAATAAAAAAAAAACCCAATTAAAATAAAAGTGTTATTTCTGTGAAAGTAAGAATGGTGTGTGTGAAGTGCTGGAATTCACTTGTATAAATTCAATTATGTAAGTTCTTATATCTGTAGCTGAAATTTACTGCTATGTGTCTAAAGAGAAAGGTAACAATTTGGTTTCTTGGGCTTCTGCATGTGTGGTATTATGATAATACAGCTAAACAACAAGGGCAAAGCTATAGAAACTCCCAGGGGTTCGAAAGGGATTTCTGACCTTCACATAGGATTTCTTGGTTCACTGGATATGTGATATTATTGAGAGATTTTTCTCTTAACCCTTAAGTACCTATCTGTATTGTGAGCACAATAAAACTTATAAGAGCTGTAACTGGGTGAACAAAGCCAAATCTCTCATACCTTTTAATCACAACAGGGTTTCCATTGTGGAGTATCAAGTCTCAATCCCTTTGTCAATTCTTTCAGCTGATAGAAAACAAAAAATATCTTAGTGGAGGCTATTTATTGCATTATAGATTAATGGTATTTGTTCATCTTTGATAAAGAAACATTCCAGGGTCATTGTTTCATGTTTCTCCATGTCGCATATTGCTGATTCCAGTACAGGAACACTTAACTTCAAAGGGAATTTAGTAGCGCACGCAGAAAGATATAAAAGATTGCAGGAATATTTTAGTGACCATTGTACAAGGTCAGTTTTCCTTTTCATGATTCTCTCATGTACATCTCCAACAAGTTTGTTTTTCTAATTTCAGGAACCAGTGAATGTTTGTCTCCTTGTTTATCCATAGCCCCATAAAAATTATTAAAATGTTTCATTTGTATTCTACAGATAATATCATTCATACACGGGCTTTTCTAGTCTGTGTGTGCAATTCATATTGCCTTGCTTGGAAGCTCTGTCACTTAGAAGTTTTGTACCAATTTATAATATCTTCCTCATATGTAAATACATTTGTAAAGATCATGAAAGATAGAAATTAAAACATTGCTTTTTCTTGATATAGCACCAAATTCAGAGGCATCCATGATGCTTCTTGTAGTCATGCTCTCTTCTTTGCATTTACTAATGTGATTATGTTGGTAATGTTTGAGAGTGAAAGGATTTCTTTATTTTCCTTTGAGCCTTAACATAAAGGGCTTCTGAAAAAATATTCCATTTATAAAAAAAATGAGTATGTATGCGTACACCATGTCTACCTATGTCAGAGCATTTTCTTTATCATAATGAGATGCATCTTTCTGGATTTTCTGCACAATCAGACTGTAATTAAGCATATCAAGATTCAGGTAAGTGCATGAGATGCATGTTTAATTAAAAGAGAAAATGCTGGTTAAGTATCAATTTGTATGGCATTCGATTTACAAGGAGGATTCAGAAAGCTATGCTCTCCTCCTATATTTCCTTTTATCTGTGTGTATTTGCACACATGTACGTTTTCACACTGAAATCATATTCTCATTTCATATGCTAGAGTTGGTGCCACATGTCCTGCCCCCATCCAAGAAAATGTTGATATATGTTGAAAATCTCCATGAAAAATAAAATGCTTGCATAAATTTCATGTAGGGCAAATAAAAAAAGCAGCCAGGACCCAGCAGGCTGAGTCAATGTATAGCTTACATATGGAAACAATGACATGATTGTTTACTCACTGCTTTAATGATATTCACTTTCTCCTAATGGCAACGTGGAAAATGTGAGTACCAGATGCTGCGCCCAGAGCGGAGGGGAGAGAACAGGAAAGGTCTAGAGTAAGGAATTTATCCTGACACGAGAATGTAGTGTAAACTCTTCAGTTTATTAACGCTGTGCTTTTTTAGAAAAAAATACTTTGATGTCTGCAGCTTAAATTTCCATATTTTTATAACAGTTCAGCAACAAATTTACATATTTCCTGGAATCTGCAGATATAAAAGCGGTAAAACACTCCAGGCATTATTAGACAGTAGATTATAACCCATTACTATTGTTTCAATTAGCAATGTAAAAGTGACCTGCAGTGTTCCGATGACCCACTAATGGATTTAAACGCTTTCAAATATTAATGCAGGTTTTCTAAAGATGAATCCCAAACCCATTATTCCTGGAACAACTATGAGCTGAAAAGCTGGCAATGATTGTGCATTATGTGGAAAGGCTCATGGTTAATTAAATGAATACCTAGCATTACACTATTCACTTTAGTGCTACAAAATTATTTCTCATTGATTTTTACATTCTGAGTCCATGATTCAATTTACTTCTGCAATTTGTGTTGCCGTGTCAATAAAAGAGAACTGCTCCGAGATGGAAGCATTAGAGACTGATAAATACATTAAGATCCAATGAAAACTGCAGTTTTCCTATTGTTTTCCTCTATTGAAATATCATTTGTAGCAGCACTTTGTTATGTATTATTAATACAATTTTTGTTTGCTTCCATCTGCTCTCTTCTCCCCTCTTCTATTCAATAACTGGAATGTTAGCAATTGCTTGATGGTGAGCAGCTAATTTTTCAGTAACAAGTTCTCTCACTATCAAGAACAAAAGCACCATCAACACAAATCTGTTATTTCATGTTAAATGAACTAGAAGGCCAGATTCTTCATCAAAGGCAGTGTGGGGAGTTGCCGTGTGTATGTTTTAATTTCAAGGAGCAAATGACACTCCTGCGTGCTAGGCCATGAAAGCTAAAACATAACAAGTAGGTCTCACCTCATTGTCCAGCTTATGCAATATATATACTAGCTGATATGTTACAGAAGCGCACATCTCATTTAAAAGCATATGACATATTTTACAATTGGGTTTTTATATGCCTGCTTCCTTTACAGACTCCTTTGGCTCTTTTCTGCGCAAGTATAAGGTTGTAAATTGAGATTTGCGTTAACACCTCTCCTTACTTCAAAATGTTGCAAACTCAACTTCATAGTTTTTGGAATATACAAAATTTCAGATGTTGTTATTTTCATGTAATTTAGGCTAATAATGTAGGAAGTTTTATGGTATGTACTGTAAATTTAACCTTCCCATGGGAAAATAGGATTACTCGTCAAATGCAACCATCAGTGTATTTTACCTAGGATTACCTCTTTGGTATTGACTGTGTCTAAATTGTCTTCATGAAGACTGTCACCCAGTGGCGTCTCATTACACACTTGAATTTGTACTCTGCATTAGACATAGTGAATCATAGAATCTCAGCAAAGTGTGAGTTTATCCTTGAGGGATTCACCTTTCAATGTCTGTACCCTGTTCAAAAAATCCTTCTTCAAGTGGTTACTTCTCAGCTTGAGCTGAGTTGCTGATGAGTTTAACTATGGATGTAGTATATAATGCATAAAAACATAAGACAGTTGATGTTGAAAATCCTTTCACAATTAGTCTTGAGAAAGATTATTCTTTAGACCAAAGATAATTAGCAAAAAAAAAAAAAAGTGACCAGTATGTGCATGTTTATATGCAACATCCTAATTAAGATATAACTTTCTTATTGATTAATGAATACTGATTGAAAGGAATCAGCTATTTTATGCCTATCAAATTGTCAAAGATGATAAGAAAGTCTAATGGTGGAAAAAAATGAAGTATGCTTAAATTTAAAATTTCAATACTTGTATTTTTGTTTTAAAAATTTATTACATAAAGTCACATTGCTGCTAACTCCTCCTCAGAATCTTCCCCCTCACTTCAAACACACTTCTCCTGTCACTCATGCCATTTTCACAGCAGCTCTGGAAGCCCTCTTCTGTAAATGTCTTTTCATGGCTATACTGATGTCATGAATCTCTTCCAAACATTTACAACAATTTCTGTCAAATAAAAACATTATGATGTGCTCTCACCCACTGCATTCACTGAATCTGGCCGTGTGTGGACACTAGGTTTTCTCTAAAGTCAAAACGAACATTAAAGGTAAATGTTTTGAATTGATTCAAAGCATGGAGGCAGTCATGACATATGGACTACAGACACTCATGAAAGAGGACTGCCTGAACTGCTTCAGAAAGTTACAACAATGGGCTGAGTCCTGAGCAAGGGGAGTATTTTGAGGAAGTGAAAGGTAGTGTATCTTTTACTGTAATAAATTTTAAAATGCAAATAATATATATATATATATATATATATATATATATATATATATATATACATATTTTTAAAACATAAGAATATTTTTTTTGTTTTTTGGGACCAGAGATTGAACTTATAACCTTGCTCTTGCCAAGCAGGAGTTTACACTGCTGAGCTAAATCCCCAGCCCCCAGAATTAGGTATATTTTTAATCACACTTTCATGCAACTTGGCTAAATATGGTTTGAATATATACGCTTTTAAATTTTGAAAGTTTTACGTACCTTTGAACAAGACTGAAATTCTACTTTTGGAAAACTTAAGAACTAATTGTGAGTATGTGCAAAGATTTAGCTATATACACAGTTCATCTATATGATATTATTTATGAGATTAAAAAATTAGAAGCATATCAAATGTCTGAGATGAAGAATTAGTTAATAATTTGTGGTTGTTAATATAACTAAATATTATTTAATTATTTGAAATAGTATAAAACAATATTTAATGATATGGAGAGATATCTACAATACATCATAGATAAAATTTACCTCAAACACCTCCTGCCCCTCCTACACAAGGAACGTGTGACTGTGACTTCTTATTTAGGGTTTAACAATAGAATAATTTTGAAGCTATTACAAGGGCTTAGAATTATAGTTTAGACTAATTTTTTATATAAAAAGTAGCTCATGTTCACTTTAGAACAATTTAAATTGTTTTTAAACAAGTAATTTAAATTTTTTAACTATTTAAAAACAATTTAAATGTTTTAACAATTTAAAAACAATTTAAATTGTTTTTAAACAAACAAATAAATACTATATATCTATAAATCCACATGTAGATATGTAGAAAGGGGAGGTGGATGGCTGAGGACTTAGCTCAGCTGCTTAAGTGCTTGCCTGGCAAGCATGAGGTTGTGAGTTCAATCCCTGGTACCTAAGTAAATAAATAAATAAATAAATAAGAGATAGAGGTAGACTAGAAGAATATATACCAAAGTATAAGCAGAGGTTTTTCATCAGTGTCATTTTCAGTTCTTTTTTCTTTTATTTCAACTTGTATTTTAAAGCAGTTCTATAAATAAGATACAGAATTTAAAAAAAATAGGAAATTAATACTATTTAATATATTGCATATTGTTATGTTAAAAGTAATTTTTCAGTTAACATGGGTTAAATGTTTTTTAACTTTCCTGTAGCTCGGGGCTGGGGATTTAGCTCAGTGGCATAAGCCCCTGCCTGGCAAATGCAAGGTCATGAGTTTGATTCCCCAGTACCACAAAAAAAAAAAAAAAAAAAAAAGCCAACTTTCCTGTAGCTCTGAGGGCTGGAAAGATGGAACAACTACATTTAAATTTTTTTTTTTTTAATTTTTGAGACAGGGTCTCACTATGCAGTTCAAGCTGATCCTGAATTTCTATGGAGCCCTGGCTGGTCTCTAACTCTCAGCAATCCTCCTGTCTCGGCCTCCCAAGTGCTGGAATTACAGGCATGCACCACCATGCCTGTCCAAGATGGAACAATTAGAAATGACTATGACACAGAAAACACACTGATTTACCCATAAAAACTCTTAGATTCAAACTATAGTTTTTTACCAGCTGAGGAACTCTGGGAAACTCATTTATTTCTCTGAGCTTTAATTTTCTCAGCAGAAATTGTCAAATGAGAAGAAATGCCCAGGCTAGTTACATCTGAATAATGAGATTTCGCCACTTCAAGTTCACTGCTAAATTCACTAATCCAACCCATACACACTTAAACTCAATATGACTTTTTTTCCTCAATATGACTTTTACCTTACATCTTTTGCTTTAAAGAATTATTTTTTCTCATTAAAATGGAACATGTCTTTTTAGAAGAGAAGAAAGCAGTAAGTAATAGAGCTATATTTATTACCTTTGACTTCTAATAATTAGCAAAATATTACCCTGGGATTTGCGGCCCTTGGCTGGGTGGAACCCGCATCCTATTTTGCTCATCACCATATCACCTGTCTCTGGACCCAGGAGGTTCATATTGTCACATGAATTAATAGGGCACAATCCAAGAGGTGTTTCAAAATTTATGCACTATTAAAAATGAGTATTTACCTCCGTTGCAGTCACATTGAAATACATGATTAATATATGATTATACATAATTTGCTAATTATTTGGCTGCTAAATAAAAACTGTGTAATATTAGAGATGAAAGTTACTGCTCTTAGATGCTGGGGGCACCATATTGGGTGACCAGCCAGGAACGAGCTCTTTCCCTTGACAAACCTTCCTCCCACCGCCACCACCTCATCAGTGCATCAGGGTTACACAGCTCCCGACTTACTCCCAGGCAATGAAGATGACCAGAGTAGATCTCTGAGATACATACAACTCTCCTAAGTCAATGGGGGGAGGGAGGTTCTTTACAGTAGAAGACATCAGCCTGTCAATGGTCCCTGAGTGACCACTGTGGCTGAAGTTAGACTCCAAGGCTGAACACTGACTTGAGTTTATGCTGGTTCCCAAGTCAACACGTTTACAGAAGAACAAACCTTAGGCCCTCGGCGCCTCGGTGTACTCATGTTCAAAATGAACTGCTGACAATATATATCTTGAAGATCCAATTAGCTAATCTACAGAAAGCATTTTAATGAGGTAAAACCCTATGTAAGCATATAAATATTAGCCGGTACTACTCTTAAAAGTGCTGTATGTCTCCTGGAGATGACCTGGTTGATTTTTCAAGGCTTCATCTGAGATGAGACAGATTAAATTGGAATCTTTGCAAACTAAGTGGCAAAGTAAAATAATGGTTTAGATTACTAAAGCCATGAAAGTATTTGACTAGAAGTCTAGAATTCCTTTACCAGTTCCTTATTTCTTTATTTATTAGGCACAAACAGCTCCAGAACTATCCCTTCTGGAACTATCAGAAGGGATAGTTTTGTAGATCAAAGAAAACTTAAGGATATCTGCTGGCTTCATCTTAGTTTTTTTTGTTTGCCCCATCAGACATCAGAGGGGTGGAATAAAATTACTGAGTGTTACCCAACTGGATGCCAAGGTTAAACCTTGTTGTCTTACTCCGTGGTCCTGGACTGTCTCAACTGTATCCACGTTCCTTAGCGGCCTAGAAAACACCATCTTTAAACTGAACCACACAACTCTTCTACTCTTTAGTCTCAGGCATTAAAAGAGACACATTTGTTACAATTCTGTATTTTGTAACACCTTATATATATGATCACACGCACACATACACAATCACTCTTAATTTTCAACCATTAGGCTACTAGACCCAGAGCTTGAACATACAGTTTTATAGGGCAATCCACGCTTCCTTGTGTAACTGACTTTTCTGTAGTGTTTTGCAGAGGAATGAGCAGAATAAAATTACTGAGTGTTACCCAACTGGATGCCAAATGTGGCCTGCTAGGCTGGTATCAACACGTGGCTGGCTGGCTGCACGGCAGCGATGCTGTTCCTTGGTGGAAGAACCAATGGAGCATCTCACTGTCTCCTTAATATGAAAAGAACACTTGTGGGGCTGGGGATTTAGCTCAGCAGCATAAGCACCTGCCTCGCAAGCATGCAGTCGTGAGTTCGATCCCCAGTACCACCAAAAAAAAGAACACTTGTGTGTGTCACTCATTCATTCATTTTGAAAATAACATACAGAGTTAAGTGCACACAGTGCTAAAGTATGTTATTCTTATGCTGCAGAAGGTTTGAACATTTGTTCTTTTAGACTGACAGTTCAAGACAGTGTTATGAACTTCATTTTTCTAAGTTAACTTTATAAGAAGTGAGGCACTCATCACATTTGTCCAAGATTAATATGACATCAGTTTTGTATTTGTTCTCACCTTGATTGTCTTTGCTTACACCATTACCTTGATAGAAGCACAAGCAGATAGTAAGATATAAACATAGAAATAACTGCAACGTAAGTAACTAGGAAAAGTAAGTAGATGTAAATAGGATGGAATGAAAAAAAGAACATTTCATAATGAATTAGACAAGGAGCACATTTTAAACATGTTTTCTTCTAAACATTTTCACAAGTTCGATAATTATTTTCATTTCATTTAAAGTTATCTAAGATTAACTTATATAAGAAAAATACATCCTCTGTACTATACTATAAAAGCTATAAAATCTAATTGGATAGTGGAATTCGCTAGAAATTATTATAGCCATAAAGAATTAGAACACAATAAATAGTATAGATTTTAGGAATTTATTGTCTAAGAAAAATAGTGCATACGTTACTAAGCTCTGTTGAAGTCATCTAGAGAAATATTTATTCGGAAGTGTACTAAATGAGTCTGCCAAAAATTATTAAGGTCATCATAAAGATATTAAACCAAGAGAGGAAGAAGAAAGATTCAGAAAATAAAATCAATGGAATGCTTAGTGTCAGAAATCCACAAAGAACAGAATACGTGTTTGTCAGGACCCACTGCATAAAAAAAGAGTTGTTGAATGGTTGTATAAATTGCTTCATTTTTCAAAAGTAATGGGAAATACATTTTACATAACATGATCAGAAAAGGAAAACTGCATTTCACACAGAGCTTGATGTAAATTCATTTTCTTTGTTATGCCTTAACTAGCCCCAGCTTCTCACCTTTAATCATAGCAAACTCCTCTGGTTTAATTATGTTTCAAGCTCTAAAGCTGAGTTAACCACTTACAGAAGGAATTTGACTTGTATTGATCAGGAAACAAAAGAAGGCAAAGGAAGAGAGGTCAATAATCTGATTAACTGTTAAACTGCCTATCACCTTCACTTCTTGAGATGATTCTTTCAGGCATCAGAAGGCAGCACCCTACTATGGAAGGAATGCAAGAGAATCACCTCAGTGAGCAAAAACAACAGCCAAGAGTGTCATAAATTGTTCTTTAATAGCTGAAGAGCATGGCGGTGTGCGCTTGTAGTCCCAGCACTTGGAAGACTGAAGCAGGAGGATCACCGTGCATTTAAGGCCAACCTGATCTGTGCAGTGAGTTCAAGGATAGCCTGAGCTACATAGCAAAGCTCTGACTCAAAAAACAAAACAACATTTTTCTTTAAGGCACAGTAGACAGCCTGAGAGCTAAAACAGAGCTTTCACGCCATTGCAGGAAATTGGACCTTTCAAGACTGGTAAAGAAAGTTGCTAGAAAAGCAACATAATTTAACTGAAAATGTGGCTGTAACCATATCTTTTCATCCAGCTAAAAATTAATTTTTTAGCTTAACCCTGGAACTTTAAATGCAAGGGTAATTATATCACAGAACAACAAAGATGAAATTTAATTTTGTAGTCAAATAACAACAAAACTATTGAAAATATAACATCTTTTCATATTCTGAGGTTAGGCTTTAAAATATCCTAAAATATATACACACACACAAACACAGCATACACTGACTCTATAGTTGAAAAAATGAGTCTTTATTTGTTCTAAATATCAAGATTTGGACAGGGACTACTGAATCTCACATTGCCCTTTGTGATCAACTGGCCCATCTCCTTTTCTTCCTGTGCCTTTGCTTCCTGGTACTAGGGGTTGAACACAGGGCTTTGAACATGCTAGACCACTGCTGTGTCTCTGAGCTGCATCCCTAACCCTCGTGTTTTATATCAGTTTTTTCCTACTCCGATAATGTAGGAAAGCAAATGTGGGGCCCAGTGTCATTACCTTTCTTAGGCTCAAGATACTGAAGGAAAAGCAATGATGCACCAACATGAAAGAGCTTGCTATTTACTGGATCATCATATTTCACAAGTGCAAATGTTAGTGCTAGCTTTAATTAGCTTCATGGAATTAGCTGATGTTTATTCTCAATGACGACTCTATACTTTAAGATTTCCTGGATATGATTTCAAATACTGAAGTTCCCAGTGTCCAGCAAAACACAATTTTCCACCATCAATGATATGGCATATTCTTAACACAACCAAAATAACTTGTCTGTCTTTAAAATGAAAAAGACAGGAGACAGAAGGTTTAAAAACAGGGAAAGAAAACCAGACTAAAAAACGCTGGCATTTTTGTCCCTAAAAGATTGTGTTAATGTTTAAAAACTGAAAATAAGCAGAAATTCACTGTTGATGAGAAAAAATGAAAACTGGATACTGCTTCATTGGAGCCCAGTGTATCTGATGAAATAATAAATTCACACTTTTCTATGTTAAATTCTTTCATACAATAGAACCCTATAAAAAAGAATATAGACTAAAGAGTAAGTTGCATAATGAGATTTAATCTATGTAAAATATGTCCCAGAAGAAATGTCCTTTACTTTGATCATATCCCTTGAAACAAGATCCCCTGCTGGAAACCACAATAAAAAGAGAGCTTGGGAAAAAACTCATCTGGCAAGCAAGCTTGCTTTTTAAAGTAAAAGTTCACCAAGCCCACCAAGCCCATGATCCTGGGGTGGGCTTAATTAATGTCAATGAAATCTTAAAGGTTCCCTGAGGCTTTAAGGAGAAAATAAATCTCCCTGGGTTCTCTGTTTCTTCTTCTCTGAGATACTCAGGATTGGAGACAGCCCACCATCACATAGGCACACACATGGATGCACATCACATACATGCGCACACACTATATGTGTCTACTTCACCGTGAGATGTTCTTTTTAAAAGTTTTATTTATTCAGAAAACAAATGTACATTAACGTGATTCTCAACATGGCTTCAGACCCTCAGCATTTAGCTTGCTTTTTGTCTCAGAAGGATTTAACTTATTCCTTATTTCTCTAAGTAAATGGGCACAGTCATTTCTGTCTGGAATTTGGGTTGTGTCATTGACATGATTGTTTTTTGAGACATGTCTTGCTAAGTTTTCCCAGGCTGGCCTTGGACTTGTGATTCCCTTGCCTCAGTGTCCCAGGCATGTGCCACCCAGCCCAGCTTTCCTTTTTCTATTTAAAGCATGTGCTGCCTCTGTCCAGGTCAGTTGAAAACATATACTTGAACAGAGTCTTCCACTGTTTTTCATTAAAATTTAACACCATATGAAACAGGTCCTCAATGAACTGAAGGAGTTTGTTTTTTTCCAAGTATGTGTTCCATTTCATTTCATTCAGAGTCAGTGAGATTCTGGATTTGAGTTGAAAAACTTCTACCTGATATAAATGCATACAAATGTCAATGCAGTGTTTAACCTTATTGTACACTGATTATGTGTAAAAAGACTTACCAAGCACAGGCTCACAAATCATAGCAAACCGTGTAGTCCCTGGCAAACTAAAGAGGCTGGAGATGAGCCTTCCTGGACACCTTGATATACGGTAAATGCTGATTCACTGGCCTGACAGTGACAATGTTAACCTATAAACAACCATGTTATGTTTAATGTGAAATGCGCGCGCGCACACACACACACACACACACAGTTATGATGGTTAAATGACTGAACCATACCCAGGAAAATAATCATATTCATTCCCCACTGATCATGAAAAAGTATCATTTGACTTCCTTTCCACTTGTTTTTCTCCTGTCTTTCCAAGCATACCAGCTGCATCACGTTGAGCCTCTGAGTAACTTTAAAAGTTTTATAATTCAGACTTCCATTTTCTGAAGATCTCAGAAATACACAAGTGGTCTTAACAAACATGGTGTGACTGCCGTGCAGTTTCGTATTGCCTTTGTAGTTTCTAAGACACTCTAACATTATTTAATTAGCTAAAATTTCTCCTCTCTTGAGAAATGGAAACTCAATGAAATGTCAACAATGCTGTCAGTCTGCTTCAGGCTAAACTCATTACACAGAACTAAAGGTAAAAATAGTCCAAGGCAGAATTCTTTGTCATAATTTTAAGGCTCACACCTTATGTCAATGAAATCCATATGATTCTTCGCAAATGCTAAACTGGGAAGAGTAGCTAATAAATTATTCCAACAGAGGCAATAATTGATCAGTCCTTGCATAGAAATTAATCTAATTAGGCAAATAACATAGCAAGTTCTGTTGGGGATTATCTGAATACTACATTTATTACTTGATGAACCTTTGGTTTTCAGTTCTGCTCTGGCCTAAAAATGCTCTGCGCTGCTCTTTATTTCCAAAATGAATCTTTCCCTCCAAGAAAGAAAGAAAAAAATCAGTGTCTTTTTAAGCCAACTATAGCCAAGAATGGAACAAAAATGCCTTACTTTATCTGAATTTATCACAGAGGGTTTGGAATCCATAGACTCATTACTAAAGATAATAAAATTTGGCATTTTCTATTGTCTGAGGGTTTATAAAGGCTAAATTTCTTGATTTATTTAAATTGATGATCGGTAGGAGCAAACTACAAAAACAAGTGCTATATACTGAAGGCATGTGAATTACCTCCTTTTCAAGGATAATGCAAATCAGAAATACGTAAAGCTTTGTCTGCACCTGGGATCTTTAATGAGGATAAAGAAAAATCAGACAGAGATTCTCCTGGGGGAAGAGAGGATCATTATTTGAATAACCTGCAGTGAATTCTAATCAATGCGACGTGACTTTGAAAATGAATGTGGTCTTTCAACCCGCTTTACTTGAGCTGTAATATTAATCATAACTTCATGGTACAGTAAAGCTTATGACAAATGCTTTTTCAGTGGACTCAGACTGGCCTGGGTATGCCAAGGAAATATGGAGCCATGGAAATACAAAGGCTCTTCCTTTTTTCTCCTTGCTAGCCAATTTATTGGCTAGTGCATTCTGTTATCTTTCTTTGATAGTCTCAAAAGAGGTTGATGCAAATTGCATGCCATAACAGTAATTGTTTTCTTTTTTTTTTCCAAAGGTGACATTTTACATGCAGTGTATTTCCTGACAGTCTTGGGAGTGTTATTTAACATTAAATTATACCAGGAAGCTGGTGTGCCAATCTGCTAAGGGTGCATTAAACACCACAGCAAACCTCTGCAGCACAGAGGGAATTGTAACTCTGCCCCATTAGAACCCGGAATTCTTTATAAGTACATCCTGGACCTGAAGAAGGTGGAGTATAAACGTAGCAGATATTCTAGCATGCTAGATGGAAGAGTAATGTCGACTTAAATAACAATTTTCAATAAAAAAGTCAGTGATAAAGTATTTTCTGGCTTAACAGAAAATGTAATTAGTTTTTGACAAGTTGACATTAAAAGGCTTATAGCAGAACACAATGCTTTAAAGCTGAGTTCTCAAGAATCACCATAGGAAGGAAGAAGATGATAAAATAAACATCTTAAAATAATTTGAATAATCTTTGGTCTGGAAGTAACCCCAGGAAAGAAGAAGAAGCCATATTTGCAATGGCCTGTTGGAAACATAGCTTAGGTGTCAGGACTGTCATCCTGGTCCCTCTTGTTGCTTTGGTGTTCTAAAGTGACTTGCAAACGGTGCCACTCCTGCGGCCATCAGTGTGTGCTGTCGCCTTAGGATGCAGCCACGTTTGCCAGCAAAACAGAAGCTAATTCTTCAAATGTACATGCTCACCAGAGTCCTTGCTAACCTGGCAACAGGTGCATTAGAAGCTTACGCTTGCTTTCTAGAATTTGGGGTCCAGAACCTTGAGGAGTCATCCACATTTTATCTTTTGCATCATGGAAACACAAGTGAACTATATTCAATGTAAAAGAAATATGTATGGCACGCATACACATTATACAAAGATGTAGATTCGTGTAAAACGTGAAGTATACATGGAAGCTATACATGTACAGAGATGGAACACAAACGCTATTCTACATATATGCAGATATAATAGAGAAAAATAGATTATTGAATCAAAGTTGAAATCCATAACACCATGACCCTCATTTATGTTCTTAATATGTGTTCTTAAGTGTTACTTTAATGTTCTTTTGTGATAGTTTTATTCTTACTGAAAATCATTCATGAATAATTATAATGTGTTTTACATGTGGTTTTAAATTCTAACCCCAATGCTGATGATTTTTTTTCTTGCTTTTTCAATGTGCTAAGAAAGTAGATACTATACAAAGGGCATAATATTTTTATCTCTGTTTTAGAGATGAGAATTCAGAGTTGTAATATTTAATTTGTATGTCAACTCAGTTGGGTCATGGGATACACACTGAGTAGGTTAAGTGTTACTTCTGGGTGTATCTTTAAGAGTATGTATGGATGATGTGAGCATTTGAATCAGGAGGCTGAGTAAAGCAGATTGTTCTTCTTCAGATGAGTATGTGTTTACTTAGTCTGTTTCCTGTTTTAATAACTATTATAGACTTGGAGATTTATAAAGATCAAGGGTTCATTTAGCTCACAGTTTCAAATCAGGAGAGGCCCACAGTTTATGGCTGGTTTTGGTGAAGATGATGACTCTCTAGTACATGGTATCACAGTGAGACAATCAAACTGGCTTTTAAAATAGAACCACTCTCAAAACTAGCCATTAACCAATTAACCCATAAATGGATTATACCAGTGATGGTGAACATCTTAGAGTTTTCAATGACACAAACAGCCTGCTGTGGAAAGTGACATAGGTTCACAATCACTGTATTACCCTATTCATGAGGCACAGAGGTTTCATAACCAGTCACCTCTTAAAGGTCCTACCCAAGCCCACTTTTTAATATTTCACAATAGGAATGAAATTTCAAAATGAATTTTGGTAGCAACAAGCAAATAATTGCAATGAGTACCATTCAGTCTGATAAACATTTGAATAGAACAAAAATATGAGGAAGGGAGAATTGTTCTCTCTCTGTTTGGTATCTTCATCTGGGCACTGATTGGTCTTCTGTCCTTGGACTGAGACCTACATATCAGCTTTCTTGGTTCTTTGGCCTTTGGACTCAGTCTTGAACTGTCACTCTTCCTACCCACCCCTTGTGTGTGTGTGTTTGTGTGTGTGTGTGTGTTATTGATTCTGTTTCTCTGGGGAACTTGGATACACGGGCCTTAGAGATGCTATATTGCTTTTCAATTTATTCCAAGTTGTAAGTGGCAGAGCCACTCCTGATATCTACACTTTGTGATTTTAAAAATTTTGATTTATTATTTACATGCTTCCAAAGTAATGTATTTTGGTGTACATTCAATGAGTGCTAGTACAGGCTTCTAAATTCATGTATCTTAAGTGTACAATTAGTGATTATTAGTTAAATTACTTGGTTGTGCAATCATCACTATAATCTAGTATCGGAACGTTGTTATCTGTACAGTAAAATACCTCATGCCTGTTTACAGTTAATCTTTGTTCCTACCCTTAGCCCTAGGCAACCACTAATCTATTTCTGTCTCCATAGGTTTGCCTTTTCTAGACATTTCATGTAAATGGAATCATGTGATATAAGACTCTTTGTGTCTGGTTTCTTCCATTTAGCATAATGTTTTTGAGCCTCATCTATGTTATTACCTCATGCTTTTTATAATGCATTTGTCTACTCTTCACTCTTCTCACTGCTTCTGCTCTATTTTGAGCCATTTCTATTTTCATCTCAACTTTGGATGGTAGGAAAAGACACACACTGTAGTATGAGGGAGAGCGCACTGGGACTGAGGAAGAAGATCTGGGTTTTGATCAAATGAGCGAGATAATTCTCCCAATGAACTGCCCTGTAAAATCTTGTTTACTGAGAAAATCAAATGTAAAGAGGTTCATAGTAGTTATCATAAAGTAATATAAAATTCTAATTTTCATTGTTGTATTTTGTATCTTAATTATTGTATTATTGTATTCTGTTAAAAAAAACCTGAATATTTAAATTTTAAGACCATTTATTACACTAGAAGATGCACTGCCAAGAATAATGAGGCACATGTGTTTGAAGTGAGGGGGAGTATTTAAAAATATTTTTTATTTTTAGTTTTTTCTTTGGTAAATGTGTGTAATATATAATGCTTATATACTGTGTCAAGTCACTACTTGTACATATTTTAATTTCTTTTTTTATACCTTTTTTCTTCCCTCTGTTCTTCTCCCTCCATTTCTCGACCCCTTTTCCAGTTGAAAAAGTTCCATCTCTTTATTTCCTATTATCTTTTATTTTCCTCTTACTTGTAATTTAGATTTTCATGAAATAAACCATATGACATTTAAACTTGTGTGCCTGATTTATTTCACCTAACATGGTCTCAAAGTACATCAGTTTTCCTACAATTAACTCAAGTTTATCTTTCCATATGGCAGAGTGGTTCTACTGGGTGTAGATAACGCATGTTCTTTATCTGTTCATCTGCTGATGGTCGTGGAGGGTTAATGTTAATGTCTTTTATGGTAACAAATTTTTAGAAATTTAAATATTCACCACACTAAGTCTTCCCTCATTGATCCATTTTTCGCATTAATTTCTGTCAAATAAAAACATAAAAATATGTATTGTCATCCATTTTTTTCCCTGGATCTGGGGCCGCACAATTTCTGAGTCCTCCCCAAAACCAAAATGACCATGAAAAGCAAATATTTTGAATCCATTGAAGACATCAAACAACTAAAGACAGTCATGAAAGAGAGCTTCCAGAACTGCTTCAGAAACTGGCAAGAAGGATGGGATACTGTGATCAAAAGAAGAAGGAGTATTTTGATGAGCATTAATACCAATGTGTCTTTTATTAGAACATAATTTTCTAAATTTAAGCATTCACCATATTGCTTGATCACACCTTGGGTTGTAGCATCTGGAGGTAAATAAGCTGAGTTTGAAATAATCTCTACAAAGAATTCTGAATTTAGATGAGGATTGATTAATATAATCTCAGTAGCAGTAAGCAAACCCAAAATTCTTCTGCTCTGCTCTCTATTCCCTGAACTACTACTAAATCAAAGTTTATGTCACACAAATCATAGGCTTTCATTATGCAAATCTAACCATTCCCAAATTTTATTTAAGGTATCCTATAGTGATAACCATCAGTCCCAGATTGTGGAAACTGCAAGAGAATTACTTATGCTTTAAAAATGCCAAGTCCTAGGATTACTGCTTAAAAATTATTGAACATTGACACTGTTGGATGATTGATCTTGAAAGCTTGATCCTTGTTTCACAATTGTTCCCATGTTAACCCTCAGGTTGCCATTTTCAGACAGACTTTGTACTAACTTTATATGTTTCAGTATCTTACATGTCTGTGAAGAAATGTGCTTGAAAAGGAGCTTGTATCTTTCATGGTGCTTAAGAAACTTTCTGCTAGAGTACAGCCCACACAGAACCCCAGGACAGTAACGTTTCTTTTTGTCCTGTGTTTTCCAATAGTATTAATTCCAGACACAGCTACGCATGGATATATCATTCATCATGAACCATGTTGGCAGTCTCCATCAAGTCCACAGCATTTAATAAATGTGAAAATAATATACTCTGTAAAAATCATTATTTTTATCACTTCTGAAGTTAATGAATGTATTTATGTCTTAAAATTTGAAAACTAAATGAGTGAAAACAGTTCTTGGATATCTTACCCAGTCCAGGATAAACATTATAGAATCATATCTCAAATTTTCAATTATCCTGAGATGCTTTGGGTAGCCTCCAATATCCATTCTCTTCTTCTTTCTTTAGTCTATCACCCTAGAATATTATTAGGTGAACACATGATTTCCCAGTATCCCTTGTTGCTGTGTAGAGCATGTGACTAATTGCTAGTCAATGAAATAGTATATGAATGGAATTCCTAGATCATATTTCAGGGTCATGTTCTTAGAAAATGGAATTTGTCTTCCACTTATCTTTTCTCTATCTGGGCTAGACTTTGGACAGGGTAGATATGAGTCACCTGTGACCTTGCAGATAAGGGGTGACTAATGAATGGTAAAGCATTAATGAATTGAAAAGCAAAAGGAGTTTGAGTCCTACTCATGTGATGGGATTCTCAAATGAAAGATACAGACTTTTAAAAATTTTTTCATCTTTTCTCTTTTAAATAATGAAGTTGATACCTTAACCAAAATAGCATATGTAAGTTATTTGCTGTTCAGAAAATTCAGGAAATGTCATAATTGCTAAGGTTGTTTCTTTTCTGGGCATATTTACTTCATTTGGTTAAGGCCACGGTCTACGCTATGCTGTTCAATAAAGTGTTTAATCTGAGGGCCCTGAAGAGGAGCAATCTAGCATAAAAGCCCATAGAACAGTAGCACAGAAAATCTAGAGTTTATATGTACAGATTTACATTTGGTGTTGTACTTTTTCAAGCTTGATAAGTGTAATGTCCCTGGTATGAATGAATTGAGGGTAAATACCTGGTCTTAGTCATCTTTGGTTTCTCCGGAGAACCTGACATACATTAAGCACTCAAAAGTATCTTAAACTTTATCCTAACCAAAAAACTTCTGTGCAGCAATAGCGCTGACATAATGAAATTTGCAGGCTTATCCACAAGTAACGCACACGGTCTTGAGGGCTATTCTCTTTTAAAAAGAGAAGTATGGGTGTATGCAATAGCAAGCAGATGGACTAGGTAATTGCTGAGTCTTCTCTGTCGCTAAGAGAAAGAAAAAGCTCCTGACTTCTCTCCTTTTCCCCAAATCCACTGCTGATTCTCTACTGCCTTAGGTAAGGTGTGCAAGAGTTCAGAATCCTCCATAACTGCAGTAGTTCACTCCCTTTCCAGCTTTATTTCTCCCTAAACTTACTCTGAATTTTTTCATTTTCCTGACCTTACATTCTGCTCCACCTGCTTCCTCTGTTTGGGGGACATACCTACCTATCAAATTCCCATCCACTCTGCATGAGTGAATGCCCTTCAGTGTTATGTGGATACCCAGATCCCCTGATGGCAGGGGAGGTAAACAGCCCTGACAGTTCTTGGACGTCACTCTAATGGATTTTGAATGATGATCTCTCACTGAAGAGACTCCATACGGCACAACTCCAAGTCAGAAACCAGAGCAGTGAAGATACTTGCTGACTGAGAAAGAGTTTTCCCAAACTTGGAGTTCCTGTTTGGGCGGGAAGCTCAATGTCAACTTAGGCCAGAGAGAACTCTCGCCATGGCCCTTTCCTTGGTAGCTTCCCTGTAAGAAGTCTTGTGGACACAATGACAAGATATTCCCAAATTCTCATCATCTCCCCTCATCTGAGTACCACCCACTTCTTCCCCAGCACATGTCTCAGCCTGAGGCAGCCATGATCTCCTAACTGAACTTCGAGGTGCCCCTCAGTCTCTTCTTCCATTCTCATCTCAGCGTGGCAGTTATTTCCACACCAAGTGTGTTCAATCCGTAACCCACAGGCTGCATGTGGCCCTTGGAATCCAGGAATGCAGCCCCATAGGCTCATAAACTTTTAACACTGCAAGTGATTTCTATTTTTTTTTTTTCCTCAGTGCTGAGGATTGAACCCAGAGCAATACCCTCAGCCTTTTTATTTACTTTTCTATTCTGAGACAGTCTTGGTATATTGTTAAATTGTCCAGGCTGGGTTTGAGCTTGCAGTTATCCTGTTTCAGCTTCAGAAAACACTGGGATTTCAAAGGTGTGTGGTATTTTTTGTGACTCAGGCAACACTGGCGTGCAGACTGGACATGTGACCACAGCACGATGTGTCAGCATGGAACAGTGCAGGGCAACCCTGCCTCCCGTGCCCATCAAGTCGTGTTGAAACCTATGTGTATCAGATATGGTGCTCACTTGTGCAAAACACAGCAAAACACAGCAATTACTCATCACAGTATTTCAACCTACCTACATGTGTGTACCTATAAAGACAGGCGTTTGTTGCTACTAAGGAGACATGAAAGTTTTCTGATTTAATCATTAGACTAGGCCTTGTGTTAGTTCAAAAAGTAATTTAATAACATTAAAATAGGTTTTTAGCAGCTGTAGTATAGGAAGTAAAAATATATTAAATAGCATTTCACTTGTGATATTGCTATAATTACATATACAACATTGCTAATACTAGAAAAATGAGCAGTTGCTGATTATTAATTTTTGAAATGTATAGAGTGGCATTCAGACATTCAGTTTAAAGAAAAATTTGATCATGTCTCTTTATTAGACTTTTATAAGACTTATGTTCCCAGAGAAAAATATCCCTCACTTCATAACCCAATCTTATTCGTGCTATTCATTTTTGGAAATTTGTGAGCAGCTATTTTCAAGGATGAAACACCTGAAGAATGAAATTAGATGAAAAATATTTCTGATGGTACTTTGAGAATTCACTAAGAATTGAACCCTCTTCTATCAAGTCAGATATGGGTACATTAGTTTCACAAAAACAGGAACAAATATCCTACCAGTTTTAAGTTGCACTCTTTTTAAAGTGTTATTACAAGAATATAAAAAGAAAGTTTTGTTACTTATACATTAACCATATCAGAGTCCCAGTCCCCAGGTCAGAGGCTAAAGGAGCTGGCTCACACAGCAGGAAGTGACTGTGGGCAAGCAAGCAGAAAGCGTCATCTGTATTCACAGCTGCCCCTCGGCCCTCACGTTACAGCATGGGCACTGCCTCCTATAAGATCAGCAGTGGCATTCAATTCTAAGAGTGCAAACTCTGTGGTGGACTATGTATGTGAGCAGTCTAGGTTGCACTCTCCATTGAGAATCTAATGCCTAAGAGTCTCAGGTGGAGCTGAGGTGGAGATGCTAGTTAGCACCAGGGGATGTAATTTTTTTTTTTTTTTTGTGCCAGGGATCGAACTCATGACCTCATGCTTGGCAGGCAGGCACTTAAGCCACTGAGCTAAATCCCCCGGCCCCTAGGTGATGTAATTTTTATGTATCACAAATATGTAAGGTACTAATTTTAAAAAACAGACACTAATGAAAAATATCCTCTATTCAGCTTTGAAAAACTTGCTGTGATGGTTTAGATCTAAGTGTCCCCCAAAAGCTTTATGGGTTCAGGGTTAGGGCTTTTGGAAGGTGATTGAGTCATGGGGGTGCTATGCTGACTTGATGTTCAATAGTGGGACTTGATAGGAAGATGTCTACCTCCCTTCCCAGATCCTCCCTTCTCTCTGCTTCCTGTCTGCCATGACACAAGCAGCTGTTCAGCCCAAGACAGACCCTTCCACCTCCTTGCTGCTTCTGTCTTGGAGCCAGCCAAACGTGGACTGAAAACATGAGCCAAAATAAACATCTCCTCTTTTAAATTGTGAATGCCAGGTGTTTTGTCTCAGCAATGAAGAAAGTGAATAAAACAAGTGTCTTCCATGAAACTTGTCTCCCATACCAAAATGGTTAGGACTGCTGAATTACATATTTGCCCAAGCCAATTCCTTTTCACTCAGTGCAGCCCAGACAAGCCCAATGGACACGCATGGTCCACACAAAAGAGACAGAATGGTTTTAACACCTCACCACACACACATGGCTTCTCACGACACTGGCCATGGAGCCTAATAAGAATTCTAATGGCTCAAGTCCCACCAGCCCTTTGGCAAGTTCATCTTCTATGGCTCTTCCTCTGCCCATTATGTTCTACCCAGATTGGCAGATTGCTTAAATACACTCAGCATTCCTTTTTTTAAATTGATTTTCAGTTAGCAATCTTTTCTGCTATGTTTTTAGCTTTGCCTGGGTGGTCCCTTCTCATCCAACAAGTCTCAACTCATCTCTGAATGGGCTTCTGTGGCTTGTCCTAACTAATGCTTCTTTATCATAGCCTACCAGAATCTTTTCTAAGAGCAATTGACATTATTGGAAATTAGCTAATTTTCATTGTGCACATTATTAGATACCAGTAAATCACTGTTAAATGAATGAGCATAGTGTAGAGGATAAAAACTCAAGTTTTAGAGCCAGCCTTCTTAGGAAAACCATGGCTGTAATATTTGACATTTATATGTCTGTTGCTCTTTCTGTGACTTAGTTTCATTATGTGTAAAATTGGAATTCTAATAGCACCTTTTCATAGTGTTGTTGTCAAAAGTTGATAAATCAATACATGCAATGGAGAGAAATGGCATTTATGTGAAATATTACATGCAGTCATAATTTAAAATAATTATATTTAAATTTTTAAGCATGACTAAAATTGAACAGCTTGTTAGTAGCTACCAATATTTATCAAATGTTTCTGGTTTCAGGTGGAATCCAGAAATTGAATAATCATTGTATGTCAAACTTTTCAGCTCTTGAACTGTCAAGACAAGCTGATAAAGCTCTGATTTTTGTCTTTATTACTTCACTTATCAAGAACTTTTTAACAGAATTTTTGTATGTAATAGCCTGTGTTAGGTTCTGAAACGGATGAAATTGCCCAAGACAAATGCAAATGAACTAGTGAGGTCTGATGGACATCAGAAGTTTTGCAGTGGAGAAATGGAAACACCTCCATGGGTCTCGTTGTGTGTGAGCCTGGAAACCAGAAATATTCCTGGTCCCTGCAGGGCCAATTGTACCCCTGGGCTGCCACATACCTCATGCACACCTATGGACTCCCTTTGGTGTATGGGAACACCACTCAAGGACCGTGCAGTCACTTTGTGAATGTGTAATCAGGAAAGAATGCAGAGTCGTTTGCTCTACCCATCAGCATGTGAATAAATATGCTGCACATATGTATTTACACAAATGCAGAATTGTAGGCTAGCTCCGGAGGGAGAAGGAGAAGAGTGTTGAAGCTGATGGCACATCAAGCATTTCCTGAGGGAGGTTGTCTGTCATTCTGTTTGTGATAGCTGATTGAAAATCACATGTGGCTTTCAGATGTAGAAAAGTAAAAGTATTTGCATATAAAAATGGGAATTATTTTAGCATAATTCTTGTAGCAAGCCACTTGGGCATTCATACAATATTTAGGACAATCACACAATATTTTGGGGTGATCTTTGGACACAAGGTTCTGGGAAAACTTATTAAGATCATTTTTTTGACTTTCTCTTTTTCTCTATATCCTTGGAACTCTTTCAGGGATGTGATTTACTCTAGCTGAGTTTATTTCTAGTTAAGGCTTCTATTTGAATCTCTTCCTTTCTTTATTGCAGGGAGATGATAAAAATGTGAAATTTATTTTCAGCGTGTTTTTCCTTCAATCAATGCCAGATTTTACAGTAACAAAGGTGACTGGGAAACAAAATTCTGATAAGATTCATTCCATGGTTAAAATGGTCTGTGAAAAGGGCACCAATGTGCTTAGACTCTAGACAAAATTGAGACTTACAGAAGGGTAAGGGGAGATGCTGATTGGCTCTTTTTTCAAATCCTCCTGAATGGAAATGGAAATGAAGCTTCAGAAGAGCAAATGATATAGCATAGTCACTTAGTGTATTGTTTTTGGAGTCAAATATGCCTTAATATAAAGGCTACCCTTGCTGCTTACTAATTATTTTACCATGTGTGGAGTACAATGGGTGTTCTTCAAATTCATCTTCTTCCCAAACAAATACCCAGATTGCATTTCCCAGCCTCCTTTGCCCATCAGTGTAGCCTAGTGATTGAGTTGTGGCCAATGACCACTTCCACACCATCACAAGGTCACATGACCTTCTAATGTCAGATGACATAAGAAATATGTTTTGATGGATTTTACAGTGGGAGTTTTGAGGATATTATAGCAGCTAACTACCCTTTAATCATTTGAATAAGATTCATGAATTACCTGCTTTAGTTTCATCTGTAAGTGGGGTTAACACAGCAGCTTCTTAAGGTGGCCATGAGGATCCTAAATCATTTTTTCTTCTTTTCTTGCATTTAAATTACTGTTCTTTCCTGTCCTTATATTTTTCCTTGTAATAGTAAAAAAAGAAACTTTCTAGTCTTCATTCTCTGATTCCCATTCTGCTTGTCAGCTGTATAAAAGTTACAGGAAAAGTAGCTGAAGAAACATACCTCTAAGTAAGTCACTTCTAGGAAAGAGTGACACACTGCTTCAAGTCCTTAATTCTGTTAATACAAAAAACTTGGCCCTGCAGATCCAGTCTCTGAGTAGAGTCATATAAAAACACAAGGAAAATTCTGAAAGTGTTGAAGGTTAATATACATCATTACTGATTTTCTCAAAATGGGAGTCACAGGGATTGTGCACAAAGGTATTGCACAGAATTTCTAAGAAATGCTTTCTCTGCTCCAATTTCATACCCAAGACAACTATTAAAAATCTCTCCCATGTTCTCATCTACTTTGCTACATCTCCTTCTATTCTTCCCTGAGGGGGGACATCAATAGAATTTTTTTATTAATAGAATTTTTGACTTTACTCTCTGTCCAAACCAGACCACACATAGCTGAAGGTACTGTCCTCTCTTCATGGAGGAAGAGAGGCGCCCACTGGGAAGTATGGCTTTGATTCCTCCAACAGTTTAGCTCATAAATCATTCTTATGAAATACTTTCAATGAATGCAATTCTCCAGCTTATTATATGGTTTTATTTAAGGACCACAGTAGGTGACCCAAGAAGGGGAAAATCAGAAAGGGAATATTCCCATTCTCATCCTGAAGATAAGCAGGCATAAACAGTCACAGCAGAGCTGAGACCTCATTCTGAGGGAGGGGAATTGGCCCGAGAGGCCTGAGTGAACAGTGCTAACATTGTCTCTCTGGAAAGAAGGACATGGAAGGAGAAGAGGGGTATTAGGGTGTCCAGATAGACTTTGATATAATTCATACGGGGAGAAGCCTCTCACTAACACCTCTTGCTTCTGACTTTTCATGGTGTCTGAAATAGTCACATTTCTAACTGTAATAGGTTGAGACACTGTGAAAATGCAATTTTTATCTGTGAGAGGCAAATATAATTATCATTGATATTACTTCAGACTCACTTGCAGCCATGTTTATTCATCTGGAGAAGAAGTAGGACTCTAGGTTATTAGCCTTGGATGAACACAGGATGAACCAACACCTTGAGGGTCTCAGGGAAGAAGGCAGCCTGGAGCACCCCAACCCCCTTCAATTTTTCATGCTACTGAATATGAGGTTTTTAATAACTGTGAAGGGCTGAGATCTTACCCATTTGTAAGCTAATACAAGACTTGTGACACTTTCATAAGAGCCAAACATTAGCTTCATGTTTGTATTGGTTCCCACTGTCACCCAGGTTCCGTGGGGGCAATGCACACACAGTGGGTATGAGTCACATTTGTAGAACTCTGAGTTTGGGAAATCCCAGTCCTCTATAATAGGTTGCAAGCAAATCTGCCCAAGATTTGCTCCAGAGGGAGATGTTATCTTGATTATTTTGGACAAGTAAATCTATCCTGTTCTCTAGAGGGAGATACTGGTTTTATCTTTCAAGGAAGTGTGCTATACAGATATCATTGGACAGATGATCTGGAATGAAATGTAGTCAGTCTCTGTTTACCACATGTGTGGCAATGTGAAAGATGCACAAAGAATTATCTCCAAACATTGGGAGCAGTGTGTACCATAAATAAGGAATAAGGTATATTGAGTCACATGGTTCTATCTAGGTCTGAACCAGCTCTATCATTATCACTGAGCATTTTTTTCAGCACTATCTTTATACTGAACTATATCTCAGCATGAGGCAAGAATTATTTTTTCGAGGCAAGAATTTCACTATATCTCAGTGTGAGGCTAGAATTTCACTATGTTGGCCAAGGTGGTCTCAAACTTGTGATCCTCCTGCCTCAGCCTCCCATGTAGTTTATATTACATGTGTATCACCATACCCAGCTTACTTAGCAGCTCATAAGGAATTATTTAAATGCTCTGATGTTCAGTTCTCTGATTTGTAAGGAAGCTATTACCTATCATACAGAATTATTACAGGGATTAAATAAAGTGGCCTGTAAAGTAAATGTTGACTGTAGCTATAAAAGTATATTACTCAATATGTATATTATTAATATTGCAGTGTTATTTTATTCCCACTACTTGCTAGCATAGATTATACTTTTGCTATGGCTCTCAAGTCTAGCTGTGAAATGCTATTGAATGTGTTTATACTGAGTATTCTACGGAGTCTTGGACAAGGAGAAAGGGTATCTGAGTCTCAGGTCTACTACAAAGCAGCTGTGTAGCTTTAAGCAGTCACTGAGATTCATTGGTCAAACAGCAAATACACTGTGAGTCCTAAGCAATGGGGGGTGACAGTTTAGAGAGCTGGGAGAAGAAAATCTGGAGACCCATAAGAAAATGTGCCCATGACAGATTGGCCATTTCTTTGAGCCACAGGTCTAGATGGAATGGTCTCAGGGGTGTGGACATGACATTGTGCTTTTGCTTTTGCTTTGTACAAAACAGTTGCTCAGTTAACACATGTCAGTCCATTGATTGTTGAATTGACTGATAAGGTTTCTGGACTGCAGGTTCAAGGATGAATATTGAAAGCAAGAAGTGGCAAGTAGGAGGTGGGCAGGCAAGCGACCCACTTTATACTTTCACTTTGGGATGATGGGACTCTTACTGAGGCTATGACCTACAAACCCGGTTAAGTTCTTCTGGAAATCTCAACTATTGTCCGGCTGTGTGTGGAGTTCAGCCAGCCTTTTTTCCACATGACCTGGTGTGCTGATGCTGCCTTTGGTTTCTCCCAGGCTCCAAATTACTGCTCAGAAGCAGCTGCTCAAACACTTTAATGGCCACAATTAGACAGTCCCAGAGGCTGACCTTTAGACATGGCAGTGGTTCATCAAGTCAGCCACCCTGGGGTCTGCCATCTTTGGCAAATCTTTGTAAGTCTAGTGTGGCTTGGTCTTTTGTTTGGTCTCTCACAACACGCTCTAAGGGGAAACCGTACTTCCAATTACATTAATAGAAATGGCAAAAACCTGGGGATGAAACGAGATTGTGGAAGGAATTCCAATGTCCATGTAAGAAAAAGTCCTCAGAAATGGCAGACTTAAAGGTCTCTCAAAATTATCTGGGGTTATTAAATTTTCTCATAGAACTACATTTTTACTAGGAAAAGAGAGCGACATGGTGAATAAAATTCAGTGTTTTTATCTATTTTCCAATTAATATCCAATTAATATTGAATAAATGACCATCAAATAATAGGGAATACTGCAGACATGAAGAAAGAGCCATGGAAATGGGCTAGGATATATATTCAGAACAGCAGAGGCTGCTTTTTACTTGGTTCACTGTGCTTCCCAAATACCTAGACTATTGCTTAGTATAGAACAGGTGCTCAGAAGATGTCAGATAAATGGATGGCCAAAATTTTACCTTGGTTGAGCTCCCAATCTTGTAAATACATGAGCAAGATATTAATCATTTGTGATGAGTTCTACAAAGCAAAGAAGTGTTATGATATTATTTGATAGAGGCCGATTTGAGAGGTGAAGGGATAACTACTTTAGCTAGAAAGATTTGGGAATATCTCTCTGGAAGTCATATTTGAATTGGGTGAAGTATGGAAAGATCCACCTGCATAAAGACTGTAGGAAAGGGAACTTTCTAAGCAGACAACAGGCAAATGATTTTAGGAAAGAAACACTTTGTGTGTTAAAGACACCAAAAGCTGACTGTGACAGGAGACTACTTGAATGGTGGGAGTTGAAATTAATTTAATCTAAGTAATAGGAAAGAGCTGAGTCTTATAGGGCCTTCTACACAGGTGGGGGAAATTTGGGGTTTACTTTATGTCAGTTAATTAGGTTAGTTACTAAGTACTGTCAAAAGAAATTACTGAAAGTAGTGCAACTTAAAACATCAGAAAAATATTCTCTTAGAGTTCTAGAAGTTAAAAGTCTACAGTCAACGTCTTGGTAGAACTGGTTTCTTCCAAAGGCTCTGAGAAGGAGTCTGTTCTCCTAGTATCCAGCAATCGTTGATAATCCTCATGCTCCTTCCTTGTACACTCATTACTGCAGCCTTGGCCATCTTCTCATCGCCTTCTCTACTCTGTGATTCTTCTCTTCTGTGCCTGCTTTTCTTATGCAACATTTGTCACTTGATGTGGGGCATGTTGACATAATCTACAGGTACCCCATCTCAACAGTCTTAATTACCTTTGTTCCAAATAAATTCCCATTCTCATGTTCCCAGTAGAGGCATTTTTATGTAGTGGGGCGGGGGGGGGCACACCATCCAACACACTAGACTCTATCCGCAGTGAAATTACACAGGAGAATGCCGTGCAGAGGGGTGAAAGATATTTATACTTTTCTGGGTGAGGAGTTAATTTGATAAGAACAACAGAAGAAGATCTTGGCAGCGAGAAAGAGGTGTTTGGAGATGGCTCTGTTCATGTGGAGGCAGGAGGAGGGGTAACGTCTCAGTTGGGAGTGAGTCCAGAGGCTTGGACCAAGACAGTGTGAAAGAAATGTCTGTGTTGAAATGGGACAGTAGCACCCGAGTGACATCTTGTTCCCAGAAATAGCTGGCCTACTATCACACAGATGTTGGCTGGAAATCAGGTCTCTTCCCTTTATCTTTCTCATTCTTCCCTCTTGGCCCTCTACAGGCCTCATTCTCTTCCAGATATAGCTATTGCAGAACACTGAAAGTTACTGCTTTTATTCTCTATATTAAGACTTTGTCCCTTTCTATACACATATTGCATAAGTCTTGATGCACAGAGCAAAAGTTCTTAAGTCTCTAGCTTCTCTCTGTACCTCAGTGCACTTCAGGTACTTTTGAGTTTCCAGTAGACCTTACTTGTGTCTTACAAACTGAGATGACCATTGACAGCAACATAGAAACTTTCTCCTCCTTCTAAATGAAAATTAATTCTTAACAAGTGCTTGCTTTGCCCCTCTGAAAACATTTCAAATAGTACTCATGACAAGTGTCCCTTAGAAGAGGAAAAGATACTCAATCCAATAAATAGATAGCATAGATCAGAGTCTACCCTGCATAATTTGCAATCTTTTCCTATAGGCATGGAACCGAAGATGGGAATTTATACAAAGGAATTAAATGCGGAATTGGAGCATTTTCCTTTGGAACTCTAAAAGTGCAAAAAGTCCTAATGTCAGAGTACTGGAAATTCTAGCCACCTGTAATTCTGTCTTTCTTCTGAGAGAGACAGAACAACTTTTCATGATCTCCATGACTCCTGAGTGCTCTGAAGAAATATGAGTCTTTCCTGAAATTCTAAGTTTTCCCATTTATAGAGTGGCCAAGCTAAGTAGAGAATCTCATGGGGAACTTAATTATAAAACTGAAGTAGTACAAGGCAACAGTTGCTCAAATAATGTTGCGAAGACCCAATTATTTTCTGGTGTTTTCACTGTCTGTTGGCAGGCATCATACTTACATATGTCTCACCTCGTGGAGACCACAAGGCCACCAGACCATCTGCCACCATGCCAGCGATTTCAGTGATTCTGATTGGCCCTGTGTCTAGGGGAAGGCAGTAGTGATTGGCTGGGCTCAACTTACACGTCTCCCCGTGGAGCTAAGAGAAAGTTACTCTACAGGAGCAGGCTGGTCTAAGAGGAGGGGAGAAGCCATTTCTCCAAAGGAAATCGGGTTGCTCCCATTCAAAAAAACCCAGAGAATGAAGATGGTGAACCCAAATAACAAGCTACAGGAAAATGTCCTTTCACTGGCCACGTGATCTTGGGCAGACTGTCTCGCCCCTGCTCTTTTTTTCCTCATCTTTAAAATGTGGATAACAATACATGGGCTTTCCTCATAGAATAATCGGGATGATAAAGTGAGCTCATATGGATAAAGTGCACCACAGCAGTGCTTGTCATATCTGTTTGCTTTAATATTTATTTGTTTACTCAAAATAGGAACGCAGTGTCTGGTGAGTTTTATATAGATAAACATCAAGCTGCTTTATTGAGGAGGTTGAGCCAGAAAGAGATTGAGAATTGATAGAAATGAATACAGAATTAGAAAGCAAGCAGAGCAAGGGGAGAAGAAACATCCCAATTTCTACATTTAACCGTCATTTCCCTGGCTGCCTTTTTCAAGTTTTCTAGGCACTCACTGAGGTTCTGAAGCATCATCCTCTCTGCTCTCCTGGCTTCACACTTGGCCTCTTTCAGGCCAACTCCCCCACCATAGCCCAAATACGCATTCTAAAGCATGGACTAGTAGCTCAGAATCTTCCAGGGCTTCCCCACATAAATGAGAATAAATGGACTTCAACTCCTGATTTGCCTTGTCTGGCTTCTGCCTATCTCTTTAATGACATTTCCCATCACTGCGTCCATGGTCCTAAGTTTTGCAGCCTCTTGGTTTTTCTTTTGTGTCTCACATTTACCAAACTCATGATAGCTCTTTAAAAACTGTTCTTCCCTTAGATCTTCCCTCTGATCATTCTGGTCTCAGTTTGGATACCAAATTCCCAAGGGGGTGTTCAGTATTAGCTCAGATAAAGTATTTTTTCCTCTACCTCATTTTCTTATGTTAACTCTTCTATATTTACTGGTGCCTGAATTGGTCTTCTTTATTTTCTGATTCCTTTTCTAGTATCAAATGTTTAAAGTAGTTATGAGGCACTACTTTAATTTAAGATGACTTAACAGCAGATTAGACTCAGTTGACAGGAGAATTTGTGCATTATCACCTACAACCAAACTATGGGGAATCAGCCTGGTGTGTGGAGCTGCCTTTCCTCTGGGGGAGGGGGCATTTACTCCTAAGAGATCAGCTGAGAGTTTGAGAGGGTGAACAGCCACTAAACGAGTAATGAAAACAGATTAAGAACATGGACTTCCCAGGTGAGAAAGCCCTTGCTTTGTGTTGGGGCCCTGAAGGTGGCCCAGTGATAGGAAGTGTGGAATGGAAGAACCTTTGGTTGATGTAATTGCTAGTGCTCCCAGCTGTACATATATGCAAATGCAAATTTAATTTAGAGAAAAATGATGCAATATTAGAATTCAAATTATTTCTACAGTTTTGACAATATAAGTTCTGTTACTGATGAAAACTAATGGGGAAAGTGAAGAGAAAAGCTACCAAGAATGAAAACCAGTAAAGAAAAACAGGCAATAAGAAAAAATTAACAAGAGTTCAGATATGTATCTGAGTATCAGACACAAATTTTAAAATAATGCTGGATATACTCAAAGAAATCATTTTAAGAATTTCAGTCTAGACTGAGGAAGTATTAAAAAAGAAACACATGTACATTCTATGAATCAAAGTCATTACAATTAAGAATTTAAGATGACTTAACAGCAGATTAGACTCAGTTGACAGGTGAATTTGTGCACTGGAAGACATACTAGGAAAAAATCAGAGAGAAAAATGGATGGAGAAGTCAGTGACAAGAGTAAGAACCATAGAGGATTTGCTGAGTAGGTGTAAGACGTTTCAACTGATGCCTCCAAAGACAGCAAGGAGAATGGAGCATAAATGATATCTGTGAGAGAACTTTACAAAACTGATACTAAAGCACCATGGCTAATGCTCACGACTATGGAAAAATTTAAGATAAAGATAAATAAACTCAGAATTAAGAAGCAAAAGAAAAAAATTGTTTTGAAGCAGCAACACATAGACCAAGAGCAGGAGATCTCAGAAATCAAACCAAACCAAACACCCACTTTCCAGAAGGACATATACTTCTATCTTTAAAGGATTGAAAGAACATAAAATGTCAATCTATTGCTCAAAATGCTCAAAAAATACTTTGCTGGTTTTTTTTTCAGATAGAATAAAAATGTTGCCAAATGGAAAGCCAAAGGTATAGGAAGCAATGCAAGGTATAGATGAAGTGTGTGGGCATAGCTAAGTGCATATTTTCTATATAAAATAATAGTATTAATGCAACCCTTTTTTATTTTAAGACTATGTATATAATTAAAATGCATAATAATATATATAAACTGAGCAGGGGAGAATGAAATGAAAATGTCCTAAGATTATTACAAAAGGAAGAATGCTTAATATTATATTTTGATACATCAACATTATCATGTGTAAAATGGTGAAAGAGTAGCTTGAAGTTAATGAGGAATTGGAATGGAATAAAGTTAATCTATGAAAGTCAAGATAGAGAGAGAAAGAACATTAATATTCATAAATGATCTAAATGCTCCAATTAGCTGAAAAAAGTTGTCATATTAGATAAAGCAAAACTTAACTATATGTTATTTACATTCTTCTTAAACATAAAGATTAATAAAATGTTAAAATTTAAAAGATAGAGTACAATACACAAACATTAACCAAAAGGATACTGGTATAGTTTTATAAATATCAAGCAAGTAAACTTTACAGTAAAAAGCTTTAGTACACATAAATATATTTCTAATGTAAAAATGTTAAGTTGCATATGAAGATGTAAGATTCTAAGTTTATACACATTTAATAACTGACCCTCAAAATACTCAAAATATGTATTGGCAGAAGGCAATGAGAAATAGACTTGATAATCCAACGTGAGACGGACCCACACATTTCTTAGTATTTTATAGGACAAGAAGAAAATAAGTCATAAGGAAATAGACATTGAAATGATTAGTCAATTATTCATGTCATATTAAAATAACAGAGTAAATATTTTGAATCTCTTCATCATTATATCTAACAATAAAAGTTAAAACAACATAAAATACATAATATAGAACATTTCATTTATTTTGTTTTCAACTTAAATTTTTGGTGATGGTACTTGAAATTGAACCCAGGGGCTTTGCCCCGAGCTTCTTACCCAGACTTTTCTCTATCTTTCCTTTTGAGACCTGAATTTACTAAGCCACTACATTGTCCAGGCCAGGTTAGAAGTTTTGCAATCCTCCTGCCTCAGCCTCCCTGAGTGCAGGGATTATAGGTGTACATCATTGCATCCAGCTTTTTCAACTTATTTCTGACACTACTTGAATGCCCAAGGTATGCTGAACCCAACACTTCCAAAACTAGATTCATCAACTTTAGGTCTGGGTTTTATTCCTATCAGATGTACCACCACATCCCCAGTCATCCACACCAAAGTCACTGGAGACATATTTGATTCCTTTCACTCATTCCCTCCTTCCAGCAAGTAGCAGTGTGAATTCAGCGTCCTGTCATACTAATGTAGCCCATGTGTCCGTGACGCACTAACAAGAATTACTAGCTCAGGCTGCCATCGGTTTTCATCTCGGTTCCTGGTTCCTCTCTGATTGCAGGCTGCGCTTGCTTCTATCTCAAACACAACCAGAGTAAGGTTTTAAAAGCATTGCATTAATCCAGCACTCTGGGAGGCCGAAGCAAGAGGACAGAGAGTTCTAGGTAGCCAGGTCAACGACAGTGAAACCCTGTCCCAGAATCAAAATGGAAAAGTTTGAAAAGGCATGGGATTGTTGCTCTACGTAAAAGCCCTAGATTTAATTTCTGAAACAAAACATTAAGAGCACAGTGTTGGTTTTAAATTTTTTCTTACCACTAATTAATGGTATCACTTTGAAAAGGCCATTTGATCTTTAAGCTTCAATTTATTCTCTATAAATGGTTGTAATAACATCTGGGTCTTACAATCATGACAATAACTAATGTAAGTTTAAACATCTACGTATTTTATTAGGTGTGCATAGATCTAGATAGAGAGATGGTAGACAGACAGAGTAGAGAGATAAGTATAGTTATGTCGTATTTGGCTTTTTGTGATTGTGCAATAAATGGCACTGGTTTATAGGTTGCTATAATCCATATTCAACAACAGCCTTCATTCAGTTACCGAACCACAACAAGCTGTGTTATACCTAAGGCTGTCATATGTACATTTGCTTTTCCTGGGAAATGTTTTAATGGTCCATCTCCATTCTCAAACTTCGTTAGTGAGGGGTTTTTTTTCCTACACTTTTCTCTAAACTGGCAGGTCTGAATCTTGGCTGAAGTCAGGGCCACCTGTGGAGCTTTATAAAAATACAGGTGTCAGGATTATATGTAGAGATTCTGATTCGGAGCTGGGTATTTATTTTTTATACAAAATTCCTTCCAGTGGGCCTAGATAGGTAATCAGAGTTGGAAGCTCTGCTGTGCTCTTGAGTTCTTTGTGTGATGTACATAACTCACTCCCTCCAAAGTCCATAGACACCCACACCACATTTAGAGACTCCAGCACCCACATCCTGAGTTTTGTACTCTCATGTATAGATACCTCTACACACATAGCCACCCAAGTGTTCCATCCCATCTCCTTCCTCTAATCTTTCATGCCTATCTTCTTAGGATCAATATATGGTACCATTGTTAATCTACCCAATAAGTTAACAATTTAGAGTTAAATGTAATTCAAAATGATTTGCATGTAGGAATGATCTTAAAAGAAATTTATAAAAGAAAAAATCCTCACCCGCAGTCTCACCTTTTGCAGTGTATACTTTGTCAACATTGAAATATATACATACCATATATATATATATGGTATATATATATATATATATATATATATATATATATATGGTTATATATATAACTATTTCTATTTAAGTTCAAAAATTAAAGTGTTGGAACAATTTAAAAAATATTTATTTACTTTTGGTGGTGTTGGGGTTTCAACCCAGGGCTTAGTGTATGCTATAACTAGCATTCTACCACTGAGTCACATCCGGAGCCCACATACAATTGTTTATTCTAAAATAAGTGAATTCTGTGCTTTTGAAATTTCTAGCTTGGTAGGCCAAATATATACAAAACTTTGCTATATATAAAGCCACTAAAATAGAATAGAAAGTGATGAATTGTAATTTCTGGTATTGGAATGAATAATTAAGCTTTTGGCAAACATGTAAAACCATATTCATCTTTCATATACTGGAATATATTTCAGATCATTAAACATAAAAATAACAATTAAATGCAAGGTAGTTTTTCTGGGGTGAAAATGTAAAAGAATACTAAATCCAGGAAACCTCAGATGAATAACTGGTAAACTGACCCACATAGGAATTAAAACAAATCTTCTGTTGACAAATATCAACATATCAAACAATAAAATGACAATAAACTGGTAAATACTAGTAACATATATAACTATGAACTTCAAGATAAAAAGTGCTCCTATACTAAAAATATGTATATTACAAAAGAAAAATATGAGGACTTGGATAGACAGATAAACAAAATTGAACAATATAAACAAGGTATAATTTTTACTAATAAAATTAACAAATATAAAAGAAAAGTGACAGCCTGTTTCTGAAAACATGTCCACTCTAGCTGGCTATGTTGGGCCCATGCCTCAGAGGCTGAGGCAGGAGGGTCACAAGTTCAAAGTCAGCCTGGGGGGAACTTGGTAGCTTAGCAGGACTCTGTCCCAAAAATTAAGATTGAGGATGTAGCTCAGTGTGAATGCCTAGGGTTCTATACTAAGTACCACACACACACACACACACACACACACACACAAAAGTACACCGTCATAACTTTCTGGAAGATGTGCAAATTTATATATCTCTTGATGGCAGTTTATTATGCATCAAAATTAAAATATGCCACTCTTGATCATGCAGTTGTATTTCTATGGTTTCACTTGGAGATAACTAGCCAAGTAAATAATACTATCTGCACAACGTGTTTTTCAAAGCTTAGCTTTTAATATACAAAATATAATTGTAATTCAATGCAGGAGTGGTGAAAATGTGTAAGTTGGACAACATCCAATGAGGTGTGACCAAAATATACAGTGAATATTCAATTTTTTTAAAGAAGTTATTACAGTAAAAGACATATTGCCATTACTCTCCTTCAAAACGCTCCCCCCTCCCAGCTTTGAACATATTTTTTTTTTGCTATGTTCTGAAGCCACTCTGGAAGTCCCTTTTCATGAGTGTCTTTTCATGGCTATGTTGATGTCCTGTATCAATTCAGAACATTTACAACAATTTCTGTCAAATAAAAATGCTGCCATGCTTTATCCACCTGTTTATTGGATTCTGGCATTGTGTTACTTCTGGCTTTCTACAAAGTCAAGATGACAATGGGAGGTAAGCATTTTTAATGGATTCAGAGCATCAAGGCAGCCTTAATAGCACAGCTAAAAACACTCATGAAAGAGTATTTCCAGAACTGCTTTGGAAAGTGGCAAGAACAATAGAGCAAAAGTATTTGAAGTAAAAGGGAATATTCTGAGGGAGATTTAAAATATACATTTTACTGTAATGCATTTTTAAATTTAAATATTCATTTTATATTTTATCACATCTCATATCCATAATTCATAGCAGGTTGAGGGTCCGTTACAAAATAATGGCTAATGCTTCCAGTGATTTTCACTGTAGAGCGGTGTTATGTGAAGATTTTGTGGCACTGCGTTACTTGTCTAGATCTTCTTTGTTTAGCTCACTGAAAATGTTTTATTCTATTATTAGAAAATTCAGTGATTGTCTTTATCACAAAACAAAAGAAAATGAAGTAGAGAGTTGCTGAGTTTTGGCATCTGGATTTTATGTTTATTATAATCTCAGTAGTGATGCCTAAAAGTTTAGAATATTGTCAAACTGCTGTCACAGGGAGCCAGACCCTCTATCAGGTTATAATACAGTTAAATTTCAAAAATACACTTAATTACTGAACTCACATTCTGCAAAGAGAAAAAGCCAGGCAAATGGAAAATATACTGACTACCTACTATGTGCTAGGTATTGTGATAGGTATTTGATATGGCTCAGTAGTTATTTTGTGTTTAGTTGATGGTCACACTTACAAAATGGACATCACCTCCTATGCAAGTAGGTGGAATAAACTGTATTCCCCTGAAATCCAGAAATGATTTTCACCAACTCCCTACTGAGGACAAAATAGAATCCCTGCAATAGATTTTTTTTTTTGTTACCAGAAGGCTCATTATTACAGCTTTCTTAAGGTGGCATGTGTTTTAATTGGCAATTAAGGAATAGCTAATGCACTGTGGGGCCTGAGGATGGCATTTGGGAACAAGTGCAGGTGGAATGCCTGAGATAACTGCTTGTTCTTTTAATGTGGACCCCAGGAATTACTCAACGGATGAATCAATGACATTAAGAGAACCTGATTCCTTCAGTAGTTTTTTAATCTAACCTGCTCACTCAACACATTTATTCTAATTTTTACTACTTGGCAAGATGCTAAAAATAAGAAAATAGTAGTGATTGCCTCATTAATATTCAGGGACTTCCTGTGAGGGAGGCAAAACTCAACAGCTGGATTCGTGCTCCCAAGACTTACAGGAAAATTGTCAAAATTTGCCTCATAAGATGTTGATAGTTGTAGAGAAAACCAAGATATAGGATTTAGAACTATGGTTTTACCCTATAGCAGATTGTTTAAAATTAGGTAAAATGTTGCCAAAAAGTTATTTCTTGACTGAAACTTGCCTTTTCACTGGTCTTGCCTATCAGCTGGACAATGGCCATCCAACTCTTTGGACACTAGAGTCACCAGATCATGATACTTTGACTGAAATGGAATAAAATCTTGTCACAAAATACATAGTTCAAAATGATGTTAACACATACTCTACATGATTATAGTGAAGCTTAAATGAGATAAATGATTATGAATATATAAATCAAACTTAAGGTTTAATTTCATTTTCTACCATAATTCTGGCAAAAATTTTAAAAAGACTAGGACAGGGTTTTCAAGACTGTATGGAAATAGGAATTCTCAAACACCATCACTGGTGCAAAACTTTTTAAAGAATTTTGGCAGTATTCTTCCAATCTGCATCTCTTTCAATCCAACATGTCATTTCTTGGAATCTATACTACAAAAATCCTCACATGATTAGGTAAGGACAGTCATACAGCATACTAATTGAAACAGTTTTTAAATAAAAAAACCCAGATCATTTAAACATTAATTACTAAGAAATGTTTAAATTGATTAAGATAAAACCAAGATATCATATTTCACACAGTTCATAGACACACACACACACACACACACACACACACACATTCTTTGAAGACTGTGCAAAATGTGAACAATTGAAGGAAAAAAGCTAGTTGCAAAATAACACATAGAGATTGAAGAAAGAGAGGGAAAGAAGGATGGAAGAAGAAATGGAAGAAGAAAGGAGGAAAAAGAGCTTGTGTGTATATATATAGTCTGGTAAACAGGTCATAATATGAAACATAATTAACCTTGTGGAATGCCATTGGGAGAAGGTTACTACATCTATTACTGTATACAATTCTATAATGTCATGGCCCTTTAAATGAATGCATGTTAGCACTTAGGTCATAACGATATAAAAAGAATGGGAAAGGAAAAATAAAAACAGTATGTGAAAGCACTGGTCACTCAATAATCACTGGGCACTACTTTGTTTTCCATGTAGAACCCCTTTTATTTTTCTTACTCCTTTCTTTCTCTCTTTTTTCCTTATACTTTACATTGTTTGTCAGCAGTAATTGAGAGCATGATCAGCCTTTCAGTTCTATATAGTTTCTTTTTGCCTCCAGAAAAATACCCATGTCTTGGATAATTGTATGCATGAACACTCGTCTCTCAGATGCTGTGATTAAGCTATAAACAGCAGGCATAGTTAGATGTCAAAAAAGAACAGAATGACTACCAGAGAACTCCACTTTTGGGAGGAAAGTATAGGTATTCTGTTGACTAGAGTATACCATGCATGGCCCTTTTGTATTCTTAATATCTTACCAGTGTTGTAACTTGGTACAACTCCAGGTGACCTATGACAGAATCCCACTGAATTTTGCAAACTTCCCCACACAAGACAATTCCTCCTATGCCATAAACTCCCATGTACAATTGGCATCCATGTCTCTTTCTGTTCCACTATTAGAGCCTACATAAAAATTATTATGAAAATTATATAGCTGCCCCATTAAAATCTTGGTAATGCATAATTGCTACATGAGTGAAAAAGTAATGTTCAGTGCTGTCTGGATCATGTGTTCATGTGATACACTCACTATTTAGGTTAGGAATGCATAAGCATCACGAATCTTCTTTGCACCAGATTTTGCCCTGAAAACTAGGTGTTTGAAAGTGGTTAAGATTCCTGCAGCTCAGACTAAGAACAAGGCTTGTAGTAAAGCTGCTTTCCCAGCACGCTGAAGGCCCTAGGTTTTATCCAACACCTCTGTTTTTTCATTGTATTGTCACTCAATATTCTTTTGCCCTTCCTTCTTTGACAATGATATCTTGATTTTCTTTTGGGAGGATGCAAACCTGCTCTTATACCACATGTTTGGATAAATCTTTTTCCAAACCTGAATGTGGGCAATCATGAGGCACAGATATCAAATCCGGCTAAGTATAGTGATAGTCAAAAGTGAATGTGAAATTCAGAGCCAACAAAATTATGGCTAGTCCTAGGATTTCTCATGGAGAGACAGATTTTTTTCATTTCCACACTGGGTTTGAACTTGGGGGAATCCAAATCTGGAGCTGTGAGTGGACTATGAGTTGAAATGTGAGGATAAAGCTCACACAAAGGAAAATGTAACATGGAGATGACACAACTAGCTGGTCCTTGGATCAAGTTGCACCTGATGCCAAAAATATCTTGAGAGTTTTCGAGTAACAATTCAATAAATTTCCTTTTTTTTTGTTGAAGCTGGATTGAAATTTCTCTGTGTGATCTGAATCCCAAATATTCTAAAACAATACATTATATTATTAAGAATATTACCCTGTGACATCATTTTAAGCATCTGGCAAGGCATTAAAATTAGCTACATTTTTTCCCCAAATGCCTCTAGTCATAAGAACCTAGTGAAATTGAAAAAAATGTAAGCTTGTTTATTGTTTCCTACATGTGGAAGACACATCAGCGTCTTCCAGTGGAGATGGGCTCAGATGCACCTTGATAATTCCACTGAATAAACACTACTGGTTTCTTATTGTGACTATAATCTTTGGTATAAAAGGTACTGATGATATATCGCCTGCTAATCTTTATTCCAGTGTCATTACTAAGGTGATCCTGCAACTGTGACTAACAATCGAGGATGTGATCAGGCTGCAGCGTTGGGGGTACTGCTTTTTTTCTGACCACAGGCAGAGTCTGTCATTCATGCATCTCTAATATTTGCGGCTGCTTTGCACATGTTCAGTGCCTTTATCAGAGTAATCACCATCATTATAACCAATATGAGATCGTATCCATTCAAGGTGTTGAATGCTACCATTGCCTTTTAAAAACATACTTAAAAAGTCACAATATATATTCAGAATAATATCAGTAAACTGCATTAATGCAGCTGGGCTAGTATCTGTAAAAGAATATAGTCAAAAGATAGCAAAAAGGAAATATTTAATTCTGTTCAGCATTTTGTGCTTATGACTTATGAGATGATTTTCATAATTTAAGAGAGGAGACAATTTAAGAGGGTGGATAATTACAGCATCAATGCCCTCTAAGGAACGATGATTTTGAATGATATTGGAGGAGGGGATGGAAGTTAGTAAGAACATAATTTCAATAATCTAGGCATTAAACAAATGGGAGCTATTCCAATATACCCGTTAACTATTTGGTGATACCTAAAGACATAACTTGTTCAAGTGATTTGGAAAAATAGAAAATTTTACCCAGCAGAAGCATACAGTTAGCAATCTACAGTGAGCTGTTTAATACTATGGTTGTTTGTGTATTTCATAAAAGCTTGTTGTTTTAAAAATCTCTTTTTATGCTAAGTGTGGAAATATTAAACTAGCAACATTCTTCTCATACATTTACATGATGAAAGATGTAGATGTAGTGTAAGTTTTGCAAATTTTAGAGCTGAAGAGTATTGACTGAAAGGAAGAAGGCCTGATATTTGATACCTTAGTCACACAGCTATTTTTGAAATAAATTTTCTTGATTACCAGTGTGTATGAACACAGCTAAATTTCTTTTATTAAATACCTTATGTATTTGTATAGCTAATATATGTACATAGATTTCTCAAAGTACATCTAAAAGATACATAAAATCAAAGATAGTTTAGGGTATCAGCAGTGAGTAATTATTTGTATATCTTCTTTGTCAGGGCCTCTGCTAACCATTCTTACATTTAGTTTTCTATTATATAGATGAGAAACTAAGCCTGAAGATTTATTGCCTAAAAGCCCATATGTAGTAATTAAGCATAAGTCTTTTCCAAAACAAAGCTTATTCTTTCTAATCTGATCTTTCAGTTTCCTAATATTTTACAGTATTTTATTGTGTATTTTCAGATTCTTTTTGGCAATAATTCTGATTTCCTATACACTCTAGTCCTTCCCTTCCTAATATTTCTAATTCATATTCTTCAAGAAACTTTTACTGATTATAATTCGAACTCTCTGGGAGGCTGAGGCAGGATGATCACAAGTTGAAACCCAGCCTAGAAAACTAGGTGACTTTGTGTGTTTCAAAATTTAAACAAATGAATGAATGAACAAATGAATGAATGAATTTATTTTTCAAAAGGGCTGGGGATGTAACTCAGTCCAAAACTCCCAGGTTCAGTCCCAGCACCACACACCAAACAAACAAAAACTCATTACATAGTGGTGCCTTTACCTATTCATAATATTCCAATGCTGATGTGCAGTTGTAGAGCTAAATTTAAACTATTTCAGGTTGATTCATGGAATTTCTACCACTGATGATGCTAGAAAATAGGAAACAAAAGAAAACATACTGTATTTGAAAAATCTCATCTGTTTGGGAGAATGTGAAGTTGTCTTAAATGGTGCCAACTATAAATGCCTCATCTTACCTCTCTACATCTGTGATAGAGAAAATGCAAAAATTTCATAATTTAAAATAGTGATATAATCTAAGAGTAAGTCTTTAAAACCTTTATTGTGTGTTAGTTTTAGACCCAGTGCTTTACTTGGATCATCTTATTTAATCCTCATAAGAATTACATGTTGGGTATTATTTTGACTGACTTTTAAAGTGGAGGAAACTGAGATTGGGGAGTTATGAGGTTTCTGTCCCCCTTCCCCATGAATGATGCAGCAGCAGATATACTTATTTGTGAAGCTGATATACAAAGACAAGAACTATTTTCTTATTTTATCTCATCACCAAGTCCTCCTTTTTGTATTAATGCTATTGTGATACAAACATTCAGGAGAATTTCCATAGTTACATATTTTTTTCTGATACAAAAGAACTAAAAGCACCCCAATTACTTAACAGCTGTTTAAGTCTTAGCAATTTTTAGTGCCTGAAAGATAACCAATGAAACAAGTTTATTTTTAGTTTCTGAAAATATTGTATATTTGAAAGATGCCCACTTCTTGAAAGTGAGTTTTCATTCATCATTGTAAAACAATTGTATGACTTTAGATATTACTTTTTTAAAATATGCATTAAGATAATGTGTCAGTTTGATTTGAGAAACATTAGCATTTTGAAATGGAATAGATATTCCAAAGGTGTCTTGATTTTAAAATGCTTCATTGAAAAAGAAAAAAAAACATTTAAACTAAATAGGGTAATTTGGCATGTGTGAATTGTTAGCTGGTAAAAATAGGTGTCTAATTCTGTAGGAATCCATTATTAAGTACTTCATACTGAGAAGATAGAAATATGACATTGCAACACCCTGTGTATCTCATATGTTGCAGTTGCTCATAATGTAGAAAGGTACTATTAAACAGTAAACAAAGAAGCTGTATTATTTCCTTCTTTTACTCTCAGGGTCTAATTCTGCAAAATGTCACCCATAAAAACACATGTGTTCATACATGCACACACATTATATGTGTGTACACACACACACACTATATATGTATATAGAAAGACATAAAGAGATAGATGGAGAGACTGACAGAGAGGGAGACAGAGAGAGACAGAAAGAGACAGAGAGAGGTTGAAAGAAACAATTTATGTTTCCACGTCTGGATGGACTTTCTGTCTTTCTGTCTGAAATAACTAAGGGCAATGCAGCGAAAACAAATGGTCTTGCATTCATATAGATTCTTTTTAAGATACAGGCAATTAAAAGTTTTAGAACTTTACATATGCCATGTAAAATTTTTAACCCCCCTCCTTGCAATGGAGAACACTGGAAGAGTCCCAAGCTTTTCTTTCAAGAAACATCATATTAATATTCTTGCGTATTTGAGATTTAACATTTCATATTCTTTCCTCTGCACCTTTTATTGTTCCTCTTTACAGTGCACCTGAAACACATTGTGTAATTGGCAGAGAGCCCAGATTTTCCATTTAGAAACAGTTTGATGATTTCACTTTTTCTTCTTCCTTTTTTTTTTTCAAACAGCAGGTGCTCCACATTGTAAACAATGCCAGTCGCCATAATATTATTAGCCTTTGAATTTTTATTACATTCTTGCCTCCCTACATATTTTAAACTTCAGTGCAAGAGATTTTTGGCACCAGCTCAGCAAGCTTCTGATTTCATAAGGAAGATAGATTCCCACGAATAGAGTGCTTCATTGTCATTTATAATTAGAAAGTGTAAGATTTACCTAATCATAAAATCACCCAATATTTTCAGGTTTGTTTCTAATTTTCTAGGCAATACATTCACATCTGTCCCATACAGAATGCTAATTTCCTTTCCAGTTGCATTAGTTTCCTAAATGCTTAACCCTTCCCTCACTCATTAACTGAATATAACACTTGTTTAACTTACCTTTACTGTAAAAGGTATAGTTAAAAGGTAGGTTTTTTCTTTAACATTTCTAAACTGCTCAAAGCTCATCATAATCGAGGCACTCAGTTGAGTTATTTTAGCAATCAGTGTGTATCACTTTATGATCAACTTGGCTTCACTAGTCAGCAAGGAATAAGGAGATGGCTGAGGTGATATAATTTACCATGCTCATTGCCCAATGTAATTTATTACATTCTCAACAACGGTGCCTAAATTTGCAGCATGGAAACAGTACTTTGCACATAGCAAGTGCTCAATAAATATTTGCTGAAGAAAACATACCTGAACAGAAAAATGTCATTTTCCTTCGAAGTTAAAATTTTATTGTTTATAACAATGCACACACTTATGCAAATTAGGATACAAAGAGAGTTCAAAAATCAGAGCAAAATACTCTTGGAATTACTGAATTATGTAGCTCAAAATGAATTAGAAGTTCAAGCGTTGTAAAAACTTCTGTGTGCAGACTGATGAAAATAAATGATTTTCAGTCCCAAATCTGAATATTTATATGACTTTTCTAAGATGAATTTCAAGATAACACTGAAGTTAAACAGTATTTCATATTTTTCATCACAAGTTGTGAGGAATTTTCCATTAGCTAACCAAAGGGGGGGAATCAAGCTATTCTATTTCTATAGCTATGCTCGTTCCCACTAAACTGCATTTAGAGCTGCATTTTTTCCAGATCACTTCAATAAGTGAAAGCCCAATAGAGAACAGATGCAATATAAGAGCAATAAAGGAAGAAAAAAATTAAAAATCCTTTGTTCTCCCTGCAGTACATCCGTAAATCTATTAGCATGATTTCCCTTTCTTCTCTCTCTGTCTCTCTCTCTTTTTCCTTTTTTTCTTTTGCATCCCAAGCCACATCTCAAGTTCTCTGAAGCAACCCTTAATCAAGCTCCCCAAAGGCCCACGACTGCATGCAGCAATTTCTCCCCTGCTCTCAGCACAGATGTTTCGAGCACATTCCATTACACCTACATGCCATTACAGCTAATGGCTTATTCTGATGAAGAAAGCTTCTTTCTGCTCAGTGCAGCAAAGGGGAAAATTTCCTCCTGTACAGTTCGATCCCTGCAACAATGAAATGTGGGGGCAGGTGGTACAACAGAACTCTCTAATGTTAATTACATACTGTATTACCCCCAAATTTGGCTGGTCATTAATTATGCTAATTTACCTTCCTGAAAATTACCACCATCAATGTGAACATTTGAGCAGATTATAGCAAAATGTAGTCTATCATAGTTGCTTATAAGCCTGAACCTTCTGAGCCATCTAAAGAAAAGGTTACTGTTACTGGATATAAAAAATTAAGGAGAAATAGTTTATGGTTACACTTGGTCCTTCTCATGGTCAATGTCCTGATTTTTCAGGAAGACAACATGAAAAGGGAGTAAATTCTTCCAGTCCTGACTAGGAATGTCTTTCATTCATTTTTTAAAAAAATCTCAATTGCTAAATATAGAAAAAATAAGTATATAATCCAAAACATCAGGGAAATAAGACTGATATTCTTTGGACTGAATAAAAACCACAGATACTATTTTGAAACAAAAAGTCTTAGAGGAAAAGGGGAAAAAAACTTTACTGGCAAGGCGTGGAGTTTTAATGCTATTGAGCTCAATGATTTTCTTTTATGCATTTTTCATAGACCCTTGATAAAGAGAGATGCACATTGTCTTCAACAGCTCCTACTGTTATAGATTGTATTTTTTTATTTATTACTCTATAAAAAATTCACATGTCCCTCCTTCCAACTAAAGCTCAGATTTTTACCATATTGATTATAGGCTTAATAAAGTGTGTGAATCAGGTTAGCCTTGTTTTCTGTATGAATTGAATAAGTACAATTTCATTTTGGCCTGCTGAATGTGATTGGATTTCAGAAGTAAACAGAATATCTTCTCTGTGGAGTGAACAGTCTCCGCTTCCTCTTCAAGGCTGCTGTTTCCTTCTATCCATCTCCAAGAAGCCATCATCATATTAACATAGATGACAATCTGGCAAGGAGGTGCTGATCAAAGATAAATTTCACACTCGCACTTCGCATTTTCTAATTACACCATCTGTGTCAGACTCTTTCGTGGCAGTTCTGCCCAATCTGTCAAATGCTGCGTGCCTATGGGAATGCAGAGGAACTGAGAAGATCGCCTTGCCTCCCCCCACCCTCCCATCCGATCCATCACCCCCAATCGGAGCCGGGCAGAGATATTAGTCTAATTGGGGACTGCAATGGAGGTTCCTGGTTGCATGGGAGATGAAGTGTTTGGGGGATGCAAGACATGAGATTGCAATTTGAATCACATTACAGGGCCTGCCCTAGCTTGTCTCGGAGCAGGCTGAGAACAAGCCATGCATGAATATCAGGGTGGGAAAGTGAAGACGAAAGAACAATTTTTAAGACAATCATGAATGAGAGACTGTCTTCTTTCATTTCTCTCTGTTTCTTTCGAGACATTAAGGCTAAATGATTGTGAACAGGAACTGATGGGAGCCACTCATCCTTTTATTATAACGTTACAAAATATGAGAATAAAGAGTTAAATAGAATGACCCAACTGATAAGGTCAGATCTAATCTAGTGAAGGCCAGGCAAATAAATCCAACAGTTCTACCTAAGTAACACGAACTAGTTCCTGTGGAAGGGACATGATACTCTCTACTGGACATCATATGCTGAAAATAAGAGGGCTCAAAAGTGTTAAGTACTTCAATAAAGAATTTTCAAATGTATATTAAACTTTTAGATCCCCTTTGATCTGTTCTTTTAATTTAAGAAGATAAAGTCTATGAGATACCAGGGAAAAATGAAATAGTTGCCCTTTTGAACTGGAGTCATGGCATAGCTAACTATTTCTAGTTATTGATTTCTTTCTGCCACATGTCACTGCCTCTAAGTCATGTTGCCACAATGCCAAGGCAAGCGAATAAATGGAACAGCACATTTTAACTCTTCAAGGGTGTGCACTTGCTGTGTTTACTCCAAAGGGGTTCTGCTACAAAATCAAAGAGAACAGTTCTTCTTACTTTTATATATGAACAATTCTGATAATAATATTGTTTCTGTTGCCCTTGAGAAATCCACAATCACTTTTTACCCTAGTCATCCTCAAATGAGATCTATAGTAAAGAGCAAGAGGAAAGTAGCAGGAGTTAGAAAATTTGACTTCATGCCCAGTTCTGTAAATTATTTTGCTAATTACTCTGTTTCCCATAAACTTCACCTCTCTATCTTTATGCATTTGAGGCATGTTCTTGTGAAAGTGTGTTGAGTCTTCTGAAGTACACTGAAAGCTATAAGGTCATACTTATGCATTTATGTATTTATACCTATATCATGTGGAATTTCCAATAAATATCTTATAATAGTTGATTGGAGAGCTCTCATCCCAAATAAACTATTTTAATTTAACTTATTTAATTCATTTAATGTTTTTCTTTTTATGCCACAAGAAATTAACTCTTAAAGGACAAGGACTATTCCTCCTTTTTTTTTGTCTTTCACATTGTATATTATCACATCTATTCTTAATAATATATATTAAATTCCATTGATATATATAGACTTTTAAATTTAAAACTTGTAAAGGGAAAAACAATCCTTTTTTTTAGTCGAAGATAAGCATTGGCTGACATAATTTCATCTATGGGGAATGAAACTTCTCAATAACCTGTCCTTTAGCATTTCCCTGATTCTGATTAGGATTGTGTTGTGAAATATTTATGTAAAGTATACAGTTTGCTTCAATTCCAGAATTTTTCCTATTCTGTTTTATTTTCTTTATTTATTTTTGTCTTTTTTGAGACAGGGTCTCATTACTCAGTTCAGGCTGGCTTTGAGCTCACTTTGTAGCCCAGGCTGGTCTCGAACTTGCAACAATCTTGTTGCCTCAGCCTCCCGAGTGCAGGGATTACAGGTATGCGCCACCACATCTGGCTCAAAATTTTCCTTTTAAAGTAATAGCCAAGGTCATCTATTCCTAAAGGATTTCATTTAGGGAGCATAGGTGGATAAAATTTAAGCCTGTGCTTGCAGAGACTGTCTTCTCTAGCCATGTTAATGAGTCCCTGGGAATAGTGACCTTATGGTTGTTTACAGTTTTCACATTAACAACTTCATTATTCACTTTTATGCAAGTTTTTCTATACACATATGCTCATGTGGTCTATCTCTCTTGGATAATAGAGCTGGATAATTCAGAAAGAAATGTAAGGGGAAGCATTGTAAGTGACCAAATAAAAACCCACACACTGGGCATGCCAGGCACACACTACAGAAATCTACCCCTCAGTTGAAGAGTAGAGATGAGGGTAAATTTCAAAGCATTACTCAATTTCATGAGTTGTTGTTGTTGATATAAAGGTTAAAAAGTGGCTTTTATTTCAAACTTTGGATTGTCCCGGGCATCTGTGAGGGACTCAGCGACTTCTATCTTTGAATTCCGCCGTTCCTCCAAGTCATGCCAGCAGAGAGGTAGGTGAATTTTGTTCTCTGTTATTTCTGAAAAGCAGTGCTCAGTGTCTAAACACTGCCTTGAATCTTCCTGATTCTCATAAGCTCAGGAAAACTAAAAAAAAGTTCATAAATCCTGTACATTCTTAGAAAGAATAAATGGCTACTTCAAACATTTTTTGCAGAAATGTGCATTTTTTGGAATCATAACCACTCTTCATTCTGCTTAGAGAACATTTCTTATAGACTAAGTAAGTTTATGAGACCTGTTACAATTTACAAACCTCAATTTTATAGTTAAAGTGTTTTATTTGATGCTTTTTTCTATTAATTTTATAAGAATAATTTTTCCACTTTATGTATACTAGCTAGAGCTTTAACTGTTCTAAGATACTGACAAAATAGTGTTAGGTTTAGAAATACTCATGTTTTTAAAAATTAAAGGTTTTTGGAAAGCTCATTGTATTTCAGTACAAATAACTTCCAAAGTTACAGTGATCTACTTTTTTTTCCTAAATCCAGGTAAAATAAGAAAACAGTTTGCTATTCTAAAGCAAAATGACACCGGGACTCGGGAAATCCGATGGCAGCTTCTTAACTATTCTCATTCTCTTCCACAACTGGGTTTCTGCCTCAGCACCCACTTTCGTGTGGCATTTCCATTAAGAACTAAAAGCTAAAAATGAAATAATTATGTCACAACTATGCATGTCACAATAATCCAGGAAACCTCACATTCTTATTTCAGTAATACTTTTATGGATGAATACTTCAAGAATAAAGATCATTTTGGGACTGTCTGGCTCACTAAAATGCAACAATTTAAAGAATAATATTTACAAAAAAGAAAAGCAACATTTTGGACCAGTATTCACAGAACTGTCTCCTAGATAAGGCGTTAAGGGTGGGAAAACTCCAGCTTCACCTCCACCATCCTGGAAACTAAATGGAGAAAAGCCCTACTGCCAATTCCACTTCATCTTGATCACTGTCCAATCCCACCCCAGTAAGCTTTATTTCACACCCCATTTAGAGCATGCTTGGAGGAGCACCCGAAGATTTGGAAAGAGGCTCAAAGCTTATCTCGACTCTCCAGACATCAGCAGTGTGAAAAACGGGACTTTTTAAAATAACGTTTCCTGTTCTTCCTGCTTCCTGGTCAAGCCAAACATTCTACAGAGATTGCTGTTCTCGTGGAATGTTGGCGCTTAGCCTGCAAGGCCCAGCCAGAGTCTGGGCGGGCGCTGGGACATGGAAACTGAAACTGACTGGAAAGTCTCGACTCAGGACCACAAAAAACACTAGAGAAGCATATGAAGCAGGGCTAGCGTTCTGAGGAACACTCGGTGTGTGACCCTGGCTTCTCTAATGACACAGTTGAAGCCCAGGTGACCGCTGTTTTGTTCTCATCACAGGTCTCGATGTCAGCATATATAGGGTATCTGCAGAGACCCTCAACTAGTTGCTTTTCATTCAGGCCAATCTGTGGAAGGAAATTTTCTTATTAAAACATGCTTTACAGTTAAAAGCATTGCTTTTAAGCAAGAATAAACAAGATTGATTCCACAAAAAAAGAAAAAAATTATAATACATTTTATTATGTTGTGTATATTTTATTATTGTGTATTATAATATAATACACAATCCAATTTTCTAAAAAGGTAACACTGAGATGGAAAACAAAGCATAAGACATTCTCTATGAAGGCAGCATGTTTCAAGAGATAATAACAAGTGGATTTAAGCATGCAAATATAGCTTTGCACATTTGTACAATACTGTGAATGAAATGTACCACCAGTGCACTTATTAGTTACTTGAAGGATACACATCCATGTAAATAAAACTTTTCCTACTCATTCTTTGAAATACTTAACACATTTTTCCACATCACAAGTGCTTTTATTTAAAAATTCTATATTTTCATATTTCATTTTGCTTTGTTTTATTCTATAGTTTTAAAATTCATTGATTCAGTAAAACAAAAATCAGTTGATGAAAGCATTAGTTAAGAATACCATATACAACAAGTTTTTGTGCTCTTTTGAGTAAGACTATTTTTGAGTTTGTCTCAGTTTATGTTTCCATCACTGGGGAGAATGTGCCACTTGGGTGAGTAATTCCAGGGTATGACTTAGCAAGCCAAAGCATGCAACTCTATTCTCACTGTCAGTATGGAAATAGAGTGGCTGTGTCTGCCTACAGGTCACAGAAGACAGAAATATTCAGTATTTGAGGTATTCAATACAAGTAAAAGATTTACTATACTGATTTTTTTTTAATTCAAAGTTTTGAATCTGAGAGGTGAAAAGATTTTGTTACAACTGCAGACAATAATTGAATTTTTGTGAAAAGAATGTCAGATCTTTAATTGCCATTAAATGTCTATGTACTTAATATCAGATGTGCTCTTTATGGCAGATAACAGTGTTCAAATAAAAGAATTTGGGGGTGGGAGCATTAAATGCAGCTTTTCTCTGAATAAGTCTTTTGTGATTATGTGTTGATTTTTTAAAAATTTTTTTTATCTTAAAGAGAATAAAACCAAGCAAAATAAAACAGAATAAAGCCAATAAAAACAGTATGGGTGTTGGGGACTTAGCTCAGCTGCACAAGCACCTGCCTGGCAAGTGTGAGGTCATGAATTCAATCCCTGGTGCCAAACTAATAAACAAACAAACAAACAAAAAACCAAAACAAAACAAAATAGCATAAGTGATACAGGTTTTCAAAACAAGATAATAGGAAATCAACAATGGCTACCATAATGCCTCTTGTTGTCTTCAAAATAGCTATCCATACCTTCAGATATAGGAAATTCAAACAAAACAGAACAGAATAAAACCAATAAAAACAAAACAATGAATGCAATACAGCACTTCAAAGATAATAGTAAATCCAAAATAGCTACTGTAATATAACTTAGCTTTGAAATAGCTGCTCATGCCATCAGATATAACAAAATCAAACAAGACAAAACAGAGTAAAAGCAAACTAAACCAAACAATGAAAATGATATAGGACTTCAAAACAAGATAACAGGAAATTAACAATGGCTACCACCATCAGAAGGAGATCTCCCATAGATGCTATAATGCATACTGTTATCCTCTAAATAGATGATCAGATTACTGGTTTTAGGCTTGCAAAGTCAATGAAACACTAAATGTTACAACCATTAAATTGTATTTTACTTCAATAGCTATCATCTCAGCCTGTGTTTCTCCGAATCAGCTAGTTGCTTACAGTGGTGGTGGGGGGGGGGCTACTGGCTCTTCTTGTCTCCCAGCCTGTATGCCAGGAAGGGCTGCCAACTGGTTGTCCTCTCTGTGGCCCACACACGGTGACAACTCACAGGAAGTAGCTGGCTCCTTGTTCTGTCCATGCAACCCACAAATGGTGCTGACTAACAGAAGTGGCTGGCTGTGTCAAATATTTTTAAATCTTTTACTTTTAATATAAAAAGAGCATTTTCTTGAATATCCAAAGTCTAGAAGATCATATCTAAACTCTAGCCATGCTGTGATATGTGACCAACATGACCATGCAGAGAGAAGGCAAAGACCCACATCTTGAGCAGGCCCCTTCAGGAAGAGTCCACAACCAACATGGCCAAGACTAAGGGAACAGGACTCTCAGCCTCATGTGGTATTTGTTACTAATGTGACAATGTCACCCATAAACTCAAAGAATCCAGAGTCTAAAGACATAATTTGGGTCGCACTATCACCATTCATTGTTAATGTAAAGTGGTAAGGAAGGTAAAAGACATGACTTAGTAGGAAGTCATTCTGGGTATGAATCATCCAACACATGTACTTATATATATGTAAATTATAGGTAACAATTTAATACTTAAACATGCTAAGTGATCAGCAAATGGTGGTTTAAATCCTCTTTCCTTTCTTCCTGTTGGGATATGAGTTTGAGCATCCTAATAGGGCCAAAATGAAAGAGAAAAGGTCATAAATTTCATATACATGTCACTCAAGAGTCTCTTAAATAGATAGGATATGTACTTACAATGACTTGGGGGATTGTGGAAAAATAACCTTCTCATTTTTAAGGCTGCCTCTTCCTGATTTTAAGACCCTATTTTTATTAGCTGTGGTGGAGACGAGTAGAAATGGTGGGTATGTTTATATCACCTGATATGGGATGATGACAAAGAGGGCAGTTGATATTAGACTTGTGTCTAGTATGTTTTTAGTTTAAAATTCATTTGCTATGAAAGTTGTTTTCCTCTCAAACTCTCTCTCCTTCCTCATTTTCAAAATGAGACTGGTTAGAATCAGAGCTCTTATAGAGTATGGCAACTGAGGATGTGACCCCTCTTTTGCCCCCTGTCCTGTGTTCCCTTGTTAGTGTCTGTCCCTTCCCAAAGTATCCTGACTATCCTCAACTCTACAATGAAGACATCATACACCACATGATTTACAGAAAGTGGATGAAAATTCTGGCTACATTTGTGAACACAGATTCGTATTTCAGTGTTTATATTGTGATAGTCACTCATGGTTACCTAAGAGAAGGTGCAGGCAGGATTATGTTTCAGAGCAGCACACCATCGACCTGAGAGTATAATAGCACTTACCCCTCAAAGATATACTAGCCACTGTTTCCTCTAAACTCCTGGGTAGGTAGAGAAACACTGAAGGCTATAGGGTTTTCTCCGAAAGCTGTTGTGATAAGCAATAGGCTTAGAAATTTGCAGCACATACCAACATGGAAGCCTTCCTTCCCTGCCTGACTTCTCCATCACTGCATTGACGCCAGATCCTCAGCTTGTGAAGAGTAAGAGAGAGGTCAGACATGACAACCTTCACTGAGGATCTCATGAATCTACAGGTAAGGATCTATCTACCAATCAGGAGAACCATAAACCCATCTTCCACCTAAACAGAGTCACATAAAGTCTGGCTCAGAGTTCAATATCCAGAATTTTGCCTCTCAGCCCTTCCTTTGAGACAATGTAGTACATCTTTTATTGGTCAGGTGCAAGGAGAAGCCTGAAGGGGCGAGTCACTTATGTGCTGACCTAAGACACTTCTCACTTGTTTTATTTTTTCCTGTTACTATGTACAACAGAAAACTCACAATCACCTTTCATATTGTAGTCCTTACTTTTGGTTTCTCTTAGACCTAGATTTTGGCCTTATTCATAAACTTCAGCCAAGAACCACCTCCATGTATCATTTCATTTCTGGCTAAGTACCTGTATCTGCTTTGGCCAAGTTCATAGATATTAACTCCTGGCTCTGTCTGCAGCCTGGGACTATAGTGGGGTGGGGCAGGTGTATCAAGTGTAGGACTTGAGGCAATAAATTGTCTCAACTGAACTTTGATCTTTTCTGAAATATTCTCTTACCCTAATATTTCCTTTTGCAGATTGGGTTAATTTTATTGTTTTGTTTTATATTTATGTTTTTATCTTGAGGTAGCAATTGGTAGAGTTAAGCTTAAAAAGGAAAGCTAGACTAAAATAAAGGAGCGAGACCAAAAGGAGATAGATCATACCCAAGTACCACAGCTGTTCAGGAATAGACAAAGAGCAAGGAAATTGACTCTTCCAGGAACCACGGATTGTAACTAACTTTATGAAACACATTACATACTAGATTTGGAGCCAAATGCTTATCCATGATGTGTGATTTAATTCTTTCAGAGAACTAGACAATTGTGTTAGTCTCTGTGCTTCTCTTCAAAAGAAACAGGCTGAGACATCAAATAATTTGTCCAAGTTATACAGTACTAAGTGACAGAGGAGGGCTTCAAATCTACCTCTACTGAATAAAACTGCTCCTAGCCCTAACTCTAACCCTAACCTTTTCCAATTACCCTTCACAGCTTTGTATCTTGAGAAAATGGAAACCAAAGAGAGAACTCTGTCAGCCTCATCAACATCCTTTGCTGCTTAAGACATTTCCATTTCTCTTTCTGATTGGATTAGCCCACTTGCACTTATTTTCACTTGAGATCTGTCTCCCTTTATGTAGCAGCAACACAACGGGGCATCATAGTATTTATTTACAGTCCACATCTTCATACCACTTTGCTACTAATGGAATATGAAAGGCAAGAGGAAATGACACTGCCTACTGGAACTTTATAATCAGGAACAAATAGGTGACAGGGGTGAAAAAGGATACCGAACCCCCAGACAAGTGCTTAGCAAACAGACATAACTGTAGGCACAGCATCAAGCCAATCCTACCAAAGATCAGACCTAAGTGGGTATCTGGGGTTTCCCGCAGGGCCAACTTATCAAGCTTCCACCACTGTGAGGGAGGGAGCTGGGGCAGAGGGTGGTGTGTGAACACCTTGACCTGTACAGTGAATATCTTCCCACAACCCGAGGCTTGCCTCCTCACCACGTGCTCATCCGACAACACAGTTATTTTAAATCACTGCAAAGCAAGGCTTTTCATCACCTGTCACATTAGTGAGTCCTTCAGTTCCTCTGACTACTTTGTTTAGCTATTATGTCACTCTGTGTATCGCCTATGTGTGTGTGCTGGGGATGGAGTCTTCAGCCGTGCAGACCATCTTGATGCACAGAGTAGTGAAAAAGTGGCTCGGATATCTCTTTCACAATGATTGTCATTTTTATTACATTGCAAAGTAAAATGAAGTTAGGAGTGGAGGAGTGGTGAGATGCTTTTCACACTCCTTAAGAGAAAGGTATTTCTTCATATTTTAAACCCTGGGCTGGCAGTACATGAGTATAAATTGCTGACTTGGCTTCTTTCTGTTCAATTTATTAAATAATAACATTCTGAATACAGAAATAAAATTGAGTAATATATGAGGCTGTACATGAAATATATAAAATATATTTAGGCAGTGTATGAGGGCCAAGAAAGTAGTGAGAAGAAGAATTTGCCAGAAAGCTTTATATTGCAAATGCATTAAAACCTAAATTAACGGTGAAATGATCTTAGCAATGACATCACACAATGACTGCAAAATCTAAAAACAAGAATGCTTATTTTCAGAAAATTTTGCTTTTTTTTTCATGCTGGCCAACAGATTAGAAGTATAATATATACATCTAAAATATTTTTACATAGTTGCTTTTCTCTAATGGAATTTCAGTTCTGTGTAGACCTAGGAACTTAAATTATTGTTTTATCTTTTTAACAAACTCCTCCTTTTCAGAGGTGCATTATTTATTGATCATTTATTATGCAGAAAGAAAAGTGTTAATAAAGAAACTGTACTTGTCTAATTTGGATGTCAAACTCTGCTGAGAAAAATCAACCCTGAGCCTAGCTGGTGTAAAAAAATCTATCACACTTCTCTTTTTCCTTTTTTTTCTTGGTAGATGTCATCCTGGGCATTGTAAATCATGTATGTGTACTATATAATTATATTGTCCATGGATTTATGCAACTCCATTGCATATTTCATTACTTTTTCTTGGTCTACTTATTAAAACTACATTTTACATGTCTAATAGAGCAATTCAAATTGTAGCATATATGAAGCAGTGACACGCAGGCACAGGAAAATGATGCCTGGGCAATTTAAGCCGACCCACTGAAGGACAGGAGAATTACCTTTTCACTGTAATGAGCTGTGCAGGGTGGCTCAGGCTGCTTTCTCACATTTATGATTCCTCTATGCACCTTTCTCTGCAAATCCAAAGCCCCTGTCACTTGCACAGAAGACTTGGAAGCGGTTCATAGCATCCTGTTCTCATCCAAGGGGTGGTGGTGGGTAAGGGAAGGAAGAGGTGCTGCTTGTTGGTTTACAGGAAATCTGAACACCCAAGGGATGTTTTTCAGAATCCAAACAGAGTTCAAAACATAAACATTCCACGTAATTTGTTGTTTCCATACATCATTTGCCTCTTAAAAAAAAAAGACTGAAAAAAAATTTTAATGTGTGACTACAGTGACAGAGAGTGGGTGCCAACAGCTCTCTGGATGGCTTTTTATCTCATTCCCTTAGTGAAAACAGTTAACTAGGCACTGGTGAGAGATTCTGTAACTGCACAACACAGAGCTGGCGCCAGCGCAAAGTGTGGCATGCCAGATGTGCGAATCCATTCTGGAGCACGCTATCAGCAGCTCCAACAGCTCGCCATAGCCATTAATCTAGAGACCTCTGGGAGTTCCGGGGAGCGCTGTAAAACCCAGCCCCTGCCAAGGCTGCATCAGATAAAGCCATCAATGCATTGTAAAAAAGACACAAAACCTATTTCATGGGCTGCACTGATCAAGCAATTACAATCATTGACTACATTAAGCAAAGAAACAGCGGGGTGCCCTATAAAATTGACTGCCAACTTGAATAATCAATAGACTCCATGTAGAGTAAATTAAATAACTGAAAAACTATTTGGAAAAGCTGAAGTTAAAAAGCCAATCAGTAATCCCTCATCCATGGCAAAACAATCCTGCTTCCAAAAGATCCTTCAGTTAGCTTGAATTTTCATCCCTGGGAAATCCTGGCACAGGGAGATTCGGAGGAGGGGAAAAAAGTCTTCTGCCTCTTGCATCCTTCTCTCTTCTAACTGTACAAACTGTACATTTATTCGAATGTTATTTATAATCAATCGATACTCTCTTCCTGTCCTCGGTATAGCTGAGTGCACCCCCAAGGCATGAAGGTCGAGACTGAAAGTCAACATTCAAGGGCGGTGTTGACATGGTTTATAGTTTAACCTGGGGTTTACAATCACAAGACAGTTTATTTCTTATGTATTTACAATAATGTAGAACTTGGGGATTTTTAATTATCAAATTCTGCATAAAACAAAGTCATATAAAGAGAGAAAGAGCTATGGAAAAGCCCTTTGAAGGGGTCTCTGATTGACCTTGTCACTTCACACCCCCACATGAATTCTTAGAAGACAACAGTTGTGATCCAGTTTCACATTTCTCTCTTCCTCAGGTGTTCTTATCCTTTTTGCTTCTCTAGAAAATAAACATTAATTTATATTCTAGAGCTGCCATGAAAAATTTGCATTCTTTTGCAAGGAATTGTTTATTCATTTACACACAAATGAAGAGCCATTTGTTTTGTTTCAGGTTAGGGAAAATACCAAATAGTTTCCCTATTTTATTATTAAAAAATGTAGGAGAAAAAAAATTGATGGAAAGGTGAAAAATGATGTTTCTTTACAAATAAGCCAAAAAAAAAAAACCCCAACTCAGCCATTTTTTATGTTTCTTTTTGTGATTAAAAATAATGCTAATAGGGCTGGGGATTTAGCTCAGAGCCATAAGCGCCTGCCTTGTAAGAACTCAGTCGTGAGTTTGATCCCTGGTAAAAAGAAAGAAAGAAAGAAGAAAGAAAGAAAGAAAGAAAGAAAGAAAGAAAGAAAGAAAGAAAGAAAGAAAGAAAGAGAGAGAGAAAGAAAGAAAAAGAAAGAAAGAAAGAAAGAAAGAAAGAGAAAGAAAGAAAGAGTAATGCTAACAATTTGAGATCTCAGAAACTAGCTTAGTTAGTAGCAATATATCTGATTGTGAAAACGATAACATTGAAGAGTTTGCCAGTATTAATGTGTGCTTAACAGTTTTCCACCAATAGAGAAAAAACTGAAACTATTATTGCAGAAACTATACGATTATTTTTATAGTCAAGCCTGCTTCTGAAAACAACATATAATAGTAAGAAGACACCGACCGATAAATACATCCCTACACAGGAATTATTGCTGTTTCCACTGAATGTAAGAGCACCCTGATACTATAAATGATTTGTATATTGATAAAAATAATATTGAGGTGTATTTAATGTAACATTTGAATTAACTGTAAATAGCATGCAAGTTCTTTGGGGCCAGCTTAGGGAATAAACTGCAGGATGAATTTGGTACTAGTTGTTACTAGCTAGGCTTTCTGAACCTAGGTATCTCAAAGATATCTTGTGACATTATTTTTAACACATTGATGTGTTTGGGAGATCCCCCTACAGAGGAGCACAATAAATTAGTTGTCAATAAACAGTTTGTTTTAACAATGCTCTGCTTCCTTCCCTATTAAATCTAATAGGGACAAAACCCTTCTGAAATGGTGTATTTAATGAGCCAACCTTACATTTAAAAAACTGCACTGGGAAAAGGAGAAATATGATGAACTAAAAATGATTATGTGTCACAATAAAATTCTCCAACTTGTCGGCTGATGAGATGATAATGTCGCCTATAAAAGCAGAAGAAGCGAAGTGCTGCTGAGCTCCTGATAAAACACCTTATTGAAACCTATTGTATTTACTTCTTATTAGATTCTGAACTCAAATAGATCTTGATTGTTGAGAGCTTGGGTATTTAAAAGCTTTAAGATCATCAATTACATTACTCATAATTTCCACATCTGCCTTCCCCGCTGCAATTCAGAGAGAGAAAGTCTATTATAACAGTCTTCCCGCAACTTGATTACTGGGAGACTCTGTTACAATGTGCACTTGAAACGCTGTTAAGACATGAACTTAACTGCAATTTTCAGTTTTGTGGAGCTTCTCCTATATGGAAAGCTTGTTGTAATCACTGAAATAAAAAAGCAAGAGAGCTGCAGAACCATGCGAGAGAAATGCAGGGTCACTGCAAACCCAGACCCCACCAGGGCTGCGAAGACAGTGTCCCTTTTGGAGCTACTCTGCTTTTCCTTTCTGCTATGAATTAGATTTTGGGGAGCCATGCATTTCGACTTCAACAAAATAATAATTAAAATGGCCATTATGCAATTGAACAGCAGTTTGATTATATTTATGCTGGGTAGAAGCATATATGGAATGTATGTTAGAACCTATCCACGTGAAGTGCAAAGTGTTCTTAATAACTTCCCCACGAAGTAGACTTTGGAATGTAATGCTGCACACACAGTATTATTCTGAATGACCATGACCAAAAATAAAAATCACCCTGGAAGGAACTACATTAGAAAAGTGTTTAGTCAGAGAAAGGGAGGGACCTTGCCTAGGAAAAACTTAAAGTACAGACATGATGGTAGCAATCAATTTATTCAGATAAATAAGTACATGGTAGATGCATTATGATACATTAGAATTATCTAGTATAGGCAGATCCAGGAATGTTCTTTTTTGTTCTCAACACTAGAAAAAATTGCATCTGCAAATTTATTACTTTCTTCCTAAAAGTGAGAACTCAGTTCATATCTGTGATCAACTGTACCTATTTTAAAGCAGAAGACTAGTTTCTCTTTATCCTGTGTTAACTCTCATTCTCCCTTTTATGCTAGTCCCTTCCTCCTTGCAGGAGATAGAAAAGAAACCAACACTTCTGTGGTTTGAACTTCATGATTTGCCTTCTTTTTGGCAGTCACACAAAAGGGACATCAGGCAACACATATAGTGGACACGCTTTCTAGCCCACAGGACACTGTGTCTGTCTGGCACAAGGCTGTGTGTAGCTAAACAGAAACGCACATGAAGAATGTGAACGAGAAGCACTAAGCAGGAGACAGGAGGGTAGGTCTTGACCTGTGACTGCACCAGGGACAGGGCTACCTTCTGTCCTACCTTTAACACCCTGTCTACATGTTCTCTTCTTGTCACCTTCTTTATCACTGACACAAATATAGTATTAAGTAATCAGCCCAGGGGCTGGTGGATTGTGCAATAATTAATCATTTTAATCTAAAACCTGTAACAGGACACTTGAATCTGAAAATCAGAGAGAGAGAGAGCACTTTGATAATATCATCCAACTTTATTATTAAGGACATATTCCTATAGTGGTATGTGCCAATTTAATTTTATCCAAAAGTGCTTGCGGCACACATTTAACAAGCAGCATTAAGGTTGCCAATTTCCAAACACAACTGAAAGGACTCTTAAAGGAAATCTATTTCAATCACCTCTCTGATTCTTGAATTCCCTGTATTTGATCCCTTTGGACTGACAGGCTGGCTCTTCTATGTCCATCTTTAATAACAGAGGATTTGTTATTTCTCTAGTTGTTTCATGTGTAGTCTCTGATTCCTCTTTAGAGGAACTTGGGAAAAAGTTCCCCTTTGTGTCTGACCTACACTTTCTGTAGGTCAGTATTCTTCCATCTTGGACCATGGATGCAGGAATTGACTTTTTCTTTCTTTCAAGTATTGATAGATATGAGCAAATCTGATTTCTCATTTTAAGAAAACCCCCCAAATTAACTTTTTTCAGAACCAGCTAGATTTCTCCAGATATTTTTACTCAAACTGTAACCTTATTTTTTAAAATGCTCTATATTTACTAATTTTATTAAACAATTCTAAACAACCCCAGAAAACATCGGAGTGGAACATGCCTCCAGGCAATTTCTAGTCATTTTCATAGGAAACGAGAAACAGTATTTCACATTGACTTTTAAAAGGGGAAATCAAGGATTTCTGAGTGTGTGAGACCTGATTTGAAATCCATGTCCATCATTTACTAGGTATATTGCTAATCTTTTGGACCCTTGGTCTTCTCTGGGTAAAATGAGGATAATGCCCATTTTACAAGATTTTTTTGTTTTTTTCTTTTTTCATACCAGGGATCAAACTCATGACCTCGCACTTGCCAGGCAGGCACTTATGCCACTGAGCTAAATCCCCAGCCTCTTTACAAGATTATTTTAAAGATCAGAATTACTGTCAGTCAATCAGTTAGAGTTTCTTTTATTACTCAAAGAGTGAAAGAATTGCTCTGAGATTATATTGAGCAATGATGTTAAAATAGGAAAAGCCAACGGAAGTACTGTCGTGAAGAAGTACGCACACACCAATAGCAGGTGAAATGGACTCTTGCCCACTATCAGAGGTTGAAGACAATCATCAGTCATTCCTAAGAGTTCAGTCTCTAACTCACAATCCTGCATTGCATTTAGCCTCCGCAACCCAAAGGTGAAAAGACCACCATGGACTCTCTGCCCCTTCCCCAGCATCCTAGATCTGTAATACTGTGATTTTTGCCCTCAGCTTGCCTCGTCAGTTTAGTAATGATTGATGAAACAATGCAATCAGTCAAGACATTTATTTTTATTGTGTAGCATTTTTTTGTTTTGTTATCTTTCTTTGATTTCTGGGATTAAGAGGGAATGAATTCTAAATAAAATACTTCACTACAAAACACATTGAATGCATGTTTTTCTTTATATAATGCAACTGAGAAATACTTATGTGGATATTCTTGTGTAGAAATACTTCTTACCCTATCAATATTCTTATTAAGAATAATAATAAAGCAGCAAGTCATGATACAATGCTGTCATGGATTGACACACTTGTATATTTTTATCTTCTCCATCATAGATTCTTTCTACATGGCATGCTGAGTGGAATATTATTTCTGCTCTGCTAAAAGACAGTGTCAAATAAAATTAGTCCCCTAGACTGTGCCATAGCAATCTCTATACAAATGTATTACAGTCTTTATTTAATATATTAACTATATTTGTGTGTATGTCTTTATAAATCATAACGAAAACTCTAATGTGTTTTGGAACCCAGCAGCATATTCACTGAAGATAAAAACAGCTCTGTTCTAAGTGTAATTTTCCTTAATAAAGGGAAAGGAGGACAGGTCCTACTCAGGAAGGTTTATACTTGAAGAAAATGGAAAATTTGTCATGAAGGAAAGGAACTCATTTATCATGAGTGAGTTAAGGTATTTTGGGTTGAAGCAGTCGATTTATATCCATACCCTGTGGTGTGTGTGTCTGTGGGTATTCACTTGTGTTTGGGATGAGGTAAACAGTTATATCACAAGGAATAGACAAAAAGAGCTGAGAGAGGAATATTTCACTCTAAGGATGATGTTATGCAGGCTCTTCCTCACAAGTCATAGGAGGAGACAGCTAAAGTGCAGCTATCTGCACCTCTGCCTTTGAAGGCAACTGACACTGAGGTACTTGGATGGACCCAAGAGGAAAAGGCTCCACTTTCCAGTAAATGTGTGGCAAGCAGTTGAACCAGTGGAATAATCAGAGTGGAACAAGTGAACAGACATAAACCCCAGCACATTACATCCCTCACTACTCCAGGAAAATGCAACCAATGAAGAACATGGTCAGTGAGTTCACCTCAGAATTTGCCTTCTCTGCTCTGTCTTACCCCATCCCTTGGGGAACAGGACTTGATGCTCTCTACTTTCTTTTTATTTCCAGTGTGAGATCATGGTTCTCTAAGATATACACATAAATACCCCATATGGCTGAAGCTTTGTTTCTTTGGAGTTTCATCTAGGGCTCTTACTCTTCAGCCAGATTGTACAGCAAATCAATAGACAGGAGTGAGGTGAACAACAAACTCAAGCTGTGAGCCTCAGGCAAAGCACCAAAACAGGTCACCCCACACCCCCATCACCACACTATTCAAACAAATGGCACCCTTAAAGGCAGGGGGCATAAACTGTAGAAAAAAATCTTTAAAACAGTACTTAGCTGACTCCCAACTCTGATAGTCTTTAATCGCTGTGAAATAACTAGGTGCTTATGTTTCTGTCCAACAGTAGTGTCACAAGTTGACATTCTGAGACATCCCCTTGATTTGAAATAAATTACTTGAGGAATGATCATAAAGACACTGAACAGAATGTTAGCACTGAATTGAATTCTTATTTCTCCCACTTGCTAGCTTGGTGATCATGGCCCAATTATTTAATTTTTATGAGCTTCCATTTCTCTTCTGCACAATGGTCTTTATGGAACAAGAGATAAAGATCCAATACAATTTTATAACAGAAGTACCTAGCATCATGCTTGTCTCATAGACGTGACTTGATGAATGTCATTTCCTTTCATTGCCCTTTGTTTTATGAATTGCTTCAATATTTTATTTTATTTTACGAGTTTTTAAACTGACAAAGACAGAAATGAAGAGCAAATACTGCAGAAGTATAATTGTTGGGTTTTTGGTTAAATGGAATAGCATGATCATGTCTTCACATTTATGTAATATATAATTATTATAAAAAACTGAAAGCATCTAATTCTACAAATATAGAGGCAATAAGAGAGGAGGCAAAAGTAGAAAAGAGACATTGACACATATATGACAAAACATCAAAAGATGTAGAGTAATTTAGGAAACCAAAGAAAACTGAGCCCAAGTAAATCAGAGAGGATTACCCAGGAGAAGCAACTTCATTCATATGAAAGAAGACATACAACAAAGATCCAGAATTGGGACACTGACTTTCTTTCCTGGAAAATGAGAACAAGAATGCTAAGAAAACAGATGCTTATTCTCTGTACAAACTAAACCTTATAACCACTAGACTCTGGATCCCAAGCACAAGGGGCATTAGAGTTGAAGTGCCAGGGTGAAATTAGAGATAGAAAGAGAAAATAGACACATTGTGCAGTGAAATCTCATCATTTCTTCCCTAAAATACAGGCAACTAGGCCTTAAGATCCAAGAGATTAGAAAATTCATCCCTGAAGAAACTGCTAGGAAAAAAATGAAATTCCCAACAAAATGGCTAGACTATCTGCCTACAGTGAACATCCCACAATGAAGCCAACCAGTGGACAAACACTATTTCCACACATAAACCTTTCAGTCAGCTTTTTAGTCACCTGATGTTATGAACAGATAAATTACCAAAGAACATCAGACATTAGTAGGAATATTTAGCAACAAAGATCCAAATTTAAACACACAGGTAAACAGAAAAACAAACTTACAAAATACAGGCAATGTGAGCATTGGAAAAGATTGTAAACTATCTAAAATTATTTTCTTGGAGAATTTGTTTTTATACTGAAATTCAGGAAGCATTAAATTCCTAAGACCAAAGGACATGGTATTCACCCCAGGGCAAGTCAGCATGATCAAGGACATGGAATTAAAAACAAGCCAGCAAACAGCAGCAATCCACAAGGGACCAATCTGAGACCAACAAACAACTTTAAGTTGAAACAAATATTTTAATAATGGAGAAGGAAATCAGCCAGAAAATAGACCAAGACGCCAGCAAAGCAGTGCACTGGAAAAAAGAATAATAATAAAAAACACAAAGATGTTATGAAACAATAGTAAAAGAAACTTTGCAAGAACTGAAGGTCATGGATTTTCAGATTAAAATGGTCCATGAAATACCTAACACATTGTTTCAAAATGCGCCTGTAAGTTAATGTGGATAGGGGAAATCACTAAGAAAAACCCAAAGAGGCATTCAAAGGATTAGAAATAGAGATAATACCAGATTACCTCAGCAAGACAAGAAGCCAGAATGCAGTGTTTTTCAAATTGTGAGCAAGAACATATTTCTATCCAATTCTATACTCTAAAGAACTATAAATCAGTGAAAGTAGGTAGAATAAAGACATTTTCATGTAATCGGGTTTTCAAAAAAATTTAGCTTCTGTATTTCTTTCTTAGAAAGAACACAAATAAAATGACCTGAGAAAGAGGTAAAACAAAAACAAGAGGGAAGACATGAGAAAGAGGCAAAGCAAAAGCAACCTGAATGAGAGAAGGACACAGACCCAGGTGACTGCGCAGAAAATTATCAGGTAAATAAAACAGTTTTTCAGAGTGGAAGAGGAAAATGGAGGGCTTCAAGAGGAACACTTCCAAATTAATAAAATACGATTCTGAAAGAGCATACAGGGAAGACTTTGGCCCTACAGAAAATATACAGAGATCTTTCATAACAAAAACCAAGTGAAAAAAATTCCCCTTATACCCAAGGAAACAAAAGCTCTTCAGGAAAGGACCACGGACCATGGTCTTCAGCTGTAGTAACAGTTATAGGCATACCCTTAATGATATTTTAAATATTTATAATAAGACCCAAAATGGTAATATATGAAAGATGATCAAAAATACAGTGAATGCTTAAGTTAAAGCAATTTATTACAATAAAGGACACATTACCATTAACCTGCCTCAAGATATAGCCCCTCCCTTGGAACATATTTATCCCTTTTGTCATCACCGGCTTCTGAAGCAGAACTGGAAGTCCTCTACTGTGTGTGTCTTCACGAGGTGTAAAGAGACCTGTGGTGAATGCTGCTGATGAAGTGCCAGCCAATGGAAAGACAGGTTTGCAGCACGTTACAGTCTGTCGTTATCTATCTTATTCGTCAGGTCTGTTACCTTCCAGCTCTGTAATCTTGCCCTGTTTCTTCCCTACTGTACTCTTCATTCTCTCTGCTGCATCCTGAAAAGCTCATCCCAGTTCTTAGCCTCAATTGCCTTCTGTTGAAAGTTCACAAAATGTTCTCACCACAATAAATGAAGCCTTTGACATAATGGATGTGTTAATAAACTAGTTTGATCATTCATATATTCTTTATTCACTTGTAATTTTTCAATTAACAATAAAAATAATTGCAAGAGGATTGCAAGTTCTAACCCAGACTGGACAACTTAGCTTAGCAACTCAGTGAGACCTTGTGTCAAAAGTGAAAACAAAACAAAACAAAACAAAACAAAACAAAAAGGACTCAGTATTCATTCAGTTCAGTGCAGAGACCCTGGTTTCAATCCTCATTACCACATTAACAATCAACTAATCAATCAGTACAACTATTGTATATTGGCATCCCCTGTGGCACTTTTAGCCCCTACGAAGACCTGGGTTTCATCCTGCCTTCCCCAGATTCTGATTTCATTGTTCTGAGGAGGAATCTTACCAGCAGTGGGACCTCAAAGTTTCCCAGGTAATTCCAATCAACAACCAAATTGAGACCCATTCATGAGGAGAGTGATGGCTTACAAAATCATATTTTACTTTTATCTGTAATTCATTTTCACATGGTTGTTTCCAAATGCCACCTGAAAGGCGACACGGGGAGGTGATTAGGTGTGGGCCTTTATACTGTAACAGAATCTTGCTTAGTTACTCATGAACTACAAACTTGTGCAAATTACTTATCCCCTTTAAACCTTCATTTTCACACCTGCAAAAGTTAAAATATTTTCTCACAGAATAGTCATAATTGAAAAAAAAAGAGAAAGTTTTAAAAGCACTTAAACTACTTTATAATGTAGTTCATTATTACTGTCTTCTGGATGCCTCTTAATTTCTTTAGTTTGAGTATGTTGAAAATGAATTTGTAAAACAATATCTTCACACCAAATTTATTTCCAACAACAAAAGCTGAAAGATGCTAATGTGATCCTTAATCCTGATATGTAACATTACTGGATTAAGAAATCCTAGTAGATACATAGAGCACCCTTCTGGTGTATCTGAGTGAGCCTTGAGATCTAGCTTCAGGTGCTATGTCTCATCCCTGCTCTCTTTCCTCTCTGGCACTGTTCCCCCATTCTGCTTCCTGGCCCCCATGAACTAAGCTGCTTTGCTCCATCATCCATTTCCGCAGAGATGTTTCTGCCTTGGAACCAGCCAAGGATGGACTGAATTTCTTAGAATGTGAGTCAAATTAAATTTCTCTTTTCAGCTATACATATCATGTATTACGTCCAACAATGATAAAGCTGACTAATAACATGGGTATGTAATAACATACACATTCAACAATGAGCAATTGGTTAGGTAAAATGCAGTATATCTGTGCAATAACATACTAGGTTGTGAAACCACAGAACTATATGATGTAAAAACAATCCTCTTTATTATGCATATGTGTGATACACTGTGAAGAGAAAAGCAATCTATGTTTCTATTTATATTTTTAAAAAACACAAACAAATACGCAAATCAAGATCTCTATGTGTGCACTCACTGGAGTGGAACAGAATTGTATCAGTGATAATAGATAGGTGGGAATCCAGCTGAGCTTTTTACATTTGCATTTTTTCTTTATCTTCTGAGATTTTTGAATTAAGCATTTGCCTTTTAAGTGGCAAAATGTCACTGTAAATTAGAACACAGAATTGGTGCAATGATCTTCTAGCTTTAACATCATGTTTTCTTTTTTCTTTCTTTTGTCTTTTTTTTTTTTGTCTTTTTGAGAAAGGCTTTTACTATGCAATTTAGGCTAGCTTTGGACTCATTTTGTAATCCAGGCTGGCTTCAAACTCACTGCTTCAGCCTCCCAACTGCTGGAATTACAGGCATGCACTGCCATGTCTGTCCTTATCATCTTCTTTGTTACTAAATTTAGATGGTTGCATACCAGCCTTTCAGTCCTAGATATTAGAAATCACAATTCAGCTCAGTGAAAATCACATTTTGAACCATCCATATTTCCAGAAGACTGATTTAAGAAAGTGAGAATCTCACTTCATCCCTTCTAGACTTTGAATTTTCATGCCTTTCCAGGCCTTCTGCTCTTGTGTCAGTAAATCCTTCGGCCAGTGGTTCTATGAGAGCAACAGCGTTGAACACCTCCAACAGGAGATACCACATCTCTACAAAACAAACACACATCTGCACATTCACAGTCACTACCAGTCAAGTTTTTTGAGCATCACCAGTAAAAAGAAACAATCACATGACAACACCAAAGAAGAGAATTTACTTTAGTACCCAATTCTGCAGGATAAACCATTAGACAAAAGAGTTCATGAGGCTCGTTTGCTTCTAATATTTCAATTTTATATGTCAACTTTATTCTGCTTTATTTTCTTACTAACTCCCTTAGTATTATTTACTAAGCAAGATGTCAGGTACCTGCCTGTCTCCTTCAAAGAACAAAAACATTTCTAAAAAGACAAACTGCAGAGGAATATCCAAGCAAAGCCCATTTCTTCTCTCGAATAATCATGCATTTCATTAATGCTCATAATTGTGTTTTCAAGTCAAACTATAAAATACCAGTGTCAGAGGAAGTTTGTAACAGAGGCTCCGGGAAAGCATACTAATTTTAGATGAGCCAGTTTGAGGTCACATCCTTTCCCAATGAGAAATGAGGTAGAGATACCTTCAAATCTTGATGAGATTTTAGCACAGTACAGATCATGACCCGATGTAATGTGAAGTAGATCCTCAGAATTCACTGTGGTCTGATTTTACTTGTCCTCAAGGATAGTCATTAGCCTGAGCTCACGCTATTGGAATTTGGTTTTAAGGATAGGGCAAAGTTTCCCTGCCATAATTACTTCCATCTGCTACCCTAACACATGTGTTCCTGTAATAAAATTTTCTAAAACTCTCCAAAGTCCACATGCCCCCTTTTGACCAGGCTCTTGCTGTACTGATGTTTCACCTGCAATTCCGTCTGGGTGGGAATCTGTCCTGCAGCTGGCTGCTGCTGCAAGGCTGGGGGTGGCTGAGGGAAGTACAGTGTTTGCCTTAAGATTCCAGTGGCAAATTGAATACAGACGTTTGCCTTAGGCACTGAAGATTATGGTCACATATGTTACATCATACACCCTGCTCATGTCTCTGCCTGTTCCAATGAAATCTTCTTTAATCCATTTTGTTTATTCACTTTAAAAGATGCAAGAAACATACAAAATATACTCATTGTAGAATACTCCTTTTAACAATAATAGTAAAATAAGATAAATATCCTGTCAAACACACTTTCCTCCCTCTTTTCTAGAGATAAGAAATTTCCTCTCCTTAAAAACAAGCTTATTTTCCATTTTGTATAAAATACAGAGATCTTCATAAGTTCGCTGAGTGGAAGGAATGAAAGGAAAATATTTCACTAATTCACCCATGGATCAGGGATATAGCTCCATGACACAGCGCTTGCCTGGCAAGTGCAAGGTCCTGAATTCAATTCCTGGTACAAAAATCCACACAAAAATACAAATAAAAAACAACAACAATTCACTGTAAATCATTAGATGAAAATACATCATAAGAAGCAAAGTTGCATGCTAATGAGATATGGGGGCATTACTGAATTGGTTTGATGAGTCTAAAGTTTACAAAGGCATTTTTTTATCTGAGCCTCAAGTTATTGGAAGTATAAACTAACTTCGAGCTTGTGAATGTGACACGTGTTATTGAAGCTGGGACTCAAGTCTAATGCACAGTTGTGTTCTCTGTGCTTCTGAAGCAAAACCCCCCAGTGACACTGGGCTGAGTCTGGAAGCATCACTGAGGCCTGACCAGGCTGCACGTTGGCTTCCAAGATATTGCTGAAGTTGCCACCAAGCAATATGCATATTATCTCATTTTGTCCCTCAAGTCAGGGTTGTTAGCTGCAGGATCTTTAGAAATTGTGTTATCGAGTATGACTTCGTTTATACATGTATAATTAAGAGATACATATACTTTATATATTTGCTGAGATGCATATTTTCTTAATTTTTTGTTAGCAAATATATTACGCAGAGTTTTCACGATTGTTTGTACTACAGATATGTATGTGAACTCCATATTTGGTCCCTATAGCTACCAACATTCCTTAAGGAAGGTGAAAAGTTCAAAATCTAGAGCTGATGGTTCAGGTTGTGAGATTTATTTGCTTCTCCTGATGAATGTTTGGTCTGAGAGATACCACTAACCTGAAAATAAAATGTGTACATTCCTTGGCAGATGGTTTAAGACACCCAAGAAAGATACAAAAAGAGAAAAGAGAATAAGACCAGGTAGTTGTCAGGCCTCCAGGAGAAGGACAAGACTGCAAGACCAAGAATCATATGCTGAAGGAGATCAAAGAGGTCATCTAATTGATCCCTTGGACATCAATCCCTGCCTAAGGCAGGACCACTCCTAAACCGCAGATGACATATGACTGTCAAGCCGGCACTGAAGGGTCTCAGGAGACACACCCTCCCCTGTAACTTACTCGAAATCCAATAAACCTGCCAGAAAGTTCGCCCATGCCTCTCCACTGCCATCTATTACTTATTTCATGGAAATTAAGAAGTGTGTCTTAGTGTCCACCTCAAAACCATCTTAGGTTTCAAGACTGTCATCATTTAAATGGTTATTTTTGAGCATATAAAAGAACGATTTCACTATACAATAATATACTTGGATATTTGGGTGGGCAAATAAGATGATAAAATAAATGGACACCAACCCACTGTCTGATTAATGAATTATTTCTACTGCAGACACTTGCATGTGTTTTTTTCTGAGCCCATTGCTATGCCCCTATTACTCTGAATTTTGAATTTAGCATTTCTTTGCTTTTTCTTTCATTTTCAGAAGTTTTACCAAGTATGCATATAAAATTTAGATAGCTTAATTTTATTGGTTTAGCTTCATAAAGAATTAATTAATTTGTGCCTTGCTTTTATCCTTCAAAGTAATATTTCTAAAGTTCATTGATGTTGTAAAATTCCACTGATACTCATTGTTATGTGATATTAGCTTGTCTGAATATATTACATCTTAATTATCATTTATGTAGATGGGCCTCTCAGTTTTTTGCAGGGGACTTGTTTTTTTTCTGTTAAAGCCATGCCATTATGAAAGACTTTGAATTTTTGTACCAGTTTCCAAAGCAGTACATGAGTTTCTTTATAAAAATTTTTCACATCATAGAATAAAAATCATTATAGGTACATGAAATAAATTTAGTAAGCCTCAACCAGAATTTTTAAGTGAAATAATTAAATAAATATCAGAATAGTATTTATAAAACTTAAAATTTTACATACATATAAACATGCTGGATAGCAAAGCTGGAGAAAATGCTAAATTGCTTTCCAATAGTTCAGACAATTTATATCTCCAACACATATCTTGGTTTTTTTTCTCTTTTTGTTGATAAGGTTTAATATTACCAAATTTTTAATTTGCTAATGTGAAATCTTATTGGGTTATTAATTTTAATTTTCTGCATAAAACTGCACATTTCCCCAGTGATTATTTGTCACATCACACTGGTTCTTTAAAACAATTTTCAGGTGTTTGACCAATTTTCTACCAAATTATGTATCTTTTTCTTATTACTTTAACTGAAGTATTTTATATGCTATGCAGCCTAGCAATTCAGTAGTCCTGTATTTGACAAATATCTTTTTCATTTTTGTGATATTTTTACATCTTATTATAAAAAGTATCTTTTGGTAAATAGAACATTTTCAATTTAATACTATCACCTTTTATATATTTTTTGTTTAGTGCTTGGAAATCTCCTTCAATAATTGTTCAAGGACACAAAACATATTCCTAAATTTTCTTAACTATTTGCAACATTTGATTTAAAAGGTAACATGAGGTAAGGTTCAAAGATATTGTATTCCATAAGGCTACTAAATGACTCTTGTGACATTTTTTGTATAAACTGGTTTACTCAACGATCTACAATGCCTTTTGTTTAATGTATCTATTTTTCACATATTCAAGGGTCTTTCTAGGCTCTTTGCTGTACTCCATTAGCCATTTTGTCTACCCTGGAGCCATACATACCACACAGTCTTAGTGACTAGAGACTAATGTATCTCAATCAAAGAACTTTGACGTTTTAAGCATGGACTTTCTTTGCATTGTGAAATATTAATCTTTGGTGAGTAGCATATTCTAGTAATTTTAGTGTCAAAATCATGCCCCCCTCCTGCAATTTTCAAATACTCCATTAGTAAGGTGATTAACTGAAAACTACTGTATGGCTGGCTTTAAAATTGATGTAAGATATTTGGTAGAGTGAGTCTTCTATTTTTATTTTTAGGCTGTTTCAATTACCCATAGAACTTTGCATTCTATAAAAACGTTAAGAAATTCCTCAAAACATCCCACTGAAAATTTGATTGTGATTGTACTAAATCTATAGTTCAATTGTGGTAGAATTTGTATGTGATTTTATCTTCTTCCTTGTGAATAATACAAAACAGACAAACGTTCTTTACTATTTTCAGTAAAGAAAAAACTGCCTTAAGTTTCTTGTCTTTTTTATTTCTAGGAACCACGTTTTTGTAATTATAAGGGAAAAAACTTTATTACACAGTTTTTAATTATATAAATATGAAATTGATTTTTATATATTATTCTAATATCTAAACATCACACTAAGCCCTCATACCAATTCTTTTTAAATTAAATTTTATTGTGCAGGTGGGGGAATACATAGAGAAGTAAATCATTTACTACAGTTAAGCAGGTTGATATATGTATCATACAATCATCTATTCTTCGTTCTTGTTTATAGGTCACGAGCAGTGTTATGAATTAAAAACTGGTGGTCAACTTAACACCAGCTGAATTAAATCAGCATGGTGCTGAGCATAGATAGATGTTCCACCTGAAGAAATTTGCCAGCATGAATAGAGACATGGAGAAGATGAGCTAGGTGCTGTGGGTTCTCCTACATGTTGCTGTCTGAGCCATTGGTTCTCTGGAGGAGCTCATCATGACTAGCTTCCCCAGTGTGAGTTCAACCATTGTCCTCAGAGGAGCTCGGGACCTTGCTGGTGAGAGTGGCTATGCTTCACTTTGGGGGAGCTCTGTCTTTACATTGAGCATCGCTTCCTGGTTCCAAAGGGGAAAACATGTGCCATTTAATATCCAGGAGAAACTCGTAACGCTGGCTTTCTGGCATGTACTCGACTGTCCTTATCATCGGAGGAACTCCGCACCTCCGTGTCACTGAGGATGGCTGTGGTACTTTTCAGGATAGCCCTGGTTCTCATTTTGAGTGTGACTTCTCGGCTTCAGTGTAGAACCCTCAACCTACCAGCTCAGGTCCTTCACCCCGCTGGCATAGACTTTCTAGCTTCCACGGCTGACTTTTGGGCCTTCCCAGTGCAGATCCATAATACAAACTGGTGTGAGTCCTTCTCATGGACTCTAGACCTGCAGTTGGACTCTTGGGAGGTATTGTCATGGGCTATAGGTTTTCATCTGGACTCATATAGGAAATTGCTGTGGGATTCAGTCCCTTGGCCGAATATTCCTGGCCTTAGTGTTGTGGATAGATTTCCTGCACTTTCTTGTGTTAAACTCTGGGTGACCATCATACAGTAAGCATGGTCTGAAAACTCTGAAACTGTGAGCCAAATAAACCATTTCCTCTTTTAATGTTGCACATTTTGGGCATTTTGTATCAGCTATAGGAAAGGAGACTAATACACACGGATAAACCATTCTAGATTGACATTTACCTTCTCTTCATATTAAAATAGCATTTTAAAATGTTTCTTCTATTGTTACTTTAGAGTACTTGTTTATTGGTGTTATCTTGTTTCCTTTGTACAAAATACAATACAAAATAAGGTAATGTTTAATGATGTTTTGTTTTGTTTTGTTTTGTTTTGTTTTGTTTTTGTACCAGGGATCAAACTCATGACCTCACACTTGCCAGGCAGGCACTTATGTTGCTGAGCTAAATCTCTGGCAAATGTTTAAATTTTTAAAAATATACTAAGAATGTTGCCTTTAATATTGCTCCAGGTAATCTCCCCTATTTGGAACACACTTACCACATCATTCTTTCCACTTTCTGAAGCAGTTCTAGAAGTTCTCTTGCATGAGTGCCATTAGTTGCGCAGTTGTTGCTACCTTGATGTCCTGAATCTGTTCAAAACGTTCACCTTTCGTGGTGATTTTGACTTTGTGAAAGATCCAGAAGTTGCATGGTGGCAGATCCAGTGAAGAATGTGGATGATGACCCATGGTGTGGTTTTAAGAGGCTGCCTTTTCATCAGATGGCACTCAGCACCAGCATTCACCATCCTTTTGAACATAGCTTCTAAAGACATCCATGAACTGCTTCAGAAAGGGGCGAGAATGATGAGATAAGTATATTCAAATAGAGGTGGAGCATGCTGAAGGGGATCAATAGCAATGCATCCATTAGTTGAATTTAAACATTCACCATAAATTTGCACCGAACTCACAACCTTTTGCTTGCCAAGCAGACACTTACACCACTGAGCTAAATCCCCAGCCCATCACCCTAAATTCTGATCACACCCCTTATACTTTCCTTTTGAATGGTTTTGAAGAATATTCTTTTCTTCTCAATGTTCCAAAACTCACTACAGTATGAGTAAATATAATTTTATTTATTATATTTGTTGTATATTTTTTGGTTCCTCTGAATTCACATTTCTTACTGTTCGAGAGACGTATCACCATTATAACTGAGTGTTGCATCTCCCTTTATTTTTTTCTTTTTTGATACAGATTTAATCTCATTCTTGGTTTCAGATCCTTTAAATTTTCCTTCTTTCACAGGATGTCTTCTTCTACAACATTCTATTAATTTTTCTTAATTGTATTTGTTTTAAAGATTCATTGTGCTTTTCTTTTACTTCTGTAGCTTTAATTTCTAAAAGTCTTATTTAGCTCTTTTTGAAATTAGCTAGGTTATATTTGAGAACATGTTGTTTATATTTTCACTGTATTTTCATGGGCATTCATTACACATAGGCTATATCTGACATTTTCAGTATCTAAGGTGGTTGGGAGTGTACCCTGCTTGTTGTTCCTGTTGATTTGGTTTCTCTGTATCTTTCTTTTCTTTTTTAAATATAAATACATATCTTACATAATTATAGGTTTATTTTGTTTCCTATGTAACTTGAATCTTATATAGCTTGCTGTAATTATTCTGATGGCCTAACCTAAAATATTTGTAGGTGGATAGGGTTTGTGTTTCCATCCATGATGACAAAGGGTTGATTCCAGCTTATGACCATCTTCATCTCCTTCTACACTTCAATTCAGTTCCTCTTCTGCATGGAATTCAAGTCTCATTTATGATTCCCATGAACACCTGAATTGTTTCCTAGAAGTCCATCGCTTTATGTTACCATCGAATACTTATTCTAATCCCTGTTTTCTGTTTGTCTTTAAAATAAAAGTACTGAGAAGTCTAGTCTTCCACACAAAAGAACTATAAGTTTGAATTATCTTAGTCATTTCACCATTGCTATCTTTCTTCATGGTACATTTAATATAAACAGAAATATGGAACATATTTCTCTTCACCTTCCATTTTCACCACATGGCAATAATTCAGAGTTGAATTTTCTAATTTATTTCACTAACCATCAGTTGACAAAGCTGTTACAAGTCATTAAAATGTGGACTTCAGACTTAAGATTTGTACATGGAATTTATAGATCCATTCTGCTTATTCATCAATAATTATAACTCCGTTTTTAAAAGTAAAGATACAGCTCCTTAGGACAGCTCTAAAATCTTCTTGGAAATCATATTATTCTTATAACAGATTTTTAAAGTTAAGTTTAAGTGAAGCGGAACACACTAATTACACATTCATTAAGACATACACATGGGTTGAGAAATTACAGAAAAATGTGTTTGGTAAAATCCATTTGGCAGATTTCCAAAACCAAAACAATTAAAAAATAGTATTTAATAATTTTCTAAACCTGAACATGAATAGATTTTTCAATACCTAGGAATTATATTCTTTGGTGCATTTATTTATGGCAGAGTAACTTTTGCTAATTATAGATATTCATTTTGTGAATATTAATAGTAAAATCCTGTATATTAGATCCTCTGGCACTGATTCTCCTAATGCACTTAAAAACTTAAAATAAGTAGAATCAGACCTCCATTTCATCCCGGGAGCCAAAGGCATGTGAAGTTCTTTCCAGCCTATGGGGGAAGATTTGGACCATCACTTCCAGCAGGTAAGACTGAAGGATGCACAAGGAGGTCCTTGTGGGCCTGACTGGACCACACCAAGTGACCTCCAATCAGTGCCAGGAGCCTAAGGTGCATGAAGTGATTTCCAGCCCACAGGGAAGCTTTGGAACATTGCTCAAAACACAGAAACATAGGAAAATGACAAAATAAAAGCGCAAAATGTAATCTCAAATCTCCAGCCCACCCCAAACAAGCCCAGGAGCTGTGGACATGGAAGAAAATGTAAACCATACACCTGAAATTCCAGAAATTATAACAACTGACATAAAGAAACAACTCCAGGAAGCTATAAAAGAACTCAGATCAGAAATAATCTCCCAGTTAAAAGAAGAAATGATAAATGTAATGAAAGAAATGTTGAAGACATCTAAAGAAGACATAGTTAAAAAGTTAGAGCAATAGTGCAAAAGATGGAAACCCTGAATGAACAATATAAGAAAGAAACAGAATGCATGAGGCAGATTCAAAGAGATACAATTAATCAAAAATTCCATTGAAAGTTGGGAAAACTGCCTCAATGAAAGTGAAGATAGAATTTCAGACCTCAAGACAAAGAAAAGAGCAACAAGAGCTAATGAACAGGAAAGGAAAGATCTTTTAAAAATAACAAGGAATCAGGAAATAATAATTCAACAGCGGCAAGATGATGCAAAGAAAAATAACATAAGATTGATACGGATAAATGAAAAAGAAGGTGACAACACAAATGATATCAAGAGGCTATTTCCAGAAGTAATAGCTGAAAATTTCGCAAACATGAGAATGGAAACTGACATATGGATCAGTGAAACATATAGAACTCCAAATAGCCATAACCAAAATAAAACTACACCCAGACATAATAATCAACATCCCAGAAATCCAACATAAGAACAGAATATTAAAAGCTGTTAGAGAGAAGAGACAGATCACCTACAAAGGAAAGCCTATGAGAATCACAGCAGAGTTCTCAACACAATGAGGTCCAAAAGAGCATGGAGTGAAGTATTTAAGATCCTATAGGAAAATGACTTCCAATCCAGACTGATGTACCCTGCAAAACTGTCGTTCAAAAGGATGGAGAAATAAGATACTTCCACGACAAAGAACAGCTGAAGAACTTCATGGCCACCAAATCAACCCTACAAAGAACACTGAAAGACATTCTAGATAGACATAGGGAAAAACCACTATGCAAGGCAGACAATTCAACAGAGTAGAAAGGTAAAGAATCAACAGCAGAAAGATAACATGTCAAAAATAAACCCATATATAATGGCTATAGCCAATAATATAAATTATTCAATTCACCAATTAAAACAAACAGATTGCCACAATGGATCAAGAAACAACATCTAACCATATGCTGTATACAAGAAACCCATCTAACCCAAAAGGAAATCCATAGATTGAAAGTCAAAGGATGGAAAACAATACTTTATGCAACAGGAACCCAACAAAAAGCAGGGGTAGCAATTCTGTTTGCAGACAATGTGAACTTCAAACCAAGAATGATCCCAAGAGATAAAGAATGTTACTAGATACTAGATAGGGGAAAATTTCAAGAGGAAGAGATAACAATCTTAAATGTATATGCACCAAATTCGGGAGCACCCAGCTATAAAAAAAATCATTAACAGAAATGAAAAATCAAATAAGCAATAACACAATTATAATAGGAGAGCTTAACATGCCACTGACACAAAGGGACAGATCAACTAGACAGAAAATCAGCAAAGAAATAACAGAACTGAATCACACCTTTGAACAAACAGACTTGATGGATGCATAGAGTGTTCCACCCAACAACATCAGAATATACATTCTTCTCAGCAGAACATGGGATATTCTTTAAAATAGACCATATACTAGACCACAGAAGATGCTTAAGTAAATGCAAAAGAATGGAAATTATCCCATGCATATTATCAGATCATAGTGCCATGAAACTAGAAATTAATGACAAAAGAAACTGCAAAAACTCCACAAACACATGAAAATTGAATAATACACTCCTGAGCAATCGCTGGGTCACAGAAGAAATTAAAGAAAAAATTAAACATATCTACCAGCAAACAGAAATACAAATACATCTTACCAGAACCTGTGGGATGCAATGAAAGCAGTCCTCAGAGGAAAATTTATTGCAGTGAATTCCCACACCAGGAAAACAGAATGAACACAAATAAACAACCTGATGCTACACCTCAAACATCTAGAAAAAGAAGAGCAAGTCAAGCCCAAAGCTAAAAGAAAGGAAGAAATTACAAAGATCAGAGCAGAAATCAATGCAATAGAGACTAAGAAAGCAATACAAAGAATCAATGAATCTAAGAGTTGGTTCTTGGAAAGAATAAATAAAATTGATAAGCCCCTAGCCAACCTTATTTAAAAAAGGAAAGAAAACATTCAAATTCATTTAATGAGGAATGAAAAGGGAGAAACTACTACAGACCTTGTGGAAAAACAGAAGATCATTAACACCTATTTTGAAAACCTCTACTCTCATAGGCTTGATAACACAGAAGAAATGAACAGATTCCTAAAACATATGAATTACCAAAGGTGGGTCAAGAAGATGTAAAACTTCTAAAAAGCCCAATTCTAATTAATGAAATTGAAAATGTAATTAAATCCTTACCAACAAAGAAAAACCCAGGTCCATACAGATTCACTGTGTAATTCTATAAGAAATTCAAATAATTAATGCTGACACTCCTCAAACCCTTCAGTGAAATTGAAAGGGAAGCAATTATCCCTAACTCATTCCTGGAAGCAAATATTACTCTAGTACCATAACCTGAGAAAGACTCAACTAAAAAAGAGAAGTAGAGGTAAATCTCCCTAATGAACATAGATGCAAAAATTCTCAATAAAATATTGGAAAACAGGATGCAGCAAATCATCAAGAAGATTATATACCACAACCAAGTGGGATTCATCCCAGGAAAGCAGGGATGGTTCAACGTACACAAATCAATAAATGTAATCCACCATATCAGTAGAGCCAAAAATGAAAATCACATGATCATTTCTATAGATGCAGAAAAAGCTTTTGATAAGGTCCAACACTCATTCATGATAAGAACCTTATAGAAATTTGAAATAGATGGTATTTACCTCAATAGATAGAAGCAATCTATGACAAACCAACAGCCAGTGTCATATTAAATGTCCAAAAATTGAAAGCCTTTACCCTAAAATCAGGCACAAGACAAGGATGTCCATTATCACCACTTATATTCAGTTCAGTGCTGGAAATACTAGCCAAGGCAACTAGACAAGAGAGAGAAATAAAAGGAGTAGGGATAGGAAAAGAAGAAGTTAAATTATCATTATTTGCAGATGACATGATATTGTAGATGAAAACCTCCAAAACTACATTCAAAGACTCCTAGGAATAAATTCAGTAATGTAGCTGGATACAAAGTCATTATCATTAATGACTCATAAATCATTAGCATTCCTATACACTAACAACAAAATCACTGAGAAAGAAATAAGAGAAGCCACATCCTTCACAATACCATCCAAAAAATGGGATACTTAGGAATCAATCTAACAAAAGGAGTAAAAGATCTATTCAGGGAAAATTGTAATACCTTGAAAAAGAAATTGAAGAGGACCTCAGAAAATGGAAAGACATCCCTTGTTCATGGATAGAAAGAACAAATATTGTGAAAATGGCCATTCTCCCAAAATTGTTATACAGATTTAATGCAATCCCAATCAAAATACCATTAGCATACATCATACATCTAAAGAAATAACTTCAAAAATTCATCTGGAACCAGAAAAAGACCTAGAATAGCAAAGGCAATTCTGAACAACCAAGGAAAGGCAGGAGGCATCACAATCCCAAACTTGAAGATATACTACAAAGCTACTGTAATAAAATCAACATGGTATTGGAATAAAAACAGACCTGAAGATCAATGGAATAGATTAGAAGACACAACTACAAGTAGAAACACACTCAGCCACTTTATCTTTGATAAAGTGGACAAAGAAATTCACTTGAAGAAAGATAGTCTCTTTAATAAATGGTGCTGGAAAAATTGGCTCTCCATATGCTGAAAACTAAAATTAGACCCATGCCTATCACCATGTACTAAACTAAAATCTAAATGGATCAAAGATTTAAATATTAAAACAGAAACACTAAATCTTTTGGAAGACAAAGTAGGTAGAAATCTTGAAGACATAGGGATAGGTAGAGAATTCATGAACAAGAATCAAACCACATGGGAAATAGTTCACAGAATCAATAACTGGGTCTTATTAAAGAGTTTCTGCATGTCAAAAGAAATCTCCAGCATAGTGAAAAGAAAACCCACAAATTGGGAAAAAATCTTAGTGAACTGTCCCTTAGACAAAGGACTTCTGTCTAGAACTTATAAAGAATTTTAAAAAACCAGACCCCCTAAAATACAAAGACCCAATCCAAAAATGGGCATATGAGATTAATAAACAGTTCTCAGATGAAGAAATATGAATGGCAAATAAATACAAGAAAAAATATTCAGCATCATTAGTCATGAGAGAAATGCAAATTAAAACCACACTGCAATTCCATCTCACTCCGGAAAGAATGACCAGGATAAAGAAACTGGCCATCAACAAATGCTGGAGAGGCTGCAGGGAAAAAGGAACTCTTCTGCACTGTTGGTGGAGTGTAGACTGGTGCAACCATTGTGGAGGTCAGTCTGGAGATTCCTGAAAAAGCTGGCTTTGGAAGTCCCATTTGACCCAGCTATTCCACTTCTAGGCATATTCCCAGAAGTACTGAAAACATCATGTCACAGTGATATATGTGCACCCATGTTTATAGCAGCACAATGTTTAATAACCAGATCTTGGAAACAATCTAAATGCCCATCAACTGAGGAATGGATAAAAAAGATGTGGTATTTTTATATAATTTAGTACTACTCAGCTATGAAGAATGATCACACTGAGATATTTATAAATAAATGGATGCAACTTGAGACTATATTCATAAGTGAAATAAATCAAACTCACATTTGCAAATACCGTATAATCTCCCTAGTGTGATAAATGGTAAGAGTACTTAAGATACAAAAACCTCAATAAATTCAGTGAAAGAATAGAATCTCCTCAAAAGGGAAAAATAATATCTCAGGGAAACCGAGGACAAAGAAAAAGGAAGGGAAAAGAAAAATATCTAAAATTATATAAATACACTTAGGATAGCTAAGATGATTGTGCTACAAATTCTATAAGGTCTTGGAACAAAACTGTTAACATTCATAGGATTGGAACAATTGTGCCTGTTAGTGTATGGTGATCTGAGGAACTCTTAAAGATCATTATGCAAAATAAAATCCCAGTTATGCTCCTACCACCTTGTTTTGAAGGCCTATTTTGTCAGTGTTTTGGCTTCTTTGCTACTGTTATTTATTTGTCTTTTTTGTTTTGTGTTTTCCTAGTAATTTGTTTTGTTTAGTTTTGTTTTTCCATGTAATACAGAAAGGATAGGTATAAATGGAAAGACTTATACATATGTAGAACTTCTAAACAGTTTATGAGAATCAATTATATAATGCATGATGAAATGAACAGCTACTTTGAAGAAAAAGAAACATTGTGTTATCCATTACTGATTCCATATCATCGTGCTGTGAAATCCAGTAATACTATTATTCTTTGTTCAGAGTGATTTTAGTCTGTTTTGTATTGTTTAATTTCAATATACATGAAAGTATAGACAGCTATCTTGAAGAGAACAAGAGACATTATGGCAGCCATTGTTGATTTCCGTATCATCTGGTGTTGAAGGCCTATACTGCCTTCATCATTCTGTTCTGATCAATTTAATACTATTTTGCTTTGTGTGAATTCATTGTGTGTGAAGACATGGACAACTATTTAGAAGAGAACGAGAGACATTATGGTAGCCAGTGATGATCTCCTGTTGTCTTGCTTTGAAAGCTGTGTCATTTACATTGATTTCTTCTGATTGGCTTTGTTCTGTTTTGTTATGTTTAGTTTTAGCCTCTTTAACATAAAAAATATGCAGAATCAAAAAAGGTATAGACACAAACATAACCCCTTATTTTGTACACAGATGAATGCCTTTGCACAAAGTCAAGTCTCCACCTGCACAAACATCTCAGCACTAATTGCATCCCAAATTTAATTAGTATTTTTTATTCTACAATTAGTGGACCCAAAAGACCAGGGAGCATTTTGAAAAAGACCTTTGATTATCACTTTAACATTAGTAAAGAAATCATTGTCTTCTTGGTTCTTGGATTCAAGCCATTATTTTCACATTCATGTGAATCAACAGTACCATTTACAAATGGGGCTATTGGACCATGTGAGATTAGTTTGATTGGGAAAATTAGGTCTACTTACTGAGTGCTTAATGTGGCTATGCTAAAACTTGTTCAGGTTCCCCAGGGTATTCATTTCACTTTGATTCTAATGTTGTGACCAAGATTATTCTTATCTATAATATTGATGGAGAATTACTATTTCCCAAAAAGGATAAAAGTATTTAGTCTCTGCCCAAACTATTTTTTTAATAAGCATCCAGTCATCTGCAAATTATTCTTTTCTTCCTAGATTAAATAGAACTGCATTACATGTGGAGCTTACATGTGGAGCTCAGAGGGCACCCTCAACAGTTCTACTCTGCTTTGTGGTTATAACTACTTTATAAACTCTTAAGGGATATAATCAGAGAACGTCTTCTTTAGCAATATTAGCTGTCCCTCATTGAACAGTTACTCTGGACGTAATTTACACTATCTTTATAACAATGAATAGAAAATACTAACTATCCTCACAACACAGAACAAGCAAACTGAAGCTGGCTCCCAAAGGTTTGTGAGAATGGAGAGTCAATCTCCAGTTAGTGCTGAGGCTGTGTCATGCCTCAGCACTAACATTTTCCTTTTTTACTGGGGGCTAATGTTACTGTGTCTTCATTATACCTATATCTTTTTTATATCATTCTTCTCTATCCCTGGGACTCCAAAAACAAGGTAGACCAGGAGCCTCTCTGCGATCTAGCACATTTAGAAAGCAATTTTCTGGGGTTAAATCCTTGATTGTGATTAGCTCATACTGATGTAAGATTCAAAGAGAACAATTTGAGTTGTCTGTTTGTCTCCACCTGTACTCCTATCCCAGACGATACTCTTCTGACCCCATGCATTACAGTGATGTATACATTTGGGGCCACTATCTACTTTTCCTCAAAGAATTGGACCCAGACCTTTCTTCCTTTCATTCCCAACTTACAGGTGAATGTCTTTAAACAAACCTGGGTTGGATACATTAAAATAACTGAAATCTTCAGTCTTCCAAAGAGGTAGGAAGTGCTGTAGTCCCCCATCTCACTTGACTTTTTCCTTCCTACCACTTCATTTCCACAGTATAAAAAGGATCTAAACACAGTGGAAAAGCATCTTGTCCTAATTCTCTCCTGGATCATGGGAATGATTCTGAAAAATTTTTTTCTTTAAATTTCATTTTAATATTTTGGTTTCTTTCTTAGAGAATAATGAAAATGAAAAATTATTGTTTCCAAGCACTGGCTATTATTTTTCAATTACATTTCTCCTATCACTACTAGGTAATAATGATTCATGTATTTTCTTTTTATATTTGTTTTCTAAATAATGTCTCACTGTGTAGTTTGGGTTGATCTTGAACTCACTATGTGGCCCAAACTGGCCTCAAATTAATGGAAATTATTCTTTCTCAGCCTGCCCAGTGCTTGGATTATAGGCATGCACCACCACACCCAGCATAATTCATGTATTTTTAATAAAAACTATAAATCTTGCCTATAGTTTGGGTTCAGATGGATGTGCTGTAACTGTCCTTGGTACTTAAATTTTTAACCAAAGAAAGTTGACATTGGACTCATACAGCATATCAAAAAATGATAATTTCTTTGAAGACAAGGGATTCCTAAAATACTAATTTTAGTAGTGTCCTATACACAGATGCTAGATTTTTTTTCTTCAGGCATCACTATCTTCTTGGGAATGTTTTGGCATGAGAGATGGGGCTACAGCAAAAAAACTAGAAAAACCTGCCTTCTGTGCCCTTTTAAAAGTCTTAAAAAGAATTTGAGAAGTTTAACTATACAGCAATAGAGTATAGGAGCTACAGAGATAAAGCTGAAACTACAAAGTTCAAGGCTAAAATTGAATCAATTCTTCAGAAAATTTACAAAAAAAATGCCACATATTATGGACTTCTAAGGAGATTTTATTCTATTTGTTAACCCTCATATATAAAGAGGATGGTATTAAAATTGTTATGGCATATTATGAATAGTTGCACTTCTCATATTGTACAAAAATAACTTATCAAGTACTTCAGCTAATTATTTTTAACATAATATAATTTTTATAAAAATGTAAAATCACTTTTAATGGAGCTAAACTGGATTGGCAATTAATCATTAGTGACATTATTTCACAAATTTAAGTAGTAATAGATTTCAAATCAAAATGTGTTACTTGTGCACTAACTTTCAAGTATTTTTATCAAAAATTCTAGTCTTGTTTTCTCAATTATGTTTTTAAAAAAGCATCACAAACCTTTGAAGGCTCATCTCTTTCTCACTCATACCTACTCTCATTTTAATTCTGAATCCTTTAACTGTACACACTTTCTTTCTTCTTTCTAGGATTTTGTGACTCTGCAGAAAAGACAAATTACTGTTTTGGTTCCATGCATCTTTCTACTTCACACAGATTGATTTAAGTCATAAGATAGAAAGGTTTTCAGCTCCTTACATATTCAAGTAGACAGGCATTTTCTTCGTGCTCCAACAAGATAAGGATCTCTTTCTAGTCAGAGAAGGGTAATTTTCTTTCTCTGTACACTTCTTTTCCCTCAGCTCCCAATCCTTTAGAATTTAGAGCTAGGAAAAAGATTAATTTTACATTGAAATTTTTAAGATAATTTTCAACATCCTATCAGAATTGCAGTTATCTTTTAAACTTATTTCTTTCTTAAAAGAACAGTGTAACTTTTCCACAGGGTTTAGAAATACAATTCAGGCCAAAAGATGTTTAATATTTAAATAGATGTGATTGGCTTTTCTTCACAGACCAATCTAGAAACAAATGCTTTCTCCACTTCAATTTCTAAATTGATATCTAAAAGTAAAAAAAAAATAATAATAATTTTAGACATACACTGACTGGGTTATTTTCTGAATCTTTCATCATTTTGATTTTAAAATACCTGATGCTTCCTGTCTGCTAATCAAGAATTGAGAGTGCTCCATCTCAGGTTCTGCCCATTCTGTGGGCCTCTCAACAGCAAGATTTCTCAGCCAACCGTTCTTCCACCACAAGTGTCCAGAGGAAAACACAGCTTAACAGAGAAAATTCTGCTTCTCACCGCACATCTCAACATCCTCCCTCTCCTCAGGAAATTGTCCTGCTTCATTGAGGAGTATCAACAAGAAAAGCCTTTCTATCCTTTCTTAAAGGTCACACCTTTGCTTTGAATTTTGTATCCCATCCACATACACCTTCTCAAATAATTTTTCATGTTATTATTATCCATGCTCCCTCTAAACATTGATTCTCTACCTGTGCATTGTACAGTACTATTCCAACACTGCCCTTTCCAAAGTCGTGAGCAATGTCCACCCTGCCAGACCCAACATCACCAACTCCATCAACCTCTCTGGGCATTATCCGTGGCTACACCTTCCCTTGCAGTTTGAACAGTCTCTTTGCTTGGGTTTCATGACAACACACCTTCTACTTCCCAAGCCATTAACGTCTTACACCTTATTCATTCCACAATCACTCTTTTCAATTAAGTCTTTAACTGTTGCTGTTTGTTGGGCTAGGCCTATGTTCTTTTATACCCTGATATTTTTTCCTTACTGATCTTATTTAGTTATGTAACTTTAGATGCCATTTTTAGGCTGAGAGCTCACTGAAGCACCCCACCTATCCAACTGCCTTCTTGATATCTCTATGGACATATTTCTGGGATATCTCAGCTGAACTCACTCACACAGCACCCGTAGGTCCCCTCCCCACAAAAAAAATCCTTTGACTTGGTTTTTTTTTTTAATCTTAGCACACAGCCCCATCATCCGCTCACTTTCATAAGCCAAAATTCCAACATTCTCAATTCCTTTTCTTCTACTCCACCGGTTTGGCAAGAATATTCATTCTACCTTTCCATTACCCATTGCAGTTGTCTCTGGGGTGTCTCCCTGTGCCCAGGTTTCAGTTGCCATCAGCTAAGATTTGCTGTTGTTATCAGTACATAGTCTTCTTCACCTACTATCCTGCTGCAGTCAGTATTTTTTAAAATTTTTTTATTATTTTGAAGGTAGTAAAATACAACAGAACAAGACGGAACAAAGCCAATTGAGACAGTGTAGTGAAATTGGTACAGAACTTCACAGCAGGTTACCCAGATAACAGTAATAGGTACCATAGTATATCTCTTTATCTTCACAGTAGTTGTTTTTTCAATCAGGCATAGTAAAATCAAAGGAAATACAGAACATTACAGAACTTATCAAAACAGAATATTGAATAGAGCAATATCATTAATCAGAGCAAAGCAAAACAGTGATAAAATATTTGCATTCAAAGAGATTGTAGAAGGAAATCCCCCTTATTTGCTATATTGCATATGGTCAACCTACCAAGAGATGCTCAGATCTCTGGCTCCCACTTGCTAAAGGGGGGCAGAGATGGGATGAGATGTTTGATTTTCAGCCCGTGCACTGGTAGGCTTACAGCTTTCCCACTAGGGCAGCAAGCGGGTTGCTTTCTTTCCCAGCACCCTAAGTTCCAACATGGGGTGAATCTCAGGAAACGCTGCTGTTTCTCGCCCTGGGGCTGCCACAGCTTGCCAGGCCACAACTGCTTACCAGGGCGGTGAGCAGGTTGCTTTCTTTCCCAGCGCCCTAAGTTCCTGCAGTCAGTCTTAAAACTAAAATTCATCCAATTCATTCATGCCCACCCCAGGATACATTAGCACTTATAATGATGTCCCTCCCCCTTGTGCAGAAAGATTTCATATTCCACTCTTCTCTGCATGGATCTCAGACTCATGGGTCATCCTTAGGCACCAGGGACACATGAAGTGGAAGTCCTAGTGTAATGGGACTGCTTCATGGAATACTTTCAACCATCACTGGAGGAGTCAAATACTTATATCTTTTATCGTTGATACATTGACATAGCACTGGTTGCAATTTCCAATGAGTATTTTCTACTTACTATAATTTGCTTTCTTCATGGCACCTGTGACTATGTCTACCTCTTTCACTCTGACATCTTCCCCTCCCCCATACCTGGCATGAATAGATGCCTAGTAAATAACCACTGAATAATTGAATGGAGTATAGGGTTCTCATGGTAACAGGAATTTTCCCACATTGCACATATGATATTGGGCTGCTAATTGGGCTTCTAAATAAAGAAGCAAATAAATTGTGTAAAATCAGCCAAGTGATAAAAATGAATATTTCTTGCAGAATGTGAACTTTGACTCATTTAGCTTCTAGGTCTCAATTTATGATCTAAGGGCTGCATTAATGTAGGTTTCTTTGTGATTAATTATTTATAAGGCATTAAAATTATCTATGCCAAAAAGAAGATCCTGCTTCAAATAGCTTTCCTCTATCTAAAGAATCTACTAGATACAATTCACAAAATCTACACACAAATTATTACAGGTTTGCTGAAGTTACGTTAATTACACTAGCTATCACACAACATGGGGAAATGAAACACTATTTGAAAAATTTGTAAATGATTAAAGGGGCAGCTGTTTCAAGATCCAGGTGTTAAAGTGAAAGTGGAAATTTTCATCTGATCGTTTTATACAAGGATTCTGTTAATCATGATATTATGGACCTAATTTTCCTACAGACTACATGATCTAGGTTTTATTTATATCAAAGGTTGATGATATAAAGTTTGCTTTAACTTCCTTATTATTGCCTTAGACAGTAAGAGGAAATTTTTCTAATCTCATTGTGGAAAAGAGGAATTAATAACAAAATATACAGACATTATATTTTATCTCAGATAATAGAGAGAAATTTAATTTATATATGTGGATAAGAAAACAATGAACTTCAAATTAATAGAAATCATTTTCAAGATTTAAAAGAATGTACAATGTTTTCTTCAAATGAATTCTTAATTGTGGCACGTGTCACATGTATATACATATACCACATATACCTTGGTAAACACACATTCTGAAAAATAATATTTGATTGACACACAAACACAGAAGAGTGGACTCATTCCCTCTTGGGCCCTCCTTATACTTATGGCAGGCTTTGATATACTTATTGGGTTCTATCAGTTTTTCTTTACATGGGGTTTATTAAACTTCATATATTGATATTCATCATATATAAACTTTAACTTCTCATGCTTTTTTCCATGATACTTGGGAAATAATCACTCATTTTTGTGTGTGTTCAGTGGTTCAGATAATAAAATGTATAAGGCTACAAGTAATTTGAAAACCATCAATATAGGTAGTTGAAAAAGATAATTATACCATTATATAAAGTAGGTTGATCAAGTACACTGAAAAAGTTCTGCATTTTTCTTGGAATTCTGAAAATTCTACATTGTCATTTCCAGTCAAGCAGAATTAAGATGTAGGATGAAGCCAAACTATACCCTGCCAGATGTGGAAGATATTTACAGTGACTGAAAAGGTGAATGAAGAACAGAAATATAATTGAATCCATCCTCTTATGAATTTACTAAATTGTCTACCTTAAAAGAGGTAAATAGGAAGAAAATATATTTGAAGAGCAAGACAAACCATAGTATTATAGATTACTGCATATATTATGTACAATATTCTTTGGGCTATTTGAAATATTTCTTGAAAATAATCAGACAATGTGTCAGGGCATAAAAGAAAAATGAGAAAAAGCAAAGTTGTATATCCATGTTTAGAGAAAATAACATCATTGTTAAAGGAAAATGAGGAAATTAAACATTTATAAAGTACTAAAAAGTAGTCATCTGTCAACAGCTGATAGTTGAAACCTGGGAATAGTTGAAATGGTTGAAAGAGAAAATGAAAAAAAAAAAAAAAACCACAAGTCCAAAAGTTATCCTAAGTTGAAATTATTCTTAAGCAGCAAGGGAGAGAAATGGAATTTTCAAAAGAGATTGTAGTGTGTTATTAAAAATGTTCACGATCCTTCATTCACTCTTCCCTATCACTAAGCCCCAGGCATTGTCATTTTTAAACCTTTGCTGTTGAAAAGTATGGTCTACTTCCTCTCTTCTTGAATCTTGTTATGTTTGGTCTTGCTTTTTATCAACAACGTGCAATAGAAATGATGGCTTGCCACCAAGAAATCTTGAACAACTTCAGATGTTGGAGCCAGCAAAAGCCAATTCAGTTAAGGGCATATTAGTCCAACCATTCCCTGCCAAGAGAACCACTAACTGGAGATCTATGAGCAAGGCCAGCTAAGATCCAGAGAACTACGGAGTTAAGCATGGTCCAAATTACTGATCCATAGAATTGTGAACTAAAAGGGTGATTTTTGCTTTCAGCCACTGACTTTAGGAACACTTATCACATATTAAGAGATGACTGATCCAGAGCTGAGAGGAAGGGACAATACAAACCAGGGCCAACAGGTAAGAATGGCAAAAAGTACAGAAATAAAAGGCTGATCAACAAGATGAAGTGTTCCAAATATATCAAGAAGTGAACTGAGAAGTATCTATTGCTTTGGCAATGAGGACTCCGTTGAACTCTGAAAGAGCTATTTCAAGTTATGGGCTGGCAGAGAAAGACTAACGGCAGGAGGAATGCAGATGGAAGGGGCAAGAATGCTTTCTAGTCCAAGTAATTAAGAAAATGCTCCCTGCCCTGGGAGAGAAGATGAATGTAAGGAAGTAACACTTTGTAGTACTATGATCTACTCTGTCTTCAACTACAGAATAGAGGGTGGCCTTGATGATTGTGGAAAATGTTTCTTTCTTTATTCTCTTATCCTTGAGGCAGAGGCAAAAGGTCTTAGCAGTTATAGACCCAGGTACTGAAATTAAATAGGCATGAATATGACTCCAAATTCCTTCTTCTAATGTCTGTATATTCATCCTAAAGATATCTTTAAAAGTCTTACTTTTCTGATGTGGTGTAATAATTACATTGATGATACTAATAACTATGTATGGGTAACATCATTATATGAAATGCTGTATAGAAAGGTTCTAGCACACTGCCTAGCACACATTTAATGGTAAACACATTTTTAAAACCCAGAGCATTATTCTCATTGCTACCACTAAAGCTTGAGTAAATTCCTTGCTTTTAGTTAGTCTATATCATTATATGCCCTACCTGCTGGTCTACGTCCCTTCAAAAGCAATGCTTTGTGGTTTTGGAGTATTTGACAGTTTCCTAATGTGTTTCTGTGTCATCAAATTAGGATTTACTGGACTTTATCATGTGGTTTCCTTTGGTCATATTCAGTTCTTCCTTGGTTCCATAACAGACGGGAATCAGAGATAGGGATGACTGAAAGCAGTGGCAGAAGGAAGAGTTTCCATTGTCAATAAAGGAGAAATTAAAAAATACCAAACCAAAATGGCACGACTATCTGAAGACATTCAATATAGGAAAAAGTTGGAAAAGTGAAATGTTAAATATGCAGGTATATTTCTGCCCAGTATAATTATTGATATATACAAGATGATCTTGATTAATCAATAAACTATTAAATTATATGTATCTGTTTTGTAAAATATGGAATTTTTAAAGGGAAAGACTGAGCAACAAAATGTGTTCTTTGATAAAAAGATGAGATGGAAGGCAAGCACTTCTCAGATTATAGACAAGTAGTGCTGTTCTTGGTGAAGGAGGGAATGTTAAGACCAGAACTTTGAGTCTTTCAATAGTTTGGGTGTGTCCTTAGAAAGTGATGCAAGTAGCATGAATTTAATTGTTTTTCCAGAAAACACACACCAAAATATGTAATACATAAATTGGTGCATTAAAAGGTAAATATTCTAGGAAAAATTCTTCATATGGAAAATTACATTCCATCACAATTTTAGTTTTACTTCTCTTTTAAAAGTAGAAAATCACTTAACATGTAATTTTTAATATTTTATTGAACCTTTATACTGACATTCACAGAAGTATAACTTTTTTTTTTTTTTTTTTGGGTACCGGGGATCAAACTCATGACCTCACGCTTGCCAGGCAGGCGCTTAAGCCACTGAGCTAAATCCCCGGCCAGAAGTATAACTTTCATAGGAAAAGATAAAATAAAATCCCTTTATTTCCACTTTATAAAATATTTTCATTGTGCACAGTACATCTCCACCACGAGGCACGCATTGCCAGCCCCTGAAACACACTGTCAGTTAATACCATGTTTCTGCCTCCCCCCACCTCAGCAGCGCCCATTAGTAGCTTTTAAATGGTTCCTTTTGTCTATGAACTCAAAACCAAATCTAATAAATATTAATTTTCAAACAAGAACAAAGAACCGAGTAAGGAACTAAAATTTACAAATTAAAATTGAAGTGACACTAGTGTAAACAAAAGGAAAAGGAAGAAGTTGGTTGGTAGCTACATAATCCTGAGGTTCCAAAGAACTCCTGTCTGTCAGCATGACACATACATACGTTTTACAACGTAATTTCTTTTTTTTTTATTGCTTATGAATATGAGGAACATTAGGATATACTTTGTTGACTGTAATAATTGCTTGCAGTTAATTACAAATGAAACCAAAATGCTGGCAATATTAGAGACTTGTACTCTGCATAAAACTGGAAATTACTGCTATTACTCTTGTTTGCTAGAGAATATTAGGTCACAGATGCTAATTATCGGTTCATAGCCCTCCTATGGGGGGTGGAAATCTCATTACCATATGAAACTGTCTTGGTTGCCAAACCCAACATTCATGGCACTGGCCATTTTTGTTGGAGGAATTATAAGGTATAATAAAACTAAAAAATAGCTTTTTTTGTGAGAAGAACCATAAAACACTAACCTATGTAGACTCATATTGCTCACTACTTCAAGAGAAACAACTCTATGATGCATTGAGCTATATTACACACATAGTCAACGTTTAGGGACTGATTAAAAACAGAGAGACAAAGTTTTTGCGAATCAGAGCAGAAATCACAGGGTCTTCCACTAACTGCCTATTAAAAAAAAAAGCCAAAAATTTTAGGAAAGAAGAGTACATGTGGGATGAGAGAAAAATGATGTGAGAATGGTTCTGGATTTCTAGTGTGTTATGTATCATAAAGTTTAATATACAGATATATACACACTTGAACTCTAAGTAACCTTGTATGTACTACATCTGTTTGAATATGAATACAGTTAGGAAGATGATTGCTAGCTATCTAGCTAGGTAAATAGTTGCAGATACATGGCCTTTTAAATGCAACTACATCCTTTATAAAAGGATACTTATTGGTCTTTGACATTTTGTCTTTAAAAAAAAAAAGAATTCCAGAGCTGTGATTTATTAAAATATTTCCACCTCTTCCAATACACATATACTTTTGCTGTATACATAAGCATTTGGAGGACGGTGTATTAAAAGAAGGAAGACCTGAATTTAATAATTTCATTAGAGCAAAAGAAATTAGATAATGCATAATAAATACTGGCTGCTTGGTCAGACTTCACTTTATATTGAAATCTAAACTCTATGTATTTTGAAAAAAACATCAAATTCTTTACGTCTGTATTCTGGGTCACAAAAGTAAACTTTACTCCCCTCCTGCCACACACACACAAGAGGCCAAGAAAAATTAAACAGTAAACCAAGTAATAAATGTGAGCCATTGAAATATGTGGATGCTTTCAAGCAGTTATTTCCTCTCAATGGAATGACATGTCTTTCTTTTAATTGGGCTTTTTTCTTTTCTCAGAAATGGTATATCTATTTTTACCTGTGGAAGTAAAATTGATGAAAAGAGCAATAATTTGCAAAAATCGAAGAGAAAATCTTTGTTCTTTTTATAGTATCAAAGTTCCATGTGATGCAAATGCCTTTGCCCTTCTCTTAAACTTCCCTTAAGCCTTAAACAGGGTAAAATCAAATATAAATGAAACCTGGGTTCATTACTCAGAGGTGAAAAACAGCAAAGTTTGAATGAGAAACAGTGATGCTAACTCTATCCTGGCTCAGCAGAAGACCTGAGTTAGGAGGTGGAGAAGAGCATCTTGTTTCACTGAGCACACTTCAGCTTTAACAAGAGGACCACGACTTCTGCCACCTTGAACTGAATCAGACCTGTCACGGACAGTCTCAGTGTCAAATACTCCAGCCTTCTGTTGGACCATATGCAGCAACTTTTGTTTGAAAATTCGTGCCATGACACATGCAGATTGGCTCTGGGTACCTTCTGGAAAAAATAAATGGAACTCTGGCATTTTATTTGGCTTTATGTCATTCTAATATGTTAGTTGAATCACTAGAAAATTTAGTATGGACACAAATTTAGTATGAATGCCTCCATTTCTGTAAACAGAAATAATGATATGATATTTGATAATATTCCCATGCGTTTCTGCCCATTTCTATTTATGCATCCATAAACACCTATGGCCAACAGCTTATATTTGTAGAGTCATTTATGCTATGCAGGTATTTTGAAATTCATATTTTCACAAAAACTCAGGGAGAAAGAACCGCGTAAGATTCTGAGCCTCTGTGTATATCTTATTTATCATCTCAGTCTACCAATTGTCCCACCTGGTCCATCAAAAGCAAAGGTTAATTACATTTCTGTGGTGCTATCCAGTGGAAGGCTACTTTTCTCCCATGAAATTAAAAGAGTAAATTAGAGGTTTTCAGAACTTCAGGGTTTTGATTGATGAATTCATTAATTCACCTTTTCAAAATGAGGACTCATGTTTTAAATATTTTATGTACAATTTGCATGTTGGCATTTTTAAGGGCTTTTTAAAAAATCAGTGCTTTACAAAAAGGTCAAACTGATCACCTTGGCGCCTGAGTGCATAGAACAAGAGGCCGGCCTTCTCAGTCTTTTTTTTTTTTTTTTCTTCTTCTCAGTCTTTCTCTTTCCTGAATAATAGTTTGTCTGGGATGGCTCTACAAGTTTCTTGAATTGTTCCTTTAGAACAAAAGCAAGTGGTTTTAATGAGCTGCCAAGTTTCCATTTCCTAAAATGAGCTGCTTTTTCTATCACAGTAGATACGGACACTAGGTACTGGATTTTTTTCCACATGGCATATCAACATAGTGACTATGTGGTCGTGGCATTGCCTTTCCCACATAAAACCTTTCCATTGAAATATTAGGCATGTTAACAGATTCTGTATCCAGTCATCCATGCATAGCATGTCTCTACCCTCTGACCACTACAGCGCATACGCCTCTAACCTCGGCTTAGGCAGATAGAGTCTTCCAGTCATTGAACAAATTATTTCGGATTCAAGGCAACATTCGTTATCTGCATACACATAATGTGACATCAAAGAAACAGTAAAACCAAGAAATGAGATGTGATAAGCAGTGTTGTTTTCCTTCCTACTCAGTCAAGCTTTGTATCCACCCCATCAATAAATTTTACCTTATTTTGACTTCTTTTGATGATTCATAAAGAAATGAAGTAATTGCAAAAGATTTGTTCAGTTTTTTCTTTGCAGTTTTTTAAATATGATTTTTTAAAAACAGAGAATAAAGAGATGGGAAATCAATATGATTACTTTAATATGATCATACGGGGTAGATATAAATGGGTAGACAGGTATATGACCCAGCACAAATTACAGGATAAATTATATAATGGCCTGTCTTTAAAAATGTCTGAACAGTGTAAGAGTTTTATTTTTAATGTCCAAATACTTAATGTATCCTCAGTCCAAATTGGTTCCTGCATGCAGAATGTTAAGCAGGGATCTTCTGTAATGACTGAGGGTTTTCAAGACATGCAAGGAAGAATTGTTAATGATGTATGGAGTTTCATCCTTATTAAAATTGCAGACAATATTTATGCCTTTCCCTGTTGGTGAACTCACCCTCTTGCTGCACACAACACTGCTTTCCTGGCCTCATTCTCAGTCCTTAATTTGTACTTGAAAAATATGTATGTGTTGAGCCAGATGCTTCCAGTGCCTAAGGTAACTCTGTGATAAATTGGGCACTTGAGAAAACATGATTAACTCTTTCACTGAATTGTGCAAAGAGGCCCACTCCACTTTCCATAAAGGTAGTATCTGAAAATCAAACTACCAAAGAGGCAATTTGCACAAGTCTTTTTAATGCTTACAAAAATACTTTATATACTTTTTTCCTAAATAATTTCTTAAGAACTTACCTATTGAATCAAACTAAGTACTTCTAAAATAAAGACTATATTCTCGTGTCTTGGAGAAGAGAGTAGGAAATAGGTCTATCAAATATTCCTGATACTGTTTGCAATCCCTGATATTAATATGCATTCAGAGGTGAGGCATTAAGGAACTGATCATTAATAATTCATTGAGTATTTGAAGCAAAGTTTGAACCACCTTAGTGGTAGGAATATTTCAGTTCAATTCAGAAAAACTAAATTATTGGTCTACTAAAAATGCTACTCGTTGAAGGTTGAAGGTCATCCTTCCCTTGTTTAATCTCTCTGTAGTTCAAATGACTGAATATTCCTGAAAGTAGTGGTTTCATTTAGATCTAATGGAAACCATTAGGCACCTCAAAGAGTCTGAGCCACACTTTTAGTGCTCAAATTTTTGAAAAGACACCTAAAAGAATAAAAGGACCAAAAGCAACACAGCAGATCTGCAGTAATTACAAAAAAATGACAATAACAGTAGAGCAATGTGGCAGAATGTCACTAAAAGTTCCCTCATTGTACACTGCCCTTGCCTATTCTTTGAATAGGATTATCTCCAGCTCTGACCTGGACCACTTAAAACACTCACGGAGCAAACTGCTGTCATGTCCAACAAATTTGCAGCAAGTTATAAATAGCTCTACCTCCTCAATGTCCTGGTAGAAAATTCTTTAATAATGATCACAATACAGATATATATTTAAAAAGGAAGCATTATCCATTGAGCTCTACTTGGTGTTTACCTTGACAATGTTGTGGGAATAAGCACTGTGTCGTATTCTCCAAAAGACTCTCTCTCTCTCTCCCTCTCTCTCTCTCTCTCTCTCTCTCTCTCTCTCTCTCTCTGATCTTGGTAAACTGTTGATAAACCTTGAAATTCTTAGTCTTGAGGAGCAGCAAACTTTACACAGTTGCAAGCTGCTCTCCGGCTGAGCATGGTGGGCAAAAATGGAAACCTGTACAACAGTGTATTGAAATTTTGGACAATGTATTTTTTTCTTGCAAAATCTTACCACTTGGTTTTTCTTCTCCATTTTTCTAATATACACCATCACCTTGCTTTCTCATTCATGTCAAGTTTTTATTTCTTATAGCACTTCTGTAGGCTAATAATCATGTGTTGTGTTTATTCCCGTATGCTCTCTTTTTAAACAGAGTCTAATTTGTCCTCCTTTTGTTGTTGTGAACATCTGCCCCCTCACAGACTGTTGAATCCATTTAAAACAAGATAATCTGCCAGGTGCATGTAAATATGGGCCACCACATCACTGCCTGCATAAAGAAATGCTTTTCTCCAAGTTTTTTCTCCAAACAAATAAGAGCCATATATTTTTTGTTTGACTTCAAGAATGACAAGATAGCAGATTTTTAAAGCTATTTCTTATATTATAGTAGTCACTTTTTAAAAATCTTGAAGTCACTTCTATTCAATCTAAACTGGTATAAGATATCAAACAGATTTTATATTTCCCAAAATTAAACATTCATTGACCAATTCTAGATTTATTATGTAACTAGGGAATGAAAATCTTGCAGGAAGTCATAAGACACAGGTTACCAACTTAAAGCTGCATCTCTTTGACTGCCTCTCAAATCATAGACCTGGTATAATGCATTTCTAAGTAGAAATAAATGTAAACTAAAACATACTTTTTAAAAAGCAGTGTTTCAAATTTAAGTTATGTGGTATTAAAAATGGAAAACACTCCATTAGGGTAGTTTCAAATGGTTTTTAGATATGTCTTTGTCAATAGATAAGATGTGGTAAAAATTTCTCTAGACTAAAAATAAGCTTCAATACTAAAAATAAGCTTCAATAAGAGGAGCAAAATATAGGGCGTTCTGAATTTTAATTCCAAGAACGACAAGTGGGTGATTTGTCATTACAGACAAGCAACTCATCAGAATACAGTGTTCCTATTCATTAAATTGTGACGATAATTCCTGAATTTCACTCTACCTTGAAGAAGGTTAGAGTGATATAATACCCAGAGTGATCCAAAACTTCAAAACTACAATGGACTGTATAAAGTATCATTCTTATTATTTTTACTCAGCAATCAAAATTAATATTCATCAAAAATATTCAGATGGTGTTTATATGTCAGTAACAGTAACAGGTTGCTTTTACAGTTATGAATTGGGCATGTTTATGGATTCCTCATTTTATTTGATAACATTACCCTTTCCCAACATTGTAAAACGTTTTATTCACTTGAATTATTTTCCCAGTTATTTTCAATTAAAATGATCAAATATGCTGAAAATGTATATGCATGTATATAAATATATTCAGCAAGGTTATAAACATTTAAAATATGGTTCTTTTCAAAATCTATTACTACTTTCATAAGTTTGAGTTTGTAGCTACAACTTCTGCAGTTATAAGCACTAACATGAGTTAATTTTCCTTAGATTTTATCTGGTAATTGGTAAATCTAGATAGACAAAACATATGGTATCATCGGACATTATATTTTGCCATCATTATATGTTCCATAAAGTCATAGGGAGCACTGAATTTGCAAATCCTAAATTACTTCCCTTTAGGGAAATGCAGGACTAGAGTTTAAAAACCCATTCCTTCATAACCTTATTTTCAGTTATCTTCTTACTTAAAGATTTTTATTTAATATAATTGTTGACTCATAAACTCCTGCATAAACAAAGCTTATCTAATACGTATTTTCTCCATAGGGTGCATCAAAACCTTTGCTTAAGAGTAACAGACAATACCTCAGAACTATGCTTGAGGGAGCATTTTAAAGAGCAAAATTTCCACCTAAACCTAAATGATATGAAAAAAAATACTAAATAGTGAAAAAGACACTTGTATACATCATCAGAGCTGAAACAAGAGGGAGAGTGGCCTTGTGTCTTAATTGCTTTTCCATTGCTGAGGTGTGATATCACCACCCACAATTTGAAGGAGAGACTTAATTTGATTCAGGGTTTCAGTTCATTGTCTGCTGGCTCCAAGGCAGAATAGGACAGCAAAGAGACATGGTAGAAGAAAACACACTCAGCCCTTGACAGCCAGGAAGCCAGTGAAGGGAGGATCTAGATACAAGAGGATGGAAATTTGAGATGGTCAGAATTACTGAATTCATGATTCATTCTTGCATGAGGTTTCTCTTTGCTATGGCGCATTTGATACTTTTAAAGCAGAACTGCAAAACCAGTATTCACTGCTTCTAATTTAATGTCTGTCTTTTCCTCCTTTAACTCTCGCATTTAAAGAGCTATACTGTAAACGTGTTTGTTTACAAATTCTTCATGAGGAACAGCTTAAATGATTATTTTTGAGGCATAATTTGGGACATCTGGGAGTAAATTTGTGTAAATAAATTCCTTTTGCTCCCTCTCCCCACCTTCAATTCTCCATGGCCATAGTATTTTATCATTTACAGCTCAAAAAAAGTGAGGGTACTGCATCTGAAATGTACTGACCTGCAAAAGGTTTATACTACCAGCTAGACAAGTGCCGTGCCTTTTTAGAATAAAGATGAATCTAACCAATGCTGGCTTTTGTCTTGTCAACCTATTGTCATTATGGTGATAAAGCTCATTCTTTCGCTCACAAGTTCTGTTTCTTTTAATTTTTTACCAATGAGTAGAATTCTGGGTTCCATAATTAAAGATGATGCCAAGTCTTAGTCATCCATGCAACTCTCTAGCCACTTCACCCAATTCATCTCTAACACTGCATCAGTGAAGAGAAAGAAGTAACAACTCCAGAATGAAACTGAATCTTTCTGAATCCCATGACAGTTTCTATTCATTAAAAAGCCTGCAAGAACCCTCCTGTTTATTCTTCCCAAGATTTCTGCTTTTGTGAATTGATCCCTGACGTTCCAAAAATACTCCACAGCATGATTATTTACTGTATTCCAGTATACATTCCAATGTGATTTTTTAAAAAACGCTAGGAATCAGAAACTTGGGATTTAATCCTGCTGTTGCAAGCTGCATGAGGCTGGACACGTCGCTTAATCTCTGGAGCTTCATTTTCCTCATGTGTTAAATACAGACAGTAATAGTTATCGCAAAGAGTAAATATGAAGATGTAATGAGATAATAAATATAAAAGAGTTTTGCAAACAATCAAGGGCTTTAGGCATAGGATCCTGTGTATATTATAAGCAAATGTAAATGTAGCAACTATACAGGAATATCATAATTTCTAAACTAATCCTTTAAACTATAGAGTTACCAGCACCTTGTTCCAAGTCATAGCTCTTGTTTTTGCTATCCTTGTTCTGTTTAACAGAAGAAAGGTTTGAAGAAAATCATATACTGAAAAGTACCAGGAAACATTAACCAATCTCGAATTTGAGATTTGTAGAGCTAGTTCCATATTTATTCTCAGAAGCAACTTACACTCAGCAAAATTCCACCTTAATTACTTTTCTCTAATTTCTGGGACAAAATAGCTGTTACCCAAAGTTAAAGGAAGGAGAGATTTGTTTAGCTCACAGTTTGTAGCAGTTTCAGTCCATAATCAATTGGCACCAAGGCTGGGTATGATGGCAGAGAGGCAGCCATTTAGGTAGTCAAAGATAGCAAAAGCAGTAAGAGCAAAAAAAAGGGAGAAGCCTGTTTTCTTCTCTTATGTTGTAAGCAGGCTACCCACCCTGGAGCATATGTAGCTCTCACATCATTTGCCCACTCTGCTCTTACACAGGCTCAGGATGTTTACAAAGTGGCTCTCCACCGAGACACTTAGCTAAACTCCTAAACTTCTCAAATTGACACAATGAATCAACTATTACAACATCCTGGACCATAAACAACCACCCTAGGGCATGTGCTGTACACCCCAGGATGTAGAACTGCTGAGTTACTTAGTTAAGTTTCTAAACTGCTCAAGTTGACAAATGCATCAACCATTACATCTTCTGTTGCCCAGAGCAACTAATGCTTACAAACCCTTACAAACTCCAAGTGCTGAAACCATAAAGATCTGGACATCATGCAGTGTAAGGTTCAGAGATCATCACTTAGTTGAACTCACAGCCACATTCTCGTAAGTGTGAGAGCAAATTTATGCTTAAATTAATCACTCAACATGGAAACCATCAAGTATAGGAAAAATTTGCCTTGGCTCAATTCCAAATTTACTCACAAGTAATTAATATTGACCAAAATGACCAGATAATTGTCAATCTTGTCAGGTGTTTAAGGTTATTTTCTATTTTAATTGAGAAATCTGTTTTTGATTTAGCTTTGAGAGGAGTTGTTTCTGATTATTTTCCTCTTAAGAGTTTCACCTCTTATCTGCAGAACCTACCAACATTACCCTCAGACTTTCAGGCTTTTTGTCAAACCCCTCCTTGCATGTGACCTTTCAGAGAATCTGAGTCCAGCAAACTCACAGTTCCTGTTTTAGTAACTTTCCCTCCACAGTATTCACATCAAGTTTATCACTCATAAAGTAACTTCAAAATTGGATCAAAATAAGCTTCTTTATGATCTTTTGGTGAGTAACATTTAAGTCAATTCAGCTTGTAACTTTAGAATGGACTTCATTTATTTTGTGTTTGAATACTGTGGCTTTCTCAATGAACTCTGAACAGCAACGAAAGAGTTGGACCAATTGACACATCAGCTTTATGGATTTAATGAATAAGTGGTACTTCAGAATTCTTTAAAGATAGAATAAATGAAGCCTGTAGTATTTGAAACAACTGTTCTTGAATACCCTAGGGCATTATATATTACTCTAGTCAACAAATAATGAAACAATGGAGTCACTGATCCACATAAGATAGACTTCTGAAACTTGATGATCTGCAGTCTTTTCTGCTCTAACCTTTATTTTTGTTATTGTTGAGAGAGTTCTCTGTATGAGAAACTGTTCTAATACTTAGCATGAAAATCTTTTTGTGTTATCTAGAGAGAGTGAACCTTAAATTCTGTCATTTTACCTACTGCCTTCAAGCTTGATGTCCCAATCAGTAGGCTCATCCTAGCCCCATAAATGTCTCAGTTTAACACACGATCATTGTTTGGTGAGTGGTTCTGCATGGTCCATTGATCATCTACAAGAGGATTAATCCCTTTCAGGCTGAAAATCAGGTCTGCTCTATAGAACTAAGGTTTTATACAGGCAGCAGATTTCACAAGGGTCCTTCATAATCAGGGAACTGAGTTGGTTGGTACTCAAAATTATACCTAAAATTTGGTGACAAGCTTTAATTATAATTTATAAAATAGAAAGACTATGAAATGTCTTTGACGGTAAGAACAGACAGGAGCATTTATGTTCCTGAAGTTAACTAACACAGACTTGCCTGTTTCCAACTCATTTTAAAGACTGTGTTTTCTCTAAATGTTCTGTGTGATTATCTGATGAATATGTGAGCAGTTGGTTAAGAGAACAGTGCTGAGGTCACTGTGAGATTTGTGGTATTAATTCTTTCCTTTGGGGAATCATCAAGTTTAGTAGAGGAGGGTAGTAGTGGTGGTGGGGGATAACAGCAGTGTTAATACTTTTGGTATCAAACTCCCAGTTATTCCCTTTCCTTTTTTGTGAATCAAACTTACTTTATTTTAATGATTCAGGAAATGCATCAAAAAGCAATCAGGAAAGCTGAGCTTGCAAGGGGTATGATAGTATTTTCTAACAAAGCAGCATTTTGAAAACTCAAACTTTTGTTCAACTGCAAGACTTAACACCTGTAACTTAAATCTAATTTTTGTAATGTTAAAAGTCAACCATCCTTGAATAATGACTCCATATATACTACTTTGGGCAGAGTCTTAGAAGATCTGAAGTTACTTGAGACATACCCTCAGCAAGCTGATGTTGTAACCACCAAAATAATGCATACATAGAAGGAAAAGTTGTGACTATTAAAGGAACAAACAACTAGATTCCCACACAAGGAAAATCCTTGCTTTGTAAACTAAAGCCATAGGCTCAAAATTTAAAATAACACTTTTTTTCCCCTAAACATTGTTTGCAGAGAGGAAATGATGACCAGTACAAGCAACCTTAACACTCTTGGTTTTTCAAAATTTCAAAAGTACAAGATTTATTTTATTTACAAATACTACCTACAATTGTTTCTTGGAGAATTGATTTCTGTTCAGTGCTAAGAGGATTATGGGCAAATTTGGAAAGATTTGGAGGAAGTAAGAATTATGACAGGGAAGGAAAAGAAGCCTCTGATGCTTCCAGAGCTGTTTATAGAGGACCAATGGTACACCCTCTGGAGAGGTCAGGAGCTGATTCTTGTCTAGTCTAGATATGTTAGGTGTTTGTTAGGAAAGTGTAATCATTACAGAATATAATACTTGTATGAACCTGGTTTATTGTCATATTTCAGACAAAGGGGAAAATATTATGAGCATATATTTTAGATCTACAGAGATGTGACCTTGACATTCTCTGTTATACCATAGGCACCAATAACTCAACAAATGAACACCCAACTCTTCTATTTCCTGTTCCTCTTCAATACTTGGGAAAGAAGGCGCCACTAAAAATCCAGCCTTTTTTTCCCCAGTCAGCAGTATCTGTAGCTCTGCCTCTGAAATGACTCTTACGTAACTCCTCTCTCCTGTACAAGATCTGTTTTTGTGAATCTCTTTCACATTGCCATAAAAGTTCTTTATCTAAAATGTAATCAGGAACACATCACTGCTCTATTTAAAACCATCTAATAGTTGTGCATTGATAAGAGGTGGCAGTACATGCCGGTAATCCCCACAAATACTCTGGGAGGCTGAAGCAAAGAGGATCTCAAGTTCAAGCCTAGCCTGGGCAGCTCAGTCACTTAGCGAGAACTTACCTCAAAATAAAAAGGGCTGAGGATGTAACTTGGGGAAAAGACCCTAAGCTCAATCTCCAGTACAAAAAACAAAAAGCAAAACAAAAGATGAATTCAAATGTATATAGTGTTGTGGCAAAAGATTATTTACCTGCCTAATTCCCTCCTTACTTTTCACCTCTTCTCCTTTCATTGTCTCCATCTACCTGGTTAGAGTCTCATAAACAATTTGTAGTTTCCTATACCTGGTGGTGGTGGTGGTGGTGGTGGTGGTGGTGTGTGTGTGTGTGTGAGTGTGTGTGTGTGTGTATGCCTTTGTGCATGATGTTCCTTCTTATCCTTCAGGACACAGCTGAGCTGTCACCTCCCTGTGACCAAGACTTTGGCCAGTAGTGTCTGCTCTTCCCTCCTCTGTCCTCCATCATAAAACTTATCATGTGTTATTGGAATACATCATGCTTCTCAGACTGTGTGATCTTCAAAGCAGAGGCCGTGGAGACCATTCATCTTTGATGATCCATCATTTAGTAATGTCCAATAAATTTCCAGTCAGTGACTAAATAAATATCTTGCTGTTTCTCTTGCATTGAATGTGAGTTGCTCAGTCATGGATTGCATCTTATTTATCCTTGTGCTTAAAACAAATCATCCAGAGAGTATAATTCTTGCTAAAAGTTTATGCAGTGAATAAATTAAAAATTACCTGATCACCTGAAATTGACAGATTAGCTAAATTTATAGAGTAATATTGGGCTATAATATTGCCCCTGGAGACAGCAAGATTTTAAGTTTTTGATGTGTAGTTTGTCTTTCAAATATGATTCATTATGCATGCACAAAAGGTGTTAAAATTATTTCTAAAATTCTATGTGTACCAGCTAAAGTTTTCTGAAATTTTACCAAGTATTTTTAGTGATTTAAATCACATCATTTTACAAGGTAAATGTAGCACTGTTTTTCTTCAGGGCCATAATCATAAAGCAAAATTTTTAGTAGTTGAGATATTTTTAAATTATAATTTGCTCAAGACACTATATTATATGTCATTTAATGATTATAATAACCTTATCTGGATTTGGAGCTCGTATTAGTTTCATTTTGCATATAGAAAAACCAAAACTTAGGAACATCACCCTATCCAAACTCACATAGTAAATAAGAGTGGGATTTAAAATATAGTTTATCATTTATGGAAACACGGAATCTTATCCATGATACTAGTGTGACCGTCTCCATTTGTCATGAAAAATTATGCAGCAAATGTCCTAGAGAGGGCATTTCTTTAGTTAATGAAATGATCTTGGTGAAAAACTGTTTTAGTATCTGCTATTATTATATGCAAGGGGAAGAAATCAGTTTGCACAAAGCAGCCCCGAGAAGATGATTTGCTCTTAAACAGTGTATATTGAATCCGTTCGGCCAAACTGAGTACATCTCCTATTTACTTAGTGTATCCTATGTGCCAATATCTCTGTTAGGCACATTGCGTATACGGCTTTGTTAAATTCTGAAAACCAATATTATTATCCCCATTTTGGAGACAACAAAACATAAGGAGGTCAGTAAGTGAAGAGTTCTTTTTACATTTCATTTTTAAAAACTTAACTTTATTAACACATAAAAATGGTATGTATTTATGGAAAACAATGCGATAATTGTATGCATATACACAATGGATAGTGATCAAATCCGAATAATTAGCATTTCCATTTCTTTAAACATGGATCATTTCTTTGTGTTGGGAAACTTCAAATGCCTCTCTTGTAGTTCTTTATGAAAATACATAAAAATGGTTGTGAATCACTGTACTGTAGTGATTACTCCCCCTACATAACTGATAGTGCCCATTATCCAAAGTTATCTTCTAACTCCCAACCCTGTATTTCTCCTAATCTCTAGTGACCACGTTCTCCTTTCTATTTCTATGAAGTAAATTCCTTTTAGCTCCCCAAAAGTGTTTTTTGAAAAATATCTATTTACTGGATATGAAAACATAAATATAGAAAAGTGCATGAAGGTCTTTAAAGGTTCCATGCAGTTAGTTATCACAGTGTTACTGAATTGGGTCAATCACAGAAACTGAAACCATGAGTTTTGCCGGAGAGAGTTTATTCACCAGGGAGCCAACAGTGTGGAGATGGAAGAACTGGATTCACACCTGCCTGCTGGAGTGCAAAGTTCAGAGTTATTCACAGAATAATGAAGCCATGGAAAGGCCACTGGAGTCAGGGAAAAGTGAATCAATCAGTGCTCTGCTCATGTGTAATCAAGCTTCATGAGTCTTCTCCGTAGGGCATATTTTCAGGAAAAGGCAGTGTTGACATGCTGTGAGAGTGGGGTTTGGGGCCTCCGACATCAAAAGGTCACCTCAGACCAAGTGAAGAATTATGTCTTCAACTGTTTTGTGCTATCTCCACTTTCCTGAGAAACAACTTAGACAGCAGAGAGACAAGTGTCAAGATGGTCACCCATGGGTCAAATGTGTTACCTGTAACAGAGATAATTGCTTAGCTATGTGACCCCTAAAATAGGTGATAAAAGCAAATAATTAAAAGCAAATGAAACTAGAGGAGTATTCAGGTTTTCTGTGGGATTCAAAAGCAAGTGCTGAGTTATTAAAAGCTAAATAATGAAACAGAACTCTGACAGCATCCCAGAAATTTCCTGTATATGGCCCAAAATCTAACCTATTCCACAGAAATAACCTCTCCTCTGAGTCTAACGCTACAGCTTAGTTCTGCTTAAAAATTTATATGAATAGAATTTTTGAATGGGCATTTTTGAATCTTGTTTCTCTCAAAATTACATTTGCAGGGTTAATTCATTTTATTATATATGATAGTGATTAATTCCATATTCTAACAATAGTAAGTAGCGTTTCAGTTGCTTGATTTCCTTCCTGAATTCACATTTTCAGCAGTTACTTGCTCTTTCTTACTTTATCTGTTCTGATACGTACAATCAGTGTGTTTTAAATTTCTATAGGTGTTTCACTGGTACTGATGAAGTTACATGCATTTTTATCAGCCACATTATTATGCTTTTCAAAAGTCTAGATTTCTTGCACATTTTTATATCATGCTGTCTTGTTTTCATGTCATTATAGACTTTTTATGAATTAACCAATCTTTTTCTTAAATCTTTTAATGCTTTTTGAAATATATTTCATGTAATATCAAAATTTATACATTTCTGTATTTTAAATTGTATTGGTACATTGTAGACATATTTGATAACATTCCTGATAAGAAATTTGCACCCGTACATGATATATTTTGCTTATTCTTTTTTCCCCATTTTTCTCCTCACCCTTAAAACCATTTTATCCTCCTTATTTACAAAAGTTTTGTTTCTACTTTATTCTTGTCCTGGCCTTTCTTTTCCCATCTCCTCTCCCTCGTTCACCTTCCCATTTGAATATTTCCTTCCCATACCCCAATATCTATTATGCATTTCAGTGCTTATTTACAAGTTCAATTTCTCACACCAGGGAAACAATGTGTCCAATTTATTTCACCTAAGAATATGTTCTCAAGGCACATTTATTTACTTAGAAATGTCTCAAGTTTATCCTTCTTTATGACACAGAAGTAATCCATTGTATAAAAAAACCATATCTACTTTATCCATTCAGCAGTCAATGGGCATTTGGACTGTTTCCAAGATTTAGATATTATAAACTGTGCCCCTATAAACATAGGTGTTCATCTATCGCTGTGGTATGATGCTTTTCATTTTTCTGAGAAGACACTAAGAAGAAGAGTAGTTGAATCTGGTAGAACCTCTGGTTTTAGTTTTTTGAGGAATCTCTATACTGTTTTCCGCAATGGTTGTACCAGTCTACATTCCCATCAACAGTGGAAAAAGGTTTCTTTTTCTCCACAGTCCCATTAGGCATTTGTTATTGGTTGATTTCTTGATAGTAACCTTTCTGAAGTGAGATAGGGTCTCTGAATTGTTTTAATTTGCATCTTTCAAATGACCATGATGTTGAACATTTTTTCATGTATTTACTTATTTTCTGTTTCTACTTCTTTCTCTAAGAAATGTCTATTAATCCCAGGTGACCATTTTTGAGATGGGTCTTTAAATTTAGGGCATCTGATTTTTTTGGATTCTTTATATACTCTAGGTATTAGTCCTTTGAGGAATGGCAAGCAAACATTTTTTCTCACACGATGGTTTGTCTCTTTAAATGGTTGCTATGCTATGCAAAAGCTATGCAAAAACTTTACAAAGATGAGCCCAGTTGTTGATTTTTGGGGCAATATTTCCTGTTTGCCTACACCATTGTCTTAAAGAGTTCTCTGTATTCTGTCTTCCAGAAGATTTAGCATTTATGTTTTAATATTTGGATCTTTGATCAATTTTAATCTTAGTTTAGTGTGTGGTAAAAGATATGGGTCCAGTTTTAACCTTCACCATGTAGAAAGCCGGTTTTGCAAGCACCATTTATTAAAAAGGCTATCTTTCTTCCAATGAGTGCATTTGGCTCCTTAGTCAAAATTAAGGTGTTTGGACTTGTTTCTTCATTTTCTACTCTGTTCCTCTGATCCTTTGGTCAGATTTTTTTTCCTTCCAATTCCATGATGTTTTTATAATGTTACAGAAAACAGACCAAACATGGGAAGAAATGGCATTGAAGAGGTTAAGGAAGCAGTTTACTACACAAGTGGGCTTCTGACTAGAATGTCTCTGAAAGAGCCAGAGCCCTGCCTGGTGGGGCTTCTGGGCTTTTAGAGGGAAAGTAAGTGGAGACATACACAGACAGATTTGACACACATGATTGGTTGGTTATGTGGCATCATGGATCATTAGGGAAATCTAAACATTGCAGGTTACATCATAATGGTAGTAGCTATACCAAGCATGGGTTAAACAAAGGAAGAAATGTACTGTTACATTTTAAGTTACATTGCAAGACCACCCATTCCATGAAGGCAGCAAAGACAGGGGTTTCCATAAAGGAAGAAGTGTTCTGTTTTCAAACCTGCCAGACATATTCACTTGGTCTTGATGGACATCCCAGGCAGGCTTTCATTTAAAATTTTAAATTTTCTTTTCTTTTTTTTTTTATTTGAAAGAGAATGAAACAAAAGGGGCAGTATAGAGCAGATCAGAACAGGACAACATAGGCAACACAGTACTTTACATTAAGACAACTGGACATCAACAGTAGCTAACACTATATCTCTTACTCTGCTATAGTTGAGCATAGTTTCAAATACAATAATATCAAACATAACACAATAGTATAAAGCCCTGCATAGAGTGAAAGAATTACGGGCTTTCTGAACTGAATAACAGAAAATGATCAATGGGTACTATAATATCTCATTTTTGATAAAAAAGAAAAAAATTTGTTTGAACTATCACACATATTCAAATTCCAATAAGACACAATGTGGTAGATAGAACCAATGGTAGTAGAACAAAAAAAAAGCATGGTAGGACTTCTAAGAAGGATAATATTAAATCAGCAATAGCTGTCATAATGTTTTGTTTTCTTCAAAAGAGCTGTTCATATCATCACGCATGGTATAGTCAAACAAAACAGGATAAAACCATTCCAACTGATGATTGAAAACTTTGAAAGACTTCAAAGTTATGAGATGGGGACTCATGCTTACCATAAAGTCTTATATACTCTTATCAAATCTCATACTAGGGAGACTATATGGTATTTACCCTTGTTAGTTTGGTTTATTTCGCTTAAGAGAATGGTCTCAAGTCGTGTCCATTTATTTATAAATATATCAATGTGATCATTCTATATAGCTGAGTAGTACTCCATTGTATAAAAATGCCACAACTTTTTTATCCATTCCTCAGTTGATGGGCACTTAGGTTGTTTCCAAGATCTGGCTATTACAAATTGTGCTGCTATAAACATGGGTGCACATACATCACTGTGGTATGATGTTTTCAGTTCTTCTGGGAATATGCCTAGAAGCAGAATAACTGGGTCAAATGGGACTTCCATACCCAGCTTTTTGAAGAATCTCCAGACTGACGTCCACAGTGGTTGCACCAGTCTACACTCCCACCAACAGTGTAGAAGAGTTTCTTTTTCCCCACAGCCTCTCCAACACTTGTTGTTGGTAGTGTTTTCTATCTTGGCCATTCTTTCTGGAGTGAGATGGAATCTCAGTGTGCTTTTAATTTGCATTTCTCTCATGACTAATGATGATGAACATTTCTTCATGTATTTATTTGCCATTCGTATTTCTTCATCTGAGAACTGTGTGTTCATTTCAGATGCCCATTTTTGGATTGGGTCTTTGAATTTCAAGAGTCTGATTTTTTTTTAAATTCTTTATAAGCTCTAGACAGAAGTCCTTTGTGTGAGGTGCTGTCCATGAAGATTTTTTCCCAATTTGTGGGTTTTCTTTTCACTCTGCTGGAAACCTCTTTTGACATGCAGAATCTCTTTAATAAGATGTGGTCCCAGTTATTGATTCTGGGAAGTACTTCCTGTGTACTTTGGTTCTTGTTCATGAATTCTCTTCCTACCCCTATATCTTTGAGGTTTTTACCTACTTTGTCTTCCAGTAGTTTTAGTGTTTCTGCTTTAATATTTAGATCTTTGATCCATTTAGATTTTAGTTTAGTGTATGGTGATAGAC
>PVJX010000747.1:45560-214669 GCA_004027295.1 Dolichotis patagonum | reverse complement strand
ACGGATGGGGTGGTGGACAGATGGATGGGTGACTGAGTAGGGTGGAGAGTGGTTAGATGCATGATGGTAAGTGGGGGCTCCGGGTAGGTGGGTGTGGGTGGAAGGATGGACGGATGGGTGGCACCAGGGTGTGTGGGGTGTTGGTGGTTTGCCAGCAGAGGTGTGGAGAGAGGAGGGGGCAAGGAGGAAGGAATGATCTGCTCTTGGAAAAAGATAATGCAGGCAGAGAAGGAGACGGCTGCGTTAAGATGAAAGACGTAGTGGTTCTGAGGGGACGTGGAGGGACAGGGAGGCCGCGCTCCCTGGGGGACGCTGTGTCACGCTTCGTGAAATGCACGCAAGGTCAGGTCTGGGAAGGGAGGGGCAGGGCAGCAGTTTCTGGCCAGAGCCGTGTCCCGTGTAACCAAGGTTAATGGCTTAGCGGGGGGAGCTCACTGCCAGCAGTGGCTTTGAGGCCACCAGGGCGCCCTTGACAGCCCTGCGGCTGCCCTCCCGAGGTGGCAGTTAGAGAAGGGGTGGAGGCAGAAACAGTCCCAGAGTCCCAGACTCGTGTCCAGCAGGAGCCAGGCCCCTGCTCCTCCATCACCCCAGACTCAGGGCCTCTAAGTTGATGACCCCAGAGTGGCCCTGACTGTTGAACGAGCTGAGGCCAGGTTGACCGGGGACGTGGTCAGGAGGCCTGTGTGGTTTAACGATATCCTGGGAGGCTGAGGCAGGCAGGCCCCAGGCCACAGCTTCCAAAGCGTGGACTGGGGATTGCCCTGAGCACACAGGTCCACGGTATGGCCCTGCGTGGTGACAGAGTGCAGGCTCGGTCTCCCAGCTGAACTCGGGACACTGTCCTATGTCCCCCATTATAGGCACAGGGCACACGCTGTCCAGAGCAGCGCGGGGCAGGGCTTGGGCAGGCACTGCGCTATTTCTCAGCAGAGACGAGAATCTGCGTGCTGACCGGGGTGGGGGTGGGGTAAACAACCACGTGTCTGTTCAGGGCAGATTTTGGGGCCCAAGAAGCTACATGAAATGTTGGGGTTTTCTTTTCAAACTTGTGCAATGCTGGAAATGTGGATAAGAGACTGAGCCCCACATGATGAAGCCCTGAGGATAATGGCCGTGCAGGGCCCACCCAGGGGTCAGCCCACAGGGAGGCCAACCCTGTCTGGCAGCAGAAGACAGAGCCCCTGTCATCTACGTGGCCCTGGGAAAGGCCTGGAAGACTGTCATGTGACATGTGACACCTGGGCACCCTGACAGCTCTCTCCCTTGTACTTCTGCAGGTCTGGAGCCATGCGTGGACTCAGTCCCTCTGAGATTACTGTCTTTCTGTATGTATTGTTGAGACCAGGCCTGGTTGTGTATTCTAGGATGCCCTCGAATGCAGTAACGGGCCTGGAGCTCAGGGCACCGCTCCTGCCTCAGCCTCAGAGAGCTGGGATTACCAGTGTGATCAGCACCTAGCTGAGCTTATTATGCTTTTATGGTAGGAGTTTAAAAGTCTTTAAATCCCCCAGGACTTGATGGCCGAGTCCTCCGGGGGGCTATGATAGGATGCGGAGTCTTCTGAGTGGTGATCAACACTGCACTCATCTGCCCGGTGTGAGGACTGGGACCTGGAGAGGACTTCGTCAGCGTGCCTCGCCCCAGTCTGCCTGCTCCGAGAGCACCCCAGGCCCAGAGCCCCCCAGAATGCACAGGGCAGGGGCAGGGAGACGGTGCCGACTGGAAGACCCGCGTGGCGGGAGGCATGAGGAGGCGCGCACTGCTGGGTCACTGCTACCCTGCAACAGGTGGCCCACCACCTGCCAGCTCCCGCCCTGCCGCGTGTCCAGGCCACTCCGGTTTAGGGCTGGCTGTGCACGCAGCCTGAGCTCATGGCCAGAAAAAGAAACTTGGCGAGAGCCGCGCAGCCCGAGGACAGAGTGCAAGTCACTTGTCCCCAGAGAGGTAGGCTAAAAATGGCCGGGGACCTTGCAAAGTTCCTCTGCACGGCAGGACCAGCCCTGCTCTGCCTTCCCTGGGCCACTGGGCTTCGGCATGAGAGAATTTCTAGAGCTGGACGTGCACACTTGACCTGCCCCATGTGGAAACGTGGCCCAGAGAGGTGGCCAGCTCTCCTACTTCACAACGTCGCAACTCACAGAGCCCCCAAGTGTCTGTCGAAGAATCTCCTGGGCAGCGACAGAAAGGAGCCCCCTGAGAGCCAAGCCAATCACCAAGACAGAGTGCAGCACCACGGCCACCCCAAAGCCTGGTGGGAGGAGGCCCCGGCCCAGACGGACCCTCCCTCTGTCTTCTACCCACGTGCATCGCCACCACCCCGTGTGGCCCCTGCCTCCAGCCTTTGGTAGATGAGGGCCCAGGCCTGAGCCAGTGTTGTCCCCAGCTGCTCCTGTCCTCGGCTCGGCCTCCACCCCAGAGGGAACGTGTTGGAGCTTGTCCCTGGGAGGGGCCAGCTGTCACCCTTGCCAGCTGCCAGGACCCTGGCGTGGGACACCTGGTGCCAGGCAGAGGCCAAGGCTGGGCACGCAGAGCCTGCAACCCATCTGAGGGGTCTGGACGGCATGTTCTGCCGGTGGCCCCCATGTGGCCCCGCCTCCCGGCAGCTGCTTTGCTGTCACCCTGGGGACCTGAGGCTGGCTTCCTCTGCCTGTGCCCCATGGCGGCTGGGGAGGGTGTGGAGAGCCTGGGAGAGGAGCTGCTGGCCCCTGGGCTGAGCCTCATGAGGGTCCTGCGGAGAACATTCTGTGTGGAGAAGCTGAAGATCAGGCCTTGGCACCAGAAGGCGGCAGCCGGGGTTGGGGCGGCCACCTGTGCTGACCCAGCCCTCTGGTCCCGGCCTTGCTGGTGTCCCCTGGAATTGAGCCTCCTGCCTGCCCTGGAGGCAAAACCTTGCACTTGGTGGCCTGGAGGAGCCAGAGGGGACCCCAGACTGGCTGAATCTTGGGCCACACTGGACCCCTGGACCCATGGTCTTCGGGGCCACTGTAGGGGGAGCTAGTGGTTTCCCACCATCGCTGTCCAGGGACTCTGGACATCCTCCAGCCCAGCAGCTCCACTCAACTTGGGCCCAGGAACGGGCAGGGTAGAGGGGACGAGGGAGGGTCAGGAGGACGTGCACAGCGGGCACAGGAGGGGCTATGGGAGGAAAGCGAGCGACCAGACACAGCCTGTGTCCTCCCATGGCACTGCCATGCTGGCCAGCCCAGCTGCCGGCCTGGGAAGAGTTGGCCCTGGCCTGGGCTTCCCATGTTGCTCCTCCTCCTCTTCCTCCTGCTCCTCCTTCTCATCCTGCCCCTCCCCCTCCTGCTTCTCCTCTTCCTCCTCCTTCTCTTCCTCCTTCTCTTCTTCCTCCTCCTCCTCCGGCTCCTCCTCCTGTTCCTCCTCCTGCTCCAGTGCTGGGCATTGAACTCCTGGCCTTGCACTGAGCTACATCCCCAGCTCTTTTTTTACTTTTCCAGACCTGCTAAGTTGTCAAATTGTCAGGTGGGGGTTGAATTTACAATCCTCCCGCCTTGGCCCCCAAGATGCGGAGCTCACAGGCCTGCGCCGTCGTTTAGGCCGTTCCAAGCACAGGTGAGGGAACACATGTGTGGGCCTTGGGTCAGATGTGTTCTCATTTCTCTTGGGCTGACACCCAAAAGTGCAATGCTGGGTTGTGAGGCAGAAGCAGTAGCTGGGTCAGCCTCAGTTTCCTTCTTTACAATGGGGATAAAATCAGCCAGCCATGGTGGTGCTTGCCTGTCACCTCAACTACTCAGAAGACTGAGGCAGGAAGGTCAGGAGGTGTGGTGGAGTGACAACTGGTGTGACACCCAGCTGAACTAGTCAGCACCGTGCCGGGTGCGGAGAGCCCATCTGAGGGTCGTTGCCAACATAAACAGGAGACCTGGGGAGGAAGAGGTGGTGCTGGTTCTCCTGGTGCTGCTGGTCCTGCTGGAGAAGCCGTCACACTGGCCTCCTGATATGAGCTCGGCTGTTTTCATAGTTGGATGAGCTTGGGACCTTGTTGTTGCTGGGGATCGGGGTGGCCCACACTGCCGTTCAGCACCAGGAAGCTGAAGTGGGGGGGAGTTGCCGAGGTCCAAGGCTGGCAAGACCCCGTCTCAAAATAATAATGAGAAGAAGAATAAATAAAGTGGGAATTAAAGCATAGAAAGGCCTCGGTGTCGTGGAGAGTGCCAGCGTTGGCACAGCATCGTGTCCCCAGCCACAGAAAGGGACAGTGGTCCTTGAATTGTAATGCCCAGGGACAGGACCAGGCTCAAAAGGCCACTCGGGGCCCCACTGTGTGCAAGACAACCCCCGTATCGCTGACCCCCGGAGGCACTCAGAGCCCCTAGCTATGCCCAGTGACGCATGGAGTCTTGGTTTTAAAAAGGGAGCAGGGCCGGGGATGTAGCTCAGCGGCATGAGGGCCTGCCTGGCAAGCACAAGGTCACGAGTTTGATCCCCAATACCAAAATTTTATTTTTTATTTATTTATTTTTTTTTTTATTGGTACCGGGGATTGAACTCAAGACCGCACGCTTTGCAAGGCAGGTGCTTATGCCACTGAGCTAAATCCTCAGCCCAATACCAAAATTTTAAAAAGGGGGGTAGGGAGCCAGTGTGCTGCAGGCACTGACTGTCCCAGCTGCCAAGGAGGCTGTAGCAGGAGGATCCCTTGAGCGCAGGAGTCTGAAGCCAATCTGGGTAACAGTGTAAGAGTTTGTCTCAACAGCATTTTCAAAATGAAATAAATAAAATGAGTCAATAGGGAAACAAAATTGGGGCAGGGTCTAAGAAGTCCTCATTCTGTCCTGGATGGGCTCCTCCCTGCTTGGGCCTCGTCCTGTCCTGCCTCAGCTTACAGGCCTATGCCACCCCACCTGGCCGTAAATAACAACTGTGAAGCAGAGAGGGTGTTAATCTGAGCAGGCTGACACCCCCTTCCTCAGGCTGACACCCCCTTCCTCGGGCTGACACCCCCTTCCTTGGGCTGATGCCCCCTTCCTCGGGCTGACACGCCCCCCCCTCGGGCTGACACCCCCTTCCTCAGGCTGATGCCCCCTTCCTCAGGCTGATGCCCCTTCCTCAGGCTGACACCCTTCCTCAGGCTGACACCCCTTCCTCAGGCTGCAGCGAGCTCTGCACAGAGCTGGGGCGCAGGCCCCAGAGTAAAGACCTCGGGGTCCCCACACCCGGAGCAGCGTGGACAAGGAGATTTCATGCTGATGACTTCCTCCGCCCTGAACAAACCCTGCCAGGCAAAGCCAGTCCCCAGCAGCCCAGCTTTCGGCTCTCACTGGGCTGCCCTGACCTCCTGAGCGTTATCTTCTAGAATCTCCAAAACCCTGTCCAGCGCCCAGCAGGACTCTTCCAGCCTCCTCTAGCTTCCCTGTGTTTACAGAGGCGGAGACAGAGAGGCCAAGGAGCCTGGCCTGGCGCTGGGGTGAGCCAGCACAGTGACTGGTGACTGTGATGGCCAGCCGGGCCCCTCCCCTCCCATGGGACTGCCAGGGCTCCGTCCTGCTGGATTTTAATAGCTCCAAGGCTGAGGCCAGGCCGTATCCCTGTGAGGCTGCCTGACCCCGAAGGCCACAGGATGTGGCCCCGAGTAGGGAGGAGTCCCGTGGAGACCAGACCACCAGGTTTCCCACGGCTCTGCCTGGCAGAGGACCAGGAGGAAAGGACAGGGACGGGATCCCAGGGAGCCAGCTGTGCCTCACCTGCTGGCCTCTGCCTGGGTATCCACGGCGCCCCTTGTGAGGCTGCTGCTGGGCTCCGGTCTCTGTCCCTCAGAGGCTGTGGGCTGCTCCATCTACCCAGGCTGTCTACTGCCTCCTGCTGGGTCCAGGAATGTTCCCTAGGGGCCCCTGCACTTTCCCAGCCCTGTGTCCAGCCCCACTCTACAACAGCCACCGCCCTGCCTCCGACCACCTGTGGCTCCCAGGTGCCCCCACCACCTGTCTGGAGCTCAGAAGCCCGCGCAGCAGGCAGCTCACATCCTACCTCAGTCACCTGAGCCACCCAAGTGTCTCTCTGCTCGCTGTGCCTGGCTCCTGCTGCCCACAACGGGAGCAGCACCGGACCCCGGGCCGCAGTGCCATCCTCCTGCCCTCTGCTGCTCCGGGATCACAGCGCAGGTTCCCCACACTCTGCGCTGGAGTCACCAAGCTGCGCCACCCCCAACAGTGTCCACACATGGGCCTCTCAGACAGAATGCGGCCACTGCCCTGTGCCTGGCGTCCCCTGGGGGACAACCCTGGGCAAGGCCCCGGTCTGCGGCTCTGCGGCTTCCCTTCTGCAGCACGCCCCAGGCTGGCTTTGGGGCCACAGAGACTCTCATCAGAGCTAAGCTACCTTCGCTGCCCTGTCCCTCCGAGGTCTCCCCTGCTAGGGACCCGGTGCCCCTCTGGCTCCTGCCCCCTGCTGATTCCCCTCCCTGTGCCTGGACCTGTCGTGAGTCAGGCCTCTGTGCCCACTGCCCCTGTAGGACATCAGAGCCCCCAGACACAGCTTGGCCCACGGTTTTCCTCCAAACCCTGGGGCTCCTGGGACTCTGTGTCACATGTGTCCCGTGGTGCTGTGCTCTGTGGCCCTGGGGCCCTCAGTCCTGTGGGAGTGTCTCAGCCTGTCCCCCACCTGACCCAGAAAAGGCAACCTGGACATCACTGCTTGTCTGGTGCAATGCTGACCACGTACTGACCCTAAGCCCTGCTCTGTGACGATAGAGGCTGGGACTGCGAGGGGTCTCAAGATGGGGACAGGACCCAGGCCTGGTGCCCCAAGGTCCACCGGCAGCGGAGCAGAGCAGGGGCTGAGGAGCTGCACTGTGGATCTGGGAGGAGGAGCCAGCACTGGCACCTGGGTGCCTCTGAGGGAACTTCTCTTGTCCTGGAGCCCCAGGGAGACCTTGCCCGCGGCCCCGGCTAAGGCCTGTGTGCACTTCCAGCCTTCAGGACCACGACTCGATGGCTCCAGATGCCCGAGCCACTGTGTTTAAGCACTTGTTACAGTGGCCCCAGGACACTGCCATGCCCAGGAACCCCCTCCTGTCACCAGGCCCGGCTGCCACCTCCCTCTTCCCCTCCCCAGCCGCATGGGGAGGAAGGAAGTTGTCAGCTGTCCCCAGCCAGGTGCTGCCTGCCCCCAGGCTGCTGGCTGTCACCCGCGCTGCTCTGCAGGTCACCTTGTCATGCCTGCACATCGAGCCTTGCACACCCTAGAATTTTTAAAGGCAGGGGCTTTGTCCCTTCCTGTGGGTGGGCACAGTGTCCCCCATACCACCCACATCTCAGTGCCCTCTCTGGCTCGGTCCTGCGTCGTCCCCTCCCGGCCGCTCTCCCGGGCCCCTCACAATGCACAGCTGGAAATCATTCACTCATCCTTAGCTTTGTTTTTCTAGAACCTTCTTGAGAGCAGAGCCAAGTCCTGGGAGGGGGTCCAGGTCCTCTGCAGAGGGGTGAAGGCAGCTGTGGCATGGAGGTGTCCTGGCCTCCAGCCTGGCAGTCCCCAGCCAGTAGGGTGACCCCGGTGAACTACGTCCTCTCTCTGGTCTGAGATTTCATTGGTATCAGTGACACGAGATCAAACTGGACAGCGGCAGCGTGGCCAGGTTTGGGGCCCACCCACCGGGAGCTCCGTGACCAGCCCTCTCACTGCCTTGATCTGCCACCAGTGCGCTCCATACCCAGGCTGGGGGCTGTCAACTGCCCGTTTGTTCCCTGTCATGGAATCGGGGCCTGTGAGGCACCATCACCCTGCCAGCAGGGCCAGAGGAAGCCCCAAGCTGTGCACCCCCTCCTCCGGTGGCCACCTCTGGGGCAAGGTGACAGAAACCAGGAGTGTCACCTCAGCTCAGACTCCCCAGGCGAGATGTCATAGTTTAGACCCCAGCCTCCTCTGTCTCCTCCCACCAGGCTACAGGAAGGAGCAGGACCCAGAAGCACCTTGTGGTACCCGTGGCTGAACTCTATGCAGGCTCCTACCCCCACGGACCCTCCCACGGCGGAACTTCACGCAGTCCCTAGAGCCAAGGCCCCAGCCTACCCGCTGGCTCTGCACGGTGGGACAGTGGGACAGAAAGCCTGGGGCTCCCAGCCCCCACTCAGGCAGCCGCAGCTTCCTCGTGGGACACTCTGGTCAAGCTTGCGCCCGGGCCACAGGGAACATGGTTTAGCCTCAGAAGCTTGGTGACAGGAAATGCTATGTGGCCTTGGCTGGGCTTTGCAGGCTGCGGCCTTTGGCGGGCAGGCAGCTTCCCTGGGGCATTGTGGCCGTAGGGCCTTCAGGGAGGAGGTGGACAGGATGGGGGCCCTCCCTCCCCGTGGTGAGGCCGTAGCATCTCGCTCCCCCTCTGGCTTGCACGCCTGGCTCCACAACTGTGCTCCCTGGCTGCTGGCACTGGGTGGACACTGTTTGTATAAATTAAATTCCGTTTTGGCCGTGCACGTCCCTGCCTCAGCCAAAAGCTGGCTTGAGGCTGGGAGTGACACGATGTGACTATCCGGCACTGGGTGGGGGAGGGCAGGGGTGGAGAGTGGAGGTGACCTCTGGCAGCTCACCCGCCTTGTCCACAGTGCCAGGGGTTGAGCCTCAGGACTTGGAGAGGGCAGGGGCCTCTTCTCTGGGAAGCAACACAGCCCTACAAGGGTCCTGACCACCAGCTCTGCCCAAGACTGATCAGGGGGTTGTTTCTGTGGGCTGCAAAGGACAGAGGGGCCACTGGCCATGTGGGGTCAGAGTGGTGGCCCACTCCCAACTCAGCACCTGCCACCACAGATGATGTTGGGAGTTGGGTAAGCAGCAGAGGATGCTGGGAAACGGCCAAGCAGCTGAATGATGCTGGGTGGTGGCCAAGCAGCAAAGGATTCTGGGAGGTGGCCTAGCAGTAGAGGACACTGGGAGGTAGCCAAGCAGCAGAGGGTGATGGGAAGTAGCTGACACCCAGCACCAGATGACCAAGAGAAGAGCATCCATGTACCACAAGGCCCCCCCTTGCAAAGCCCTGTGTGTTGAGTTAGCAACCCTCCCACTGACTCCTAACCTGGTCCCAGCTTGTAGATCAGGCCCTTTGGAGAGGATTTGCACAAAGATATGTCCAGCTCATAGGCAGGAAATCCTGGAGACCAACATACAATGTTCTGCTTTCACCCACTGAGGGGACTCTGGGTGCAGGAAAGAGGTGCGTGGTTCCCATTCTTTCCAGAGGGGACTGCCATGAGCCATGAGTGGTGCCCCCAGGAGTAGGAATCAAAAGGCTGCACTGGTGAGGGTGATGGGCATTTAAGGTCTACAAGGAAACACCTCCCAAACCCCTGTGTTCACCCTACCCTTTGGCCTCATGTCTTCCATGGCTCTCTATGGCCTAAGGCATCGAATCTCAGACACCAGAACTCTGTGTTCGAGGCCCTGATCCTGGATATAGCAGTCCTGACTGAGGTCTCTGCCCTGGCCTCCCACCTGCCGCTCTCCACAGCTCCGTTGTCAGGCTGGCTATTTGGTGCTAATCGTGACTGAGTCCAGAGCCTCTCGGCTCTGCTATGACTGAGCCCTCCAAGGTCTCAGACACTGCCCTAGCTGGCCTCTCAGGGAGGATGCACCAGCATGGTTATGACAGAGCCACCTCCATCCTGGTCACCATCATCGAGGCTGTGTGGTTGTGGTATAAGGATAGATGTCTAGACCAGTGCAAAGGAGGTGAGAGTCCAGAATCAGCACTCACAGTTCCAGGCGAGCATGTCAGGGTCACGCAGAGTAGCCTTGTCCATAAACAGGACCAGAGTAATTAGATGCCTATGAGCATAAGAATAGAGCTGATCCCTACCGCACACCATATAGAGGGACTAGATGCCTAAGTGCACAGGAGTGGAGCTGATCCCTACCTCACACCATAGAGAAAAATTAGCTTCAAGGGGAGCAAAGTGTGGAGAAAACTGTCAGGCTATTAGAATAAAACACAGAGGGAAAACACAGAGGGAGAATGTTCTTGGATGAGAACATTTTATTTCTAGAAATGGTGTAAGCAACAAAAGAAAAGAAATAGGCAAATTAAACTTCATGAAAGTTAAAACTTTTCTGCCTTGCAGGCCCAACTTTGTGAGGGACCTGGGGCAGAAGTATCCCTCTTGTACCTGACTGTCATTGTCAGCCAATACACTGCCCTGAGCCTGACGGCTGGCCATACCCCTTCCAGTCTAGAGGTGGGGAAACTGAGGCCCAGAGCCCCAGAGCTTGCCCTAAGGTCAGATGCCCAAAAGGAAGTAGATGGAGATTTGAACCCAGGGACCCTCTGGCTCTCAGGCCCAACCCTTTGCTTTCCACTGCCCATCCAGCACTGTCATCTCCAGGTTAAGTGATGACAGCTGACTCTTTCTGCTCCCTTCCCAACCTCCCCTGCACGTCTCCCACCCCGCAGGGACCTTGCTGAAGTCTGAGTCAGGCCACGGCACTCCCCTGAGTCAGCCTGAGTCAGCCCAGGGATTGCCCGCCTCGTGGCTCTTCTGCTAAAGCTGGAGTCTTCACAGTAGCCCCCAGGCCCTGCTCTCTACCTCTCCGGCTTCTTTATCCCATGGGTTCTGCTTGGTAACCCAGGCCTTGGCCCTGTCCACCCTACCAAAGCTGCTCATTTGCAAAAGAGCTGAGGCAAGAGGATCACAGTTTTGAGCCTGGGCAACTTAGTGACTTAGCGAGACCCTGTGTAGAAATCAAACATAAAAAGGGCTGGGGATGGAGCTCAGTGTGAAGGGTTCAAGCCCAGTACCACAAGGCAAAACCAAGAGTTGATGCTTTAAACAAAATAAACAGGCTGCAGGGGCATTGGCATTGGTGGGGACTGGAGCCCCGGGTGCATGGACAGATGGGCTGGCATCCCAACCCCCCCGACACCCTGCTCTAGAGCTCTCTTCATGAAGCCCCGTCCCACCCTGTCCACCCCGGGGAAGCTGCAGGCCACATCCAGACGCCACGGGTGTTCTCTCTGGAGGACAGCACCTGGGACACCTACAGAAATGGGTGTGGGGGGGCTTTTCCTGAACGCCATCTTTGGCCCAGGCTCGGATGGGGCCCTCCTCCTCCTTCTCTTTCTCGGCTGTGGCAGGAAAGAGAAGAGGACCACAGGGAAGAGGGAGGAGAGAGAACAAGAAGGCATGAAGACAGAAAGGAGAGCGACCAGGGGGAGGGGAGGCGTGGGGTGAAGGATGAACATGGTGTCAGCCCTGGCAGTGCCCTGAGGCCCCTGTTCCAAAGCCACCACGCTCCTGGCAGCCAGGCGGGGCCTCGCCTCCCTCCTGGCCCAGCTGCTCACAGGGCTGGGTGGACGCTGTGCTGCCTTGCAGAAGTGCAGTCACATGGCAGCAGGGAGAGGGAGAGGAGAAGGGGGAGGGGAGGGGAGAGGAGGGGGAGGAGGGCGCCTTCCTGGGCTGCTGCCATTTCACTGCGGGCGTGGGCTCCGGGGCTGGCGCAGAATGTTCCCAGATGTGCTCTGTGGATAATAAAACCGCGCACTGGTTCCTGTCAGCAGCGGGGAACCCCAGGAGGGACCCCCAGCACAGGCCAGCACCAGATGTTTGCAATGTGCGCTCCAGTGGCAGGGAGAGGCCAGGCACCAGGACAGCCTGGCAGAGGCTCCCAAAGGCCTGCACTGGGGGTCACAGCTGCCCAGATGCATGCGGGTTCATAGTGCCCTCAGAAGGAGATGCCCCATCCTGCCCACCCTCTCCCCAGGATTTGCCCTGCTGTGGAGTCTGACCAGGGTTGTGCCCCTGTCTCGGGGAAGGACTTCTGCCCTGTCCCTTCCCTGAGGTCCTGGAAGCAGGTGCCAATCTCAGTATTTTGTCCTTACCTCTTGGCAACAGGAAAACATGTGAACCAGACACAGCCAATCACAGTTTTCCACTCCCCTGGCCACTGTGATTGGTGCAGAGATGGGCATGTGACTTCACCAGGCCCAATCCCAGTCCTTCCCTGGGATCCTTCTAGGTGGAGGAAGGAGGACATCCCTCCTGTTCTTCAGGCCTTGATAGGAACATTAGGATGTGGTCCCCTAGGCTGGTGGGGTCCCAACGGAGCCTGGGACTCCTCTCAGTTCACCCAGCAATTGGTGGCACTGTGTGAGCTCAGCACAGTAGGAGACCAACAAGCCCCTGGCCAGTGTGTGGGGGGTAAGGGGCTCCGGGTGGACCCAGCTGCTGAGATGCAGGGGAGGAGAAGCTCCTGCCAGCCGACCCCACGACCTTGAACATTTGAGCACCGTGAAATTGGAGCAGCTGAAGAGGAACGAGCAGCTGGCACAGAGGGGAGGAGAGGCTGTGCCCCGGGTGCAGGAAGGCCAGGCCCGGCCAACCCCGGCCAGGCCAGCAGAGCAGTGGAGGGAGGGATGGTGGCTGAGAGGGTACTGCAGACATCCCTGCTGGCCAGCTTAGGGTGGAAGAGGGCCCAGCTGAGGCCAGGGCCTGGGGGACATGGAGGACGATTGTCCTAGACCCTCGTGCGGCCTCAGTCGCCCCATCTTATCCTTGGTTGCCGAACAGCATTTGCTTCGGGTCCCCCATCTCTTCAGGGGAGCCCAGAGGGCGGAAACTATTTTCTTTACCTTGCAAATGAGAACCCTACAGCCTGAGATGAGGGTGAGGGCACTGTCCCCACAGCTCACGGTCCGCCACCACAGAGCTTTGCCAGGAGGCCTGATAGCAGCAGGCCCAGCCCTCCTGTCCTGTCCCTGCATCTGCCACCCTGACGGCGCCCACCCATCTCTTGGCAGGCTGTGGATGCACACGCACACAGGCACACACACACATGCACACAGGGCCCTCGGCCTCCTCTGCACTCCAGCAGACATCTGTCCCCCTGTGCCAGCGGCCAACCCAGGGCCTGTCCTGCGGAAACATCAGAGGCCCTCACCACCCCACCTCTCTAAGGCCCACAACTTGGGCAAAGTCCTTTCTGATCTCCGGCTGGTCAGGGCATTTTTCCGAGACCAACTGGAGCCAGCCACCACCACAGGGATGCCCTCTGCCCCACCAAGGGCCCGGACATCGAGTGAGCTGGAGGGGAGGAAGCCCACCAAGCCCTGGGACCCACAGAGTCTCCAGCAAGGCAGGATGGCACAGTGGTTAGACGTCCTGCTCTAGGTGGAACCTCCTGGACTCACATGTTATCCTTGAGCCCACCAAGGACGTGGGTGAGTGACTGTGACCTCTCAGGGCCTCAGGTCCCCTATCTCTGACACTTGCTGCCAGGACTGCAAAGCCAGCGCCTGCACTCTGCCTGAAGGAGTGGCCGGAAGGGGTGGGCAGCCCTGGAGCCGTGGCCAGCAGGGTGGGGGCTGGGAAGTGTGGGGGCCATAGGAAAGGTGTGGCTGGAACCCCCTGGAGCCACCGCCGGAAGGAAGGAGCGGCCAGGTGGGTCCCGCCCTGGGCAGGCAGGGTGGCGGGGAGACCTCGGGATGCCCTTTGGGATCCTGGGCAGGTGTCGTGTGCAACTGGGGGCCATGCCCCTCCAGCGGCCGAGGTCCCTGAGCTGGGTGCCACACAGGGGAGGGGAGGCAGTAGATGTGGCTTCCTGCCTGTGGGGATGCACATGGGGCAGGAGTCCAGAATCCATGGAAGCTGAGAATTCGCAAGTGTCCCTTGGAAGGAACCGGGTCATTGAGGCCCACCTAGATGGCGCCCAGCCCTTCCTGTCTGCTCCTCTGTCCCCCTCCCCCTCCAGCCCAGTCTCCCCATTGGAAAGGAAAAGAAGGAGCCCAGGAACAGGCCCCTGACAGCCCTGGAACCCTCGCGGAGCCTGGGGTGGCCAAAGCAGGGCCCCACTCTCTTCTCCGCTGCCACCCCAAGCCCTGAGATGCAGACGGTGCTCAGCAAGTGCTGGGGCCCTCTGGGTGCTGCCACCTCCTCTGACAAGCAGCAGCCACTGCTCCCCCATGAGCAGGGCCAGAGGGGAACCCACCTGGCTGCATCTGTCCCAGTCACAGGGCTGTCACCAGCCAGGGCCAGCCCTGCCCTGCACGGAGGGCACACACACACACACACACCTGACCCTCTCCCTCCTCCAGCTCCTACATCCCTGGGGACCGGCCAGCCCTGTGCTCTGTCAATGTGCCTTCAAGGGTCCCAGGACCAAGGAAGGCCTCTTCCTTCCTGTTCCCTCGCCCCCTTCGTGACCTTGGTCACTGGGGTAGGGCTGAGTCAGGGACATTAGGCCAGGAAAGAAGTAGCTGGTGCCCATGCTGTAAAGCAGCAGCCCCCAATTCAAATCCTATTACTCATCAGGATTCTATGTCCAGTTATTCAGGTTGTGTACTGCACAAGGATTGGCTGTGCCCACTGTGGAAGCCTTTACCACATGTGCACTTTTGCTCTCACCATGATGACTCAGACCATGGGCTGTCTGCACACCGGTTGTGTTCATTTCTTTTCTTCTTTGCAGTGCTGAGAACAGAACCTGGGGCCTCACACATGCCAGGAAGGCGCTGACCACTGAGCTCCCGGCTATCGAGCCAAGCTCTGGCAGATGGCAGCTCGGGAACCAGTCGGCTCAAAGTCAAGTGTGGGGAAAATTCCGCCGCTCTGCTCCCCGAGGCCTTTGTCCCCGGAATGGACAGCAGCATAGCTTGCTGTGCTCTTGGGAGCGCAGCGGCCTCTTGGGGCCCCACTGGACTCTGCGACGCCCAGGAAGTGCTGGGCAGGCCTTACCTCTACTTATCCCATGACCTGCAGCTCTGCTCGTGGGACTGACCACCAGTGAGTCGGTTTACCCAATCCAAAGCAGCAGTGCCTCTCCCTGGGTCATGCCTGTATTTCCGAGCCTTGCTCCTGCCTGGCCCAAGTCTCACCATTGAGCTTGTCCGTATTTGGTGCTGCCTGGCGCCTGGACCCCATTTCCTGCCCCCCCATCCTGGCTGCCAGCGGGGCCGTCGCTGAAGGCCCCCCCAGCCCCCAGGAGCTGCCCGGAGAGGAAATCCTCTTCCTCCTCCACGGCCTGGAAGCTCCAGTGTTTCTTTGGGAGTTTCTTGGCTTGCACATGCAGAATGTTCTAGCCCAGGCGGCCACAGGCCCTCCCCTCTTGGCAGGGTCTCCCCAGCTGAAGCTGAGCGGGGGCCTCCCCTCCCCTGCCCTCCGCCTCTCCTGTCCCTGTCCCCCGAGCCCAGGCCTCAGCAGACTCCGCTGGCTCAGCTGGCCTCTCCTCCCGGAGGCGGCTGCAGAGGAGACAGGAGCAGATGGCCTGTGGTCGGGAGAGAAGGGTGGGAGGTGGGGAAGGTCCGGCCGGGGCCCTGTGTGGCCTCCGTGGGGAGCTCTGTTGCCCTCCTGGCAGGCACAAGCCAGCATCGCGCCTCTGCCCCCCAGCAGTGACAAGCACCGGCAGGGCTGGGCTGGAGCCAGTGGAGGACAAAGCCCAGGCTTCAGGTCGCCTGCACCTTCGCTGCAAGGTTCCCAGACGCACGCGTCCGGACGCCCAGAATTATGAGGCTCCAGGACCAATTAGGGCTGTTGGCACTGACGTCAGGTCTGGGCGGTGTCTCCTTCCCTTCCCGGGAATCGTGGGCCCCGGAGCCAGCACAGGAGGGAGGCTGAGGGAGGCTGGGCCGAGGGGTGCCCGGTGGGGCTGGGTCCTCTGCGCTGTCCCAGAGCTGGGGACAGGGAGGGCACAACTCCTGCGCCCCTACTGTGTGTGCTGGGCACACGGCGCGGACAGAAGTATGTCTGGCTCTGCGGTGGGCCCATGTGGTGCGCAGTGACCATGTCCACCCTGGGCGCAGGCAGAGCGTTGTGCCTTGTGGGGTCTGCTCTCTCTGGGGGGCCCTGGGGGGCGGGGTGAGCATGCTGTGCACCCCAACTCTCAGGGCAGGGCTAGGCACATGACACAGAGCACAGTCCCCATACCCCGAGACCAAGACTTCCAGAGGAGGGCAGGCTGGCTGTGCCCCCGGAACTCTGCCCACCACACAGTGCTTAGGTGCTGCTGCATGCAGCAGAAGGAGCCGCAGGCAAACAGCACACCGAGCTTGCCCTGCGGTGTTAGCCCACGTGCGTGAGAGGGAGTGAGTGTGTGACCCTTTCCTACTACGGCTCACCTGTGGTGCCGAGGAGGGGACCCCAGGCCTGGGCCGCACCTCCAGGCCTGCGTCATTGCTTACCCGGCCCCCTGCACGGCTGCCCTCTTCGTGGCGTGAAACCTGTCTCATGTGGGGACGAGGGCGGCTCATGGGGCATGTTCAGGGCCTCGGTGGCCGGGAAATGAGAGCTACATCCTCTGGGCTCTAGGGCAGCCATGGAGTGTCCTGGTGCAAGGGTCACACCCTGTAAAGCTTTATCTTAGGTATATTAGCAGTAAAACCTGAGAAGCAGGCCAAGACAGGGCACTGTGTGAGTGAGGAAAAGATGCCCTGTCACACAGAGGGGACTCCAGCACAGGGCTCGTTAGTCAGAGCCAGGCACCCTTGCAAAGTGAGTGACCTGCCCAATAGGACCTGTCGGCCTCAGCAAGGGGAAATGACAGTGATTGTCATTTAGGGCCTCTGCCCCTCTGGCTCAGTTTCCCTCACGGCCCACACAAAGCAGACGCCGAGCCACAGCCCGCAGGGAGGAGGCAGGGCAGCCAGGACAGTTTCCGAGGTGGGTCCAGTCAGGTCCTTGCACTGTCCTCTCGATCCCGCCCCCAAGGCTGCCTCCCTCTGGCAGCCAGAGGGAGGCAGCCTGTGCTGCTCCTGTGAGTGGTGTGAGGGGCATACAAGAGGGGGCAGCGAGATGGACAGGGCCAGGTGGGGACGGCCTGGCGCCAGCGCGGCAGGAACAGGAGAGGCCGGGGCCCGTGCTAGGCCGTGTTCCCAGGTCACGACCACCCAGGGAGGCCCTGACCCGACCGGGGCTCTGGGGCCTGGCCATTCCAGGAGGGGCCCAGTGGCTGCTCCTTTGAAGAGTTCCTGCGGGGCCAGGGTGGCACAGGCACTGGGCGGGGGCACAGCTGAGTGGGTGCCAAGCCTGTATCCTCACGGCCAGTGGCCAGCAGCCAGTGTGCAGTTCCGACCTGATTCCACCCGCTTCTGAGTACAGGTGGTATCAGGGTTTGAATTCCGGAGCCCCCTGAAGCCTCGTGTGTTTCTGACCAGGGTTTGGGCAAAGCGGTTGCGTCCGGGGCTCCAGCTGCGTTTTGTGCATTCACTTGTCCATGGACTCATCAGTGGACCTGCTTCCTGGAAGGCGGGCTTAACTGGATAAGGGGGGCACTGGGCATGGTTTTGGGGTCACATGCTGTCCCTGCCCTTTGCTCTGTGGTTTTCCCATCCTGATGCTTCCAGACTACCACAAACTGTGGCTCTCTCCTCTGCCAGACCCTCCCGCCTGCAGCAGCAGACCATGGACTGAGCACTCTGCGGCCATGAGCCAGGGCAGACCTCCCACCTTAGGGTTCCCACCTGTTTCCTCACTGCCAGAGGAGAGCAGGCTTTCGAGGTGAGCGGTCAGGGTCTTCCGCCCCACTCAGGGGAGCACCCAGTGGCACCCGGAAGCCACCCAGCTGCGGGTCTCAGGGTGCGGGGTGGGGGGCCTGCTCTGCGCACAGGTAACAGCGGCCCAGAGCGGCAGCGCGCACAGGGGTCCAAGCAGGACTTGGCCACAGGCCCAGGGCACCAGAGGTAAGCGGGCCTGGGCCACAGTGGCCTGTACCCCGCTGCTCTCCCCGCTCTGGCCACCAGGGGGCCGCATCGTGCGGACCGAGGAGGCCCAGCGCCGTTCTGGGGTCTCTACTGCCCTCCCGTGGCCCTCGGTGGCGGCGCAGGCTGCTCGGCTTCACCCTGTCCCTAAGACTGGGGTCCCCATGCGCATCAGGGTCCCAGGGAGCACCGTAGGGCTCTCCGGAGGGCGCGAGGAGGAGGCATCCCCAGGAGACGGCCTGGTACTCAGTCATCCACACCCACTGGGGAAGGTTGGGGTTTGGGGGGCAGGAGGGTGCCCTGTGTGGTCACCCCAGGGACAGATGCTTGCCCTAGATGAGTGTCCTGCATGTACTATTACAAAGGGACTTCCTCACAGCGGGGACTTTAAACAACAGAAACTCAGGCAGGCGTACTGGCGCACTCCTCTAATCCCGGCGCTCTGGGAGGCTGAGGCAGGAGGGTCACAAGTTGAGCCCCACCTGGGTCACTTAGTGACACCCTGTCCCAAAATAAATTTTAAAAACTACTTTCACTCAGGGCTGGGGATGCTGCTCAGTGGGAGGAATTTACACACCCAGCCCCCGGGTGCGCACGTGAGCTGCAAACAGCCGAGAGAAGACAAAAACTGAAAAGTGAACGAACGTAACCTGCAGAGACCCCTTCATGTCACACTGCAGAAGCGCAGCCCGAGGTGAGGCCAGTGGAGAAGGAAACACTGCTCCTTCATGCGAGTCTGCTGCCACGTAAGTTACATTAAGCTGATTAAAATCGCTATTTTTGTACATAAAAAGTCAAATATTAAAATAAAAACAGAACAGAGCTGGGGATGTAACTCCATGTGAAAGACCAGTGCCACAAACAACAGGAGCAACAGCAGAGCAGAAATGAATTCTCCCTGCGTCTGGGGCCCCCTGTGCTGTCTCTGCTTGGTGGCCGCAGCTGTGGTCCCGTCCCCACCACCCGTGAGGGCTGCAGAGCCCAGCTCCGCACTCCATCACTCAGCCCAGCCTTTGGTAGCTGCAAAGCCCCGATTTCCAAACAAGGTCACGCGGAGGTCTGGGGTGCACATGCATGCCTCGGGGGGCCCTGCCCACTCCCTCACTGTGCCAGCCTCCTTGCAGGGTCCCCTCCCCACCGGGCTGGCCCCAGGGGAGGGGTTGCCAGGAGACCAGGTGGGCTCCTCCCAGGCCGCCTGGGCCGGCTTTGTTGCCTGGCAACCCTTCAGCAGCGTCCCTTGAGCCCTGAGCACGCAACGGGCCCAGTCCTCATCTCCCAGAACCAGGACCAGGACCAGGACCAGGACCAGAACCACCTGCGCCGGAGCTACAATGAATGTGGTCCTCTCCAGGTAGGCCACGCAGGCCAGGAGGGAGGAACAGGAGGAGGAGGCAGGGACCCTCGACACCCGGGGAAGAAAGGAGGAGAGGACGGCAGGGGCCCTGAGCACCAGGCCTCCTGGCCCACAGCTGGGGGAGCCGCACGTGCCAGGTCCTACTTCCAGCCCTTGCTGGCCCCCCTGGAAAAGCTCCTCATCCCCAACCTGCCAGCTTCACCCCTCTGCACACTGTGCCCACTGCACCGGCCCCACCAGGGACACTGGCCTTGGTGTCGGTCCTCCTGGCCCAGATGCAGCAGTGTTCCTGGGACAGGGCCCTCCACAGCCCGGGAAAGAAGTGGCCCAGGCTGCAAGACTTGTAGGAGGCGAAGGAGCTTGGCATCCAGCTCTCTGGATGGGACTGGAGGTGGCACTCGACCTCGGTCAGAAGAGGCGGGCAGGGACCCAGGGAGGCAAGGAGGCCGCAGGGAGGCCTGGGAGGGAGGCCGAGTCTTGTGCACGGCTCGCAAAACAGCGCCCACGGCATGGGCAGCACAGCCCTCCCGAGGGTCCAGGGAAGGAAAAGGACAGCACTGCTCTGACAGGAGGGGACAGGGACAGGCAGGAGGCACATAACCAGCACCCAGGGCCGGCAGGGCAGGGAGAAGGGCAGGGCCCAGGGGACGCGAGGCAGTGACTGTCCCCATAGGCCTGGGACAGGGACACAGCGCGCTAAGCTCAGTGTGTGAGACGCCCGGGGTGACCTCAGCGCTCGCAGGCCACAGTCCCCGGCTGTGTGGACACCGGCTCACCCCGGCTCCCAGCAAGGGGAAACCACAGCTCTACTCCCCACTCCCTGGTCACCAAAAACTGTCCCCCAGAACCTTAGCTTTTTAGAAAAGCTTCGGGGTTCTGAGGAGGGAGGTTTTCCTGGTGTGGGGGCAGCACAAAGCGAAGAGGCCGCTGGGGGGCTGTGGCACCCAGGAGAGCCCTCCTCTACCGCTGTGCTGCCTGGATGGGGCTGTCACCTGGACACCTTCTGTGTGACCCAGGCCGTCCCGCGCCCTTGGGGTGTCCACTCCCTCCTGGCCACTCAGACCCCCACCTCCCCAGGGACAGCCAGGTGAGGGCGATGGAGGCCACGGTGGTCAGCGCCGAGAAGCACTTCGGGCAGCTCTGCTCGCTGCTGGCCGCCCACACACGCAAGACGGCCCGGCTGCGGGACGTGGGGGACCGGCTGGTCAAGCAGCTGATTTCGGTCGCCAGCTCCGAGGCGCCTGAGCTGCGGGCCACCCTGCGGGACGTCGCCGAGGACCTGGCCAAAGTGCAGGACTACAGGCAGGCCCAAGTGAGTCCCGAGGTGGACACTCCTGTCCCCTTCCCGTCACACTGCTCTGGGGACTGAGAGCCAGGGCTTCGCCGAGGTGGACAGGGGCGGGAGCCCAGCGTCAGACCTGGGGCCCACAGATCCCAGGACACACAGGACCTGGGGAGGGAAGGCAACCCAGGGCAGTCGGGCAGCAAGAGGCTGATGGGCGGCAGGGAGATGAGCAGACACCACAAGCCACCAGGCCTGAGGCGCAGAGAAGAGGGACAGCTGTCGGTGTATGTAAACCAGCAGGCAGATGCGTCACAGGCCACGCGGCAGAAGTGGCAGGGACAGCAGAAAGGTCCAGGTCCCCGCTGCCAGGTGGACGCAGACCTCCCAGGTGCGTCCTCAGGATGGATGCTGACTGCGCCCATGAAAGAGGCCTGAGCACCAGGCGTGGTAGCGGATGTCCAGAACCCCAGCCCTCTGGGAGGCCGAGGCAGGCGGGTCTCAAGTTTGAGTTCAGCCTGGGCAACTGTAGTGAGACCTCAGTCAGAAACAGAAAAACGGGCGGGTGCAGCGCAGTGGTCTTTGTGCTCATCCAAAGGGAAGAGAGAGGAATGGAGGGAGGGTCAGCAGCCCACAGAGGCCACAGCCTGGGCAGGGACCCTGGGTCCCCCTCAGCCAGCCTGGTGGTATCAGCAGCCATCCAGGGGTGCTGGGAACGATGCTGCCTCCCCAGACACGGGCACGGGTGACATGCAGAGCCCTGAGCTGCTGGCCCCCTGAATCACACGCTGGGTGTGTCCTGGGGACCCACCTCGGTGGGTGACACTGTGCAGCCCGCCAGTGCCACTCGGTCTCCCAGTGCCGGGGGCTCTGGTGCACCCCACTTTCCACTGAACCCCTCGCTGGGCCTGCTCTGTGCTTCGTGGTAGCTGTGGGGTGGCTGGCACCTCCCCCCGTGCCTTCCTCCCAGTGCTGGGGCCCCTGAGGCAGTAGGGGAGCCTGTCTGGAGGCCAGGGGACTCCCCGCACCAGTCCCCAGAGGCACAGAGGAGGGGGACACTGCCAGGCACTGTCACCTGGGGCAGCCCCTGCCCTGCCAGAGGCCTGGTGTGGGCTCATTGCCCCGCTTATCGGGCAAGCAGGGGCTGGGACCCAGGGCACCCCTACCCCTGAGGGTCCAGGTGCCCAGGTGGCTCCCGATCCTCCCACCTTGGGCTCCCAGTGCCCGGTGACCGGGAGCCCGCCCTGCCCAGCTCTCCATCACCTTTCGGGCGAGGGCAGGAGGCCGAGGTGTGGTGACAGAGAGGCCACCTTTCTTCTCCGGCCTGCTGCTCCAGAACTGGTCCCCTGGACGGGGTGGCCGCCCCTGGACACTGACCTCTGCACTGTCCTCCTGCCCAAGGTCGAGAGGCTGGAGGCCAAGGTTGTTGACCCCCTGAAGCTCTACGGCACCCAGATAAAGCAGACCCGGGTGAGCAGGGCGCCCAGGCAGGTGGCGGTGGGGTGGCTGGGGGAGCCCAGGGGACAGGCGTCTGCTGCGCTCTCCTTAGGCTGAGATCAAGAAATTCAAGCGGGTCCAAAGCAATGAGATCAAACAGCTGGGAAGGCTGGAGAAGCTGAGGCAGAAGTCACCCTCCGACCGGCAGGTGATTGTATCCTTCTCTGGAAACAGCGCCAGGAGCAGCCTGGTGGGGGGTGGCCAGGTCCTCGGTGCCCAGGCCTGCTGGGCCGTGGGGGGCCCTGCTGGGGTGGGGACCTCCAGGCTCCCAGGCTCCTTAACCCACCTTGCAGTCACAGGTGAGTGCGGCGTCTTCCCCTGGGTGGGCAGGTAAGGTGTGGGCATCGGGCACCGCCAGGTGCTGCTGTGTGCATGATGGACGGGGAGGTGACCCCTGGGCCGGGTCCAGTGAGCCACCCTCCCTTGGGCCTCAGTTTCCTCACAGCACTGCCTGTCTCACGGTCATCAAGGTGGGCACTTTGTCCACACCAGAGAGGCCTGGGTTGGGGCATGAGGGACCCAGCTAGGAGAGGCCATAGCGCGCTGTCCCTTGAGCTGTCCCACCCAGTGGCCAGCTCGTCACCTCTGCCCTTCACAGCCCAGTTACTGCCAAAGCCCATGCTGTCCTGGACCTGAGTGGTGGTCGAGTCCAGGGCCATTTTGACCTCCAGGGACCCTGGGCACAGCTTGGGGACCTTCTGGGCTGTCATGAGTGGAAGATGCCACCACAGGTGTCCATTCCTGTGGCTGAGGGGACAGATGGTGTGTCCCTCAGAGTCAGGGGCCAGCAATGGGCGGGGCCCTTGGGCCCATCCAGGGTACACAAGCCGCACCCCGGGAAGGGGGACAATGTAACCTGCCTTCCTCACTGCGGACCCACCTGCCTGCCTGTGTGAGTCCCCAGTGTCCTCTGTCCCTTCCCAATGTCCCTTCCCACACACCCAGCCTCTGCCACTGCCCCTGAGGACCCAGGGCTCCCGCCATGGCCCGTGGGGTCAGGAGACTCCTCACGTGAGGGGCATCGATGCGTGCAGACTTGAGGTGTGAACATCTTGGGGGCCCTCGTGCCCTGGCTGTGTGGCATCTGCAGGTGGAGGTGGAGGCCAGAGGCTGCCAGCATCCTCCAGGGCACCGGCCAACATGCTCAGGGTCCTGATTGGGTTGGTCCTATTCTAGAGAAGGGGAAACTGAGGCTCCGGGTCATGGGTTTGTACGCAGCCGCCGAGAGCCCCATTCCGCAGACGCCCCGGCACAGAGCAGGCCTTGTGGCCACTGGTCAAAGGGACAGATGAGCCGGAGGCCCCCAGGTATCCCATGAGCAGGGACTTGTCCCCAGTGCCCTGCAGAGCCCATGGGGCTGCCTCCCAAGTGGGTCTCAGCGCCACCTCCTGCTTCCAGGCAAGGAGACCAAGGCTCCCCAAGGTCGTGTGACTCACCCAAGGTCGCACAGCTCACCGGTGGTGGCCCTCTGGCCACGGTCCTCCTCGGCCATGCCTCCAACCTCCACACTGGCACAGGGCATCCTGGGGCCCAAGAGCTGGCCAGAGGGGGCCATTTGAGCCCTGGGTACAATCCTGAATGGTGTCATCGGGCCGGGCCACCATGACCCTTTCTACGCTCTGCGTTCCTGGGCCAGGCAGAGAACAGCGTGCAGAAGGCCTCGGTGGACACCAGCCGCACCACCCGGCAGCTGGAGGACACGGTGGACGCCTTCCAGCGGCGGAAGCTGAAGGACCTGCAGGTACGGGCCGTGGTGCCCTGAGTGCACAAGTGTGTGTGTGCACTTGTGTGCACACGTATGTGAGGGTGCTGATGTGGGGTGTTTACACACACGTGAGCTGTGTGTAGGTGTGCAGCGGGGTGTGACGCCCAGGCCCGGACACTGCCCTCTGGCTGCCCCCAGGCCACTGCAGGCTCAGGGCCATTGCCGTCCCCCACCACCCCCGGCGGTGGAAGGAGCCCTCACCTCTCTCGCTGGGGCCCAGGATGCCCTGCGGGCCCCTCCTCTCTCCCCCGGGGCCGCCGCTCTTGTGAGAAGGGCCTGGACAGCAGGGTCGAACGGGCAGACCAACCGACTCGGAAGACCCTGGCTTTCCAAATCGCGGCCCAGGAGCTCCCAGAAGCCCGCTTGAGCCTGACACCCAGCACACGTGCCTTGTTCTGAAGATAGAGGACAGATTCCTCCCCAAGACCTCCGCGCTGCAGCTCCAGGGCCCCACCTCTGCTGCCCCTAGGCCTTTGCACAGCCTGTGTCCTCTGCTGGAAGTCCGCCCCTCACTGTGTGATGCTGAGCCGTCACCCGATGCTCCAGCCTTGCTCTTTGAGGCCCTGCTCACGCCCCTGCCCTGCTCCCTCTCTGGCAGCTGTCCCCGCAGGGCTGAGGACCCACACATTTGCTGTGCCCCTTATTTTCACTGATGGGGACCGGGTACCCACAGTGTGCTGGGCCTGCCACACCTGGCCAGGCAGGCCCAGGTGCTCTAGGAGTCACCACCTAAGGGAGGGCACCTGCGGCCTTCACGGCGGCAGTGGGCAGATCGCTGTCACCCACCACACTCGCTGCACAGTGGGGCCTGGTCAGGCCTCAGGGAGCATCTCGGGTGGATGAGGGAGGACTCAGCAGGAGGACTGAGCCATCCGTAGCCACTACGCACTGCCCATGGGTGCGACACGTGCCCAGTGGGGCTGAGCAGACAAAACCTGGCTCAGGTCCCAAAGGCCCATGGCTGAGCTGCCCCAGGGCCCTCCGGACCTGAAGGAGACCAGACAGGCACCGACTGCACTGCCTTGGCGTGGGACCGTGCTCGCCCAGCAGCTGGCCATATCCAGCAAGGGCCTCACAGGGCTTGGGGTGCAGCCATGTTGGGGCCTGAGTTTGTGGGTTCAGAAGACCCTGCAGAGGCTGAGGCGAGCAGTTCCGAAACGCTCTGTGAAAACTGTCACCCCCACAGTGCAGAGGGGACACTATCTCCAGATAAGACTTCTGCTGTCCCGCCCAGCCACATCCCTGCAGGGCGTGGGGAGACGGGCACTTCCTTCCTCTCTCCCCGGCCGGGGCACTTCCTCTGGGCCACACTCGGTGGTGTCCACGCTGCAGGCTCTGGGCACTAAGTCCGCGTCCTATGCCCCATGCGGAGCCAGCAGGAGACCGCAGCTGTGTCCCCTGCAGCCCTCTTCACCTGAGACAGAGGCCACAAGTCCGGCCAGCTGAGCAGGGCGCCGGGGGCAGCAGAGCTTTGCAGAGGCCTCTGGAAGCGGCGCCGTGGCCGGCCCTCTGCTCTCCCGAAGGTCCAGCCGCCTTCCACCCTGCACAGTGTGGGCCCCTCCTGGAGTCCACCCCACAACTACACCAGCCCAGGAGAAGGCACTGGCGGGGCCTGCTCACGGAGTGACCCTGTGCTGGGACAAAATAAGTCAGTGCATCCACACACAGACCCCGTGCAGACAGAAGCAAGACAGAAGAAGGAAGTGCCCGAGAGCTCTGCAGGAGCTGGGGGTGGGGGGTGACAAGGGCGGGACATGGGGTATCTAGGAGGAAGTTTCCTCTCCAGAGGTGGGGGCTGCAGTGGGGAGGCAGGGTGGACACAGGTGACCTTCACGAATGCTTCGTCAGCTTTGGCTCTGAACCATGACATGTATCACAGGGTTCAAGGACAAATCAACCAAAATTGACATTAAAATTCCTCACACAGGACCTGGTGCGGTGACCCATGATTGTCATCCCAGCACTCTGGGAGGCTGAGGCAGGAGGATCTCAAACTCGAATCTAACCTAGGCAGCTTAATGATTTAGTGAGATCCTATCTCAAAATAAAAAATCAAAAAAGGGGCCGGGGAAGGAGCCCCCCCAGTACCACAAAAAGAAAAGTCTCCACCCAGGACCTGTCCCCATAGGGACAGCCACCTCTGGGTGACTTGTCTCCCTCACCCCAGAGGGTCTTCCTGGACTTCGTGACCATTGAGATGCTGTTCCATGCCAAGGCGGTGGAAGTGTACTCCAGTGCCTGCCGGACCCTGGGCAGCTACGACCCGGAGCGGGACCGGCAGGTGGGCCTCCCCGCGCGCGCCCCCTGGTGGCGGTAGTGGGATTTGCGGCGGCCCGTCCTCTGCTCAGGCCCAAGGCCTGTTCTGGTGGTGGAGGGTCTTCCCTTCCCCAGCCTGCTCCTGCTCCCCGTGCGACCCTGGGAGCTCAGGGCAACAACGAGGGCGGGAGGCACTTCCTGCCCGATGCCCAGCGTGCTCTGGTGTGGCCGGCATCTGGGCGCCCCTCCGAGGGTTAGACCAGGATGCAAGCAAGCGGGAACACGCTGCCCCAGGCTGGTGCCGCCACGGGCACTCTCGTGTCACCCTGGGTGGTGACTCTGGGGCTCAGGGCCCCTCCATGAATCTCGACTCACCCCAGCTTTAGGACCATCGCACAGGTTAGAGGGTGCCTGGGGCTCCCCCATGCACCTCGCTGAGTGGTATTTATCCCACACGTGCCAGGCAAGGGCTCGGCTACGAGCTGCACCCCAGCGCCCTACAATATCCCCTCAGGCTGCCAGCCCTGGAGGAAGTCGGCAACCTCCTGGGACCCTCTGGGTGCTGCCCAGCTCCCCCACCTCAGCGCTCCTGTCTGTAAAGTGAGATGATCTTCCAACTCCTGGGTGCTGTGGAGTCCACGGTGTTACCAGCAGGGGGCGCCAGCATGTCACTCTCTGTGGCCTCTGTATCCCTGCCCTTCCTTCCCACCCTCCTCGCCCTGCCTGTCCCTGTGAGTCCAGCTCACCCTTGTCACTCCCTGGCAGGATTTTCAAGCCAAGACATGGGGAGCTCCTGGGCACATCGAGGCTCGGCCACTCACAGATGCCACCCTGGGGCTGCCCGCTGGCCAGGTGAGTGCGGGGGCTGGTGGGGCTGAACCCCGGGTACAGGAGGGAGCTGAGAGTCCCTGCCCTGGCCGGGCCCACACCCTGCCCACCCAAGGGACCTCCGAGGCCGGGTGTCCTCAGAGGTGGGCAGAGCGGCAGGGTAGGCGCGGAACTCGGCGCGTTGGGGCCAGGCGAGGCCCGGCGTCGGCACGGTTGTGCTCCTGGGCCTCTCAGGGCGGCAGCGAGGAGGATGAGGCCTGGGACGGTACCCTGGGTCTTGGCGCCTGCGGCTCAGTGTCACCACCTCCTCATGTCCTCTGGAGGCTGTGAAGGGAACAGAGCCCCAGGGCGGGTGGCTCGGTCCAAACCTGCTCCCAGGCTGTGTGCTCCGGGAGAGTCTCAGGCTCCCTGGGCCTCAGGGCCCCACTCACCGGGTGGCTCAGCCCACCCGTGGTCGGGCGACAGGGCGGGGTTGGCGGGACAGGCTTGAGCGCAGCGTGGAAGGAAGCCCCACCCCCACGGTGAAGGTGGTGGAGGCATGCGGCTGCCTCTCCGTGTTCAGAGCTGTGGCTGCTGTGCTATTATTATTATTGTTATTGTTAATGTTATTGTCATCGACTAGAGTACCTGGAGCGTCCTGGGGAGCCAGGCTAGAGAAGAGGAAGCCAGTGGCGATGACTTGGTAGAGGAGACAGCACTGGAGGACCTCCAGGGACAGGAGCAGGGGTGCTGGCACTAGCGGTGACCCGGGCCACAGGTGGAGGTGCTGGGCAGCCCTGCTCTCAGGGCTCTGTCTGGCCTCTCAGAGCCTCGGTTTCCCCACCATGCTGTGGGAGCATCGGGGCAGTGTAATAAACACAGTGTGACGACCGGAGTCCTGCTCTGCCCCTGCTCCCTGACCATCGGACCCCGCAGCCTCCCGTGTCCTGGACACAGCACAGCGGGTTGGCTTCCCAGGGCTGCCACAACCCAGCGCCACGAGCCGTGGCTGGTATGGGGACATTTGGGGCCTCCTACTCTGGAGGCCAGGGGTCTGGGACATGGGGGCCATGGATCAGTCCTTCTGAACTTGGGCTGCCAGCGGCATCTGTGGGCACTGGCCCGGGTCGGCCTTCTCCTGTGCCATCTCCAGGAGTCTGTGGCCACACGTCCCCTCCACTGAGGACAGTGTGTGTTGTGCCAAGGTGGCCTTGTCCCCACTGACCACATCTGCAAGAACCCCGTGTTTAGACTGTGCACTGCAGAGCTCAGAATTCAGCGTAGGAATTTGGGGGACACAGCGCAGCCCACGAAACACATACGATGCACGAGGTGGCCTGTGACCCAGGCAGACCACAGAGGCCACGGCAGGCCAGAGGAGGGGTGAGGGCAGCAGCTGCTTGCACCTCCTTGGTGCTGGGACCCGTGTCCTGAGCCCTGGGAACACGTCATGTCCTGGGACTGCACGCACTCACCCTCGCAGGGCCGTCTGTCCTGAGCGCCACACACTCTTGGGTGGGTCTCAAAGTGTGACTGAGCCTGAACCACAGATGCACCTGCTTGTCCCCAGCACCATGTGGGGGCCACATCCCATGGCAGGCCCGGGCAGCTCACAGCAGACAGGACCGAGATTCCCAGCGACACCGGAGCCTGGGACAGGGCCCTCCAGCCTGAGTCTGGCCCCGGCTGCAGGACACTGTGGGGCCCAGGCTTCAGATCAGGGCACCTGTGCTCCGGGCGCCCGACCCTGCACCCTGCCCCACAGCCCACCTGTGGGCTCTCTTCAGGACCCTGGAGCCAAGGTCCCTGGATTTGGTTCCCCAGCTGGCACCAGGGTTTCCTCACCAGTGAGAGGAGGACCCCTTCTTCGGGGGATCACTGGAGGACTGATGATGTTTGCACTCTTTGGGGTGCCTGCCAGGAGACCCCTGCTCCCTCGAGTCCTCCACTCTCTGTCCCAATCACCCACCATCAAGGACAGACCACCAGCTGCTGCCCCGAGCGGTCTGCAGAGCTCTCCCTCCCTCCGGGAGGACACGCAGCCCTGGTGACCACTGTAGAGCCCTGAACAGGACCGCTGTCCCTAGCTGGAAAAGGGGTGCTGTTCATAGGGCCAGGGGGTGCTGAGGGCCTGGGGGGAGCTGAGGAGCTGGGGTCCCTGCCGGAAGGGGGCTGGGCTGCTGTCCCAGGGATGCAGGCAGCAGAAAGGTCACAGCTAACCGAGAAACACCACCCGGAAGCTGGTCAGCTCCCCCGCCCCGTCAGTTTCGTGGCCGTCTCAGCTGCGTTCCTGGCTCACACTGAGGAAGCTCCAAGTCTCTTTCCTCTTTTAGTAGGAAACTGACCGGTTTGCTGTGCACTCAGGTAGGACCGCGGCCGCGTGGCGATGGCAGCTCGGCCAGCTGCCTGGAAAGCGCTGTGCCCGCTGCCGGGTCTCACAGGCCGGCCTCCCCACAGCGGATGCAGGGGTGGAGGTTTCTGGGCTGAGGGGCCGGAGACATGCTGGGGGCTGGCAGGGACGGACGCCCGGGCCTTTCCGGGTCCTAGCGAGCTTGTCAGGGTCCCCGTGTCCCTGTTGAGGCGCCCCGGCCCCGGAGTTTGCTCTGAGCCCAACAACTGCCCTCTGGGGTGTGGCAAGATCCCACTTCCAGCACCAAGGAAGCCACACCCAGGGCTACTGTCTCCATGGACTGGGAAGAGTGAGCAGGGGTGCACCAGGGACATGGGACACTGCCTCCGCTCCCACCCTCAGGGATGCCCGTCACGTCTGGGCCCCAAACGACCCCCGGCTCTGAGACAGTGGATGAGGCATCCCCCATAGCTTAGGGGTCTGAGGTACGCTGGAGGCCCAGGCTCCCAGGAGAGTGGCCAGGGTCCCCTCCATCCTGCCCGGCGGACAGGCCGCCCTGAGAAGCCGCTGCGGGCTCCGAGCCATGTCAGGCTGAAAAGCAGTTTTCTTCTAAAAGATCATTTATTTCAGTTTCCAGCGCCTGACTACCCAACATGTGAGGCGCACACACCGCTCTTCCTCACAGGAACGCTCTGACTTTAGCACTGCTTTGCCAGCTCCACCCCGGGGACTTTCTCAGCCTTAGAAGATCATCCCAGGACATCACCTCAGGGACACGGGACTGTGTAACAGTGACACTGAGATACCGGTACCACAGGGCAACCACAGGGGACAGAAAGTGGCGGCAGGAGTGGCTCAAGACCACGTGGGCAACTGGACAGAGGACAGAGGTGCAGGGTGTCACTCCAGGTGCCTGAGTGTCCTCTCCTGGCCCACCGGGCCACTGCAGGTGACAGCCCTGTTGCTGTCCAGGCCCCTCCCGGAAGCTAGACCTGAACATACTGCCTGAGAGCCACCTGCCCGGGGCCAGCTTCTGTTCACACTGCCCCATCTGTCCTTCTGGCCCAGAGCAGAGAGGGGCTGTGTCTTGGGGCGATGGGAGGGTCAGGACAGGAAGCCCCTCTGGTTAAAGTGCAGAATCCCTGACAGCAGCAGGGGAATGGGAGGGGCTTTGCTAGGCAGGAGCCTGGGGCTCCGGATCACACGGCCCAGCAGGACAGATGCTGTCAAATGTGACCAGGACCCCTGGGGCACTGCTCACTAACACCCAGCCCCATTGGACCAGCCAGACCCCCATCCTCAGCCCACCTCCCAGAGCCAGGCAGCCCTTGCTGCCCACCAACACAGCCCCTGGATGTGGCCCTGGCCACACGGAGGGCCTGAGACTCCGCAGTCCTCTTGGCAGCAGGTGGCCCGCAGGCTCACAGACATGGGGATGGGGCGTGGGTCACAAGCAGCGCCTATGGACAGCATGGGGGTGACCCCTCCATCCCCTCCCTGCTCCAGCCACAGTGGCGAGGCTACATGGCACAGCACAGGGTCCCTGGGTGTCCCAGTGCCTGAGCATGAGTCTGCCGGTGGTGTGGCATCCTGCATAGCTTCCGTTTCCGGATGGAAGCTGTCCTCAAAGCGAGCAGGGCGAGCGGTCAGCAGGAGTGGGGGAGATGGCTCGGTGGGCAGAGGCCCAGAGATGCCCCCAGTGCAGACCCCGCTGGCCACTCGAAGGGCCTGTCCTCTCCCTGTGATTCCCTTCTCCTGCCCACAGACACCCTCACTTCTGAAGTCCTTTACACCCCACGCCGTGCTCCACAAACCTGATGTGCCCGGAGCCCCGCCCACAGAGCCCATCTGACCACGGGGCGGGGCACTGGCCTCACAGCTACACCCCCCACGGCATGGGGAATTGGGCACCAGCCTGGCCTCCGTCCTGTGCCCCCTGGGCCTGGCATCTTGGGACAAGCCTTAGCACCTCCCACGCACACGTGCACCCTTCCCTGGCCCCCTCATCCTTCTGAGCTCTACAGCTGCTCCGTCTGCCACCTGTCACTGCACAGGTCACCTGGGTACCAGAACCCCGCTCCTGTGCCCATGGCTGGGGCTGCACTGGGCACACACCACAGGGGCAGGTGGACACCACTGAGACCACAGAGCCAGAGCCACCTTGCCCGCACCCTGCTGAGGACAAGCCCTGCAAGCCCCGTTCCAGAAGCCACCAGTCACACAGGAAGGTTCCTGGAGACCTCGGGCCACCTTCCAGCTGAGTGCCTGGAGCCAGGCCCTGAGGGTAGAGCCGCCAGCCTCTGGGACGTGCTGACCCTCTGCCCAGAGACACTGGCCCAGAGCGCTCGAGAGCCAAACAGCAAAGACAGCTGTCAGCAGGGGCACCACCCACGGCACCTGGGCAGCAGCTCTACCTGCTTCTGCTAATGCCAATGCAATGCCAGGAGTGGGAATAGCCTTTGCCTGCCCCAGAGGACCTGGCGAGCGGGGAGCAGGTGTCCAGCAGGGGGCGCTGGGCCTGCAGCCTTGATGTGGCCAGGCCTCGATAAGCCAGACTCAGCAGACACCATGGCCACCCTGGGCCCACACTGGAGACATGGCACCCACACTGCACAATGGCCACTCGTCCTGGCTGGTGGCACTGAAGATGAGCTGAAGTGACACACGCAACAGGCCATCAGCTGCCCACCCCACACTGCCTCCTGAGGCCCAGCATCTGGGACACACACGCGCCAGGTCTCTGGGACTGTGCCGGAGGTGCCCGCGAGAGGTGGCCTGCATGTCGCAGGTGGAGCCACAGGGGCAGTGGGGAGAAGCTGGGTCCCATGCAATGTCTGTCTGAGTCTCCAAGGGCTGGGTTGGCACAAGTGCCCTGGAGAGGTTGGGGGATCCCAGCCCTGCAGTTAGGATGAGGGATGCATCTGTGGGATGCACGGGAAAAGACACAAAGCCTGGGCTTCAGGGTGCAGGCACCTTGGGGGGCATTGTGGGGTGCGGCTGGGCTGAGCGGGGGTCTTCTCTGCACCTCCAACCCTGCAGACACCTCGGCCTCGTCCTCCCGATGTCGCAGCACATTCCCACCCTTCTCTCCCTGAAACAGGAGGTGTCTGCTCCGTGGGTTCCTGGGACTCCCAGCTCCTGTCACACAGGGAGACAGACAGGAAGAGCAAGCAGCCAGGATGGCCCCAGGGCCCCCACCTCCAGGGCTATGTCCGCTGTCCCGCTCCAGGCCCACACCTCCGCTCTGCCCTCGGGGTGGTGTGCAGACATGGGCCTGGGCCCACCCTGGCTGTGGCCCCTTCCTCCTCCATGTGGCTCATCTCACGGGGCAGCAGTCCCTGGGGACACTTTGGCAGGACAGGGTGCAGACATGGGCAGGGGATGGAAGGAGGACAGGCAGACGGGTCTTCTGATTGCCAGTTCTGGGCAGCAAGGGCGGCTCTGGTGCTGCTGGTGACATGCAGGGTCAGAGGCGGGAAGACGGCCAGCAGCTGGCCCAGGAGAACGGCGTCCACTGCGGTCTACTATTCCGCAGCCATCTGCTCGATATGGTCGCTGAGGAGCTTGTATTGCTCTGAAAGGGGCAGCAGCATTACTCCTGGGAAAGAAACAGCGACCCGGACAAGCGCACCCCGCTCTTGTCCCCTGCAGTCCTGAGCCAGGTCCAAGCCACATGGCGGTTGTAGCCATCTGGTCTTGCCGCCTTCCAGCGCACAAGGACCTGGCTGCCCCAGAAGCCCGGGAAGGCATGGTGTGGTCCTGGGGACAGCGCTTGGCCACAGAGTCCCTGTGCTAGCTGTGGGGGGGGGGGCACGGCCTTGCTCTTGATGGCTCTGCAGGGCCCCAATGGTGCTGTGGGATGGAGGCGCCTATTTTAAGCATCTTGGTCCATTCAAATACGCATCCATGTGCAAGGTCTTGGAAAGCGGGCGGAAGGCGGGCTGGAGGGTGACAGAAAGGCCAGCTCGGCAGCCACTGCTGACCCAGAGCCTCGCACCCTGTGGGGTGGCTCATCCAGTGACCACTGAGAAGGGACCAGCTCGTGCCTGGGTCTCAGCCCTGCACAGGACCAGAACGAGCCCCACTGCCATGGACTTGGGATCAAGAAGCAAGGTGACCAGCCACCTGGGAAGCTCTCAGAGGGCATGAGCCCTGGCCCCCAGCCCCTGGCCTTGGCCCCCAGCCCCTAGCCCCTGGACCCCTGCCCTTGGCCCCGGCCCCCAGCCCCTGGCCCCCTGCCCTTGGCCCTGGACCCCTGCCCTTGGTCCTGGCCCCGGCCCCGGCCCTCAGCCCGCGCTCACCCTGGTCCAGGTTGCCAATCACCGCCTGCTTCTTCAGGAAGTCGCCGCACAGCTTCCTGCCCAGCCCAAAGGCCAGCATGTTGTGGGTGAAGGTGCTGTGGGGACACAGTACCGTCACGGCCCTTCGCGCAGGGAGGCCTCCGCAGCTCGGCCGTGGATGGTGGGGCGTGGGGTGGGCTGACTGGCTCAGAGGGGGACCCGCCCTGCCGTCCCTACCCCAGCTGCCCACCGTCCCTACCCCAGCTGCTCGCCGTCCCTACCCCAGCTGCTCGCCGTCCCTACCCCAGCTGCCCGAAGGTGATGTTCTCGTTGAACCGCAGGCTGTCTGCCCGCTCCTCCTGGGTCATGTGGCACCACTTCTCCCTGCGGTGGGGGGGGCGGGGGGGTTCAGACGGCGCCTTGCCCTCCAGCTCCACTCCACAGTCCCTGTGTCCCCGAGGCGGGTGCCTCGTGAAGCCCGCAGGGCCCAGGGCGGACTCCCTTATCTCCTTTTCCTGCCAGGAAGGGCCCTGCAAGCTACACGGCTGTCTCTGCCCGCAGGTGCAGGACAGGAGGGGGGTGTACATGTCCTTCCTGTGTTCCAGGCCCCTCTTGGGGACAGAAACCCATGCAGGGGAGGAGCCTCCCGGGTCCTAGGAGCCAGGTAAGTGCCATCCTGGGCCAGCCACAGTGGGCAGTGTCTGCAGGAGTCTGGGGACATCTGAGGGCCACTGTCCCTTCCTCAGAGGACACCACAGTGCCTTCTTGGGGTGTCTCTGCTCCATCGGCACTCCCCCCCGCCTCCAGCACACAAAGGAGACCCCCTCAGCCTGGGCACTAACTGACCCCAGGGATAGGGATGGTTCCCACCCCCATCTCTGCACAGGCGTGGAAGGTGACGTCACGAGTGTCACCTGCCCCTTGGGCACAGGAAGCGCCACGGGTTTTTGGCAGGTCAGGTGCGAAAACCAGGGCTGCCACAAAAGGCCTCCCTGTGCAAAGGGCTGCAGAGACTCTCGAGCCACCAGGGGGTGCACTCCGCCTGCACGGCCCTGCATAATGTGGGCCCAGTGTCAAGGGGGAGTGGCTGCAGGCTGGAGGGGCGTTTGCTGCAGCCCGTGCCCCCCAAAGGGAAAACTCGGCAGACGAGGCTAGCTGAGCAGGGCTCAGAGAAATAGCAAGGAGAGAAAGGAGAGCGTGGCGGGGCACAGAGAGGCCACAGAGAGAAAGAGAACAAAGGACACAGACCCACCCTGTCTGCCCTGCCGCCTGAAGGCCTGGCTGTGCAGCGATGGACCACAGGACCTGGGGATGGCAGGGCCACCTCCAGCCCCTCACAGGGATGGCAGGACACCACAGTCCCCAGAAGACACGTCCTCGCTCCCCCTCCACAGGGACCCCGGGAACTGGCCCGGCACGCGAAGCCCACATCTCCACCAGCCTGCCACAAAGGGCCATGTGGACGGACGGGGCACCACGCCCCTCCCACGCGCTACAGCCCGAGGAGCGGTTCTCTGCCAGCTGCCAGGGCCAGAACCGACAGAGCCTCTTCCCACCGGCCAGCCACTTCCTGAGGGCACCGTGGGGCCGGCCCTGAGTGGCGGCTTCCAAATGCCAGTCTCACCGCTGCCCCACGAGACCCTGAGCTGCCTCCGGCCCAAGACAAACAGGCAGCGTGGACTGCCTGGCTCAGGGCCTACACGAGGCTGTGCATGCAGGGCGCCAGGGAGGCTGGCAGCCCTCCACTGGGCTCTGGACGATCACGGACCCAAGTCATGGAGTCCACGGTGCCCCCACCTTGTGCCAAGAAGCTGTGCTTCTGGGGCCTCCATCCCTGTCATGGGCAGACTGTGGGGTTTGGGGTCTCTCTTGCTAGAGGTCTGTTCACCCGAGGGTGCTTCCAGCCAGAGGCAGGCTGCTCCTAGGGAGCGCCCTCCACCGGCACACCGGGTGCAAGAAGCACCCTCTGCAGGGCAGCCCCATCACACCTGCCTTCCTGGCAGCTCACTGCCCGTGGAGCCCGTGAGTGTCAGATGCCACCCTGGCTACCCCTCAGGGCACCGCTGCTGTCCTGCCAGTGGCCCCAAAGCTGCTAGCCCCAGTACCCCACGCCCCTGCTTCCCCAGTGGGAGGCACCTGGGGTCCAGGCTCGGCTTTGAGGTGGGCTCGGGGAGGCCCAGGCAGTGGAGGAGACCCTGCCTGGCTCTGCCTGGCCTCCTGCCTTCCTCCTCCTGCAACCTGAGCCCTCCCTGCGCTTCCTGGGGTGGCCCAGTTGACACTCGTGTGCTGCCTGCATTGGTGCCCCAGGACGCCCCTCCCCCGCTGGCGCCGGAAGGGAGGGAGGGAGGCACAGGGACACACACACCTCTTGTCCTGCTCTCCAGCATCCCCTCTGGAGCGGCAGCAGAAACAGGTAAACAGAGGAACATGTCAGAGTCATGCGAGATACATGGGTGGAGTGCAACAGCAGAGAGGGTGGTCACAGGCAGGACAGAGAGGACAGAGAAACGGGCCGCCCAGATGCGGCCTTGGGGCCGAGCACTCGCCCGCCCTGGCGCTCAGCACTTCCCTCACTGAGTCTCCCGCCGCCATCTCTGCCTCCCCAGGGGGCCAAAGGGTTGCACCTAGGACGCCCCCTGGCGGCAGGGCCAAGTCCCCGTCTGCCCTCTGCTCCCAGGCTCCCTCCAGAGTCAGGATGGCTCAGGCCTCCTCTAGGGGGCGGACGCACTTTATCCCCAGGACTAAGGCTCTGAGCGCCTCAGAGACCTCAAAGTCACACAATGCCTGGGCACGAAGGGCGCCCAGGGCCAGCCTGGCCTCCGGAGCTGACCACAGGGCGTATGGGCCCTCGGGCTTTCAGAAGTGGTTTCCTGCCCATGCAGCCAGAAAGCTGTGCCCAGGCTGCAGCCTGGGGTGGGCAGACAGCAGCAGCAGCCCCGGGGCCCCACACCCCAGGATGCTGGCTGTGCGCGGCGGACAGCAGGGTCTAGGGGTCCTGGCAGCCTTGTCCTGCGGCGGTCTGCAGTGGCAGGAGTCAGGCCAAGTCATGCCAGAGCCAGGGCCGAAAGCACTCATGCAAGCGGAGCACCCCACCGCCCTCCCAGCGTGAGCACTGGAGCCCAGGCAGCCAGTGGGGCCAGGGCGACTCAGCGTCCTGCCGCGCAGAAACCAGGAGGGCAGACCGCAGCCGTGCACTGGCCCGGCCTGCCCGGGGGTCCTGGGCGCCTACCTGGTGGTGGGGGATCGCTTCCTCCTCTCACAATGAACGGCATCAAAGAAGGCGGCGTTCCAGAACCTCAGCGTGTGCCTGAGGACAACACGCGCACATGAGGTCCCCCCAGGCCACCGATGGCTGCATGAAGCCAGGGAGAGTGAGGCGGAGTGTGCACGGGCCCAGGGGAGCTCGGGGGCCTCCTAAGGCAGTGGGGCCTGGGCAAGGACACACATGTGCCAGAGGACACAGGGTCCAGGGGACACTGGAGAGGAACACAGGGCGACTACAGCATGGGCGCTCTGTGGGCAGGTCCCCTGGCTCAGGACTCTGTTCTCCAAAGCTGTGCGGTTTTGGCAGAGGCCATGGAGCCTAAAATACCACCATCCAGCCCCGCACAGGGGAGTGTGCCCAGCCCTAACGCAGGTGACAAGACAGCTCCAGGCCGAGGCAGGTGCTGTTCCCGGGTGGGAGCCTGGCTGGCTGGACCCAGCCCTGGCCTGGGCCTGCAGGGCGACCTGCCACGCTCCTCACAGGGCTGTAGCCAGCCACGGGCAAATGCAGAGCGGCTCGCCTGTGACTTCAAGGGCAGCTGTGGCTGACACCTGTGATCCAAGGTGCCAGCACTTGACTCATGGGCAGATAAACCACCCAGAGGGAGGGAGGCCCTGGGCTCCAAGGCTACCGCAAGCCCCCAGAGCCAGACGCCAGATGCCAGCTCCCTCACCACTGGGGGCATGGTCTGTTTGGTTCTGGATGACAGAACAGCTGACACCATCAGGACAGAGGAGTCTGCAGCTCCTACTCCTGTGGCTGGGAAATCAGGGCAGGGTCCCCACGATGCCACGCCCTAGTGGGGGTGGGGCACTTGGGGGCTGCGTGCTGACCACACACTCACACGGTCCCCACGATGCCGTCGCCTTCCAGCGTGCAAAGCCTTGTCCTTCACCACCTCACACTGCGGCATGTGGACCCCAGGAGACACACACACACCAGAACCAAGCCACAGCGGCTGGTCCGGGCTGCAGCTGCAGCTTTCCTCTTATTCCCATCCACAGCGCGGGCCGGGGCACTCGGCTGCATGGCACCTGCCTTGCCACGCAAGGCCCTGGGTTCCGTTCCCAGCACACAAAATAAATAAATGCACGACTCAGGCAGGCATAACGCCCGTAATCCCAGCACACTGGGAGGCTAGACAGGCTTACAAGTGTGGGAAATTTAGCAGTTTAGAAAGACTGTGCCTCAAAATTTAAACATCTAAAAAAGGGGTGCGGCTGCAGCTCAGGATAAAGGGCCTCGGTTCAATCTCCAGTATCACAAAACACAGTGAGCTGCTGGGTGCTGCTGGGTGTGGCCACCTCGGCTCTGAGGGCAGCCCTCAGCACCCCACACAGAACCCCACACCCACCAGTGGTCCCTCTTCACCGCCCCCCCACCCTGGCAACCACCAATCCATCCAGGCTTGGGGTGGCCTCTTCCACAGGACCCACATGCAGAGTTAGGTGACCATGGCCCCCACGTCTGGCACCCACACCATGTGTTCGTGGCCATCCGAGTCACGGTGTGTGTCACTCTTCACACCTTTTCGTGTGACTCGGACAGACCCCATCCTGGAGCCCTCGTATCAGTGGACAGACGTCTGGGCTGTGTCCACCTTGGGGCTTAGGAACAGACCGCAATGGACACCTGAGCACAGGCTCCACATGGCTGTGTATCCCCATGTCTCTGTGGTACAGGACAGCTGGGTCTCGTGGTCACTTGGCTGACCTCTGAGGACCAGCCTGACCACTGTCCTTTTCCCCCAGGGGAGGAGACCATGCCTTTCTCCACATCCTTGTCCACACTGTGACTTCTTGTCTCTTTTGCTCTGGTCACCCTGGATGTGGGGGTGACTGCCATTTCCCACAAGGACATGGGCAGGTGGGCATGGCTGCTGCCCCAGGGGAGGTGGGGTCTTACCAGATGGGCTGCTGCTTCAGGTGCGTGTACAGGTAGACCTTCTCCCCCCTCGGCTCCTCCTCAGGGCTGGGCACCATCACTGCAAGGGAGAGAGAAGGTAGGCAGGTGAGGGCCACAGCTCCCCGGACCACACACTACCCCACTGTGCAGCCACCACTGCCCCCAGCCATCACGGAGACAGACTGTGGCAGTGTGGCACGACTGGACAGTGCCTGTCCCTGCACTGTAGCATTCTCTCAACCTCCCGGGGACACAGACTTTCGGTCCCGCCTGCCCTCCTAAGCAGCTCTTCCCCAGAAATTCAGGAAGGAAGATCAGATAAACTCAGGATCATCCTGGGCAGCCAGCCATGGCAAGCTGCTTGTGTCACTGAGAACTCTAGGACGTTGGCCATCCCTGCTCTAGGCCATCAGTCTTGTGTCAGAGAGACCTGAAGCCCTGACCTGCTGGATCCCCTTGCTGGGTAATGGTGTATTAGGGGAACAGGCCAGGCCCCGTCCCTGGCCCCACCTAGGCCCCGCCTCTTTCACTAGCCCCGCCCACCCCACCTCCCCACTAGTCCCACCCCCACAGGCCCCGCCTCCCCACGGCTCCCAGGACAAGTCCTCACCTGTCTTGGGCTGCCTGTCCCTGGGTTTGTTTTCATCGTCTCTGGAGGGAGAGAAACCACAATAATGATAGACGTTTTCTCCAAAGAAACCTCACACCCCTGAGCTGGGCTGTGTGTAGTCGGTTTCTCAGAGATGCCCGTGAAATCAGGACCACACAAGCTTCCTGACCTGGGTGGGGCCCTCCAGTCCTGAACCATGTGGAGCGGAGGAACAAAGCTGTGTCCTTGGCTGTAACCAAGCGAGCAGAGGCACTGTGGGCTTCCTCCTCCCCGTGTCCATACACCCCATCTTTAGGCATCTCAGCTTGTGCGCCTCTGCACCTGGCCATGCTGAGGAGCCTGCAGTTGGGATCGGAGCTCCATCTCCTGGGACAGTGGCTTTCCCAGTTTTTCCTGTGTGCCACTGACTCTGAGTTCCTGCCACCTGCCACCTGCCAGTGCCCGTCAGGCCCAGTCACTGTGTTGGGGAACCCTGCAGGTTGGGGAGCCTTGGAAAGCCGGGTGGGGTCATGCCAGTAGCTGCAAGGGGGATGTGCCCACCCTACGACACTCACTCGTTCCTCCTGACCAGGGGACCCTTCAACTTGGTCTCCAGCCCCCCAAAGAAGCCCTTCACATTCTCTGTGTTCTTCAGCAGCCGCTCGGCGATGTCCTTCTTCTCGGCCAGCCAGCTGTTGGCAGACTTCAGGTAGGAGTCGATGCTGCCCACCGCCTTCTCCCTGGGCTCCACAGGCAGCGGGTTCGGCTTGCCTGAGAGAGGGGTGAGGGAGAGGGGGCTCCTGGGGCACAGCAGAGTGGGAGCACAGCCTGCACAGGTGCCCTGTAGGGGTGTTGGAGCAACGCCCTGACACCTTGGGACTGGCAAGGACGGGTCTCCTTTCTAGGACATCTTTCTAGGGCATCTCTGAGCGCTGCCTGTGTAGTCAGCCGGAACCTGGGTGAGGAGAGGAGCGGCAGGAGCAGCCCTGCAGACTGGGGAGGGAGAACGGGTCCTGGAGACTGCGGCCGGCCCTGGGGGAGTGGGCTGCTCCTGAGGTGGGGGCGAGGATGGCGGGCCCAGGGGTGAGCCTGGTGGCATCTGGACAGCACCTGAGGCAGGCATGGATCCGGTGGAAGCAAGAACAGACTGATAGGTAATGGGACCCCCTACCGGCAGGGGGCCACCCTGGGGCCGAGGCAGCTGATGGGGCTGTGCTGGGCTCTGCTGGCTGAAGGGGCCCTGCACAGGGACCTGGATTGGGTGGGTAGCACTGAACCAGTTTTTTGTCTGTCTGCGGTGCTGGGGATCAAACCTGTGGCTTTGCACTGAGTTCACCCCAGCCTCATTCGCTTGTCCTTCTGAGATAGTCTCTCTCTCACTAGGTCACTAAATTGCCCAGGTGGGGCTTGAACTTGTGACGTTCCTGCCTCTGCCTCCCAATGTATGGGCTTGCAGGCGTGTGTACTGTGCCTAGCCGGAGCCATTCTCTGAGAAGACACCTTCCTGCCCGACTCAAGAGGCCGATGCCTGGCCTGGCATGCAGAGCCTGTGCCTGGCATCCGCCCTGTGCTGCCCTTCCTGTGCGCTCTGGCAGGCAGGCCTGCTGCTTTCAACAGAGCTGAGGGCCAGGGAGAGGGCACAGAGCCGAGAGCAGAGGGAAAGGGCTGTGTCGTGAGGAGGGAGGTTTTGGCCGAGAGCCGGCTCAGGCTTGAACAAGGTCTGCGGGCAGGCGGGGCTCAGCCAGCTGGGCTGCTCTGGCCCACGGGCTGCGGCCCAGTGCGCCCACGTGCAGCGGCCCAGTGCGCCCACGTGCAGCTTCACCAAGGGAATCCACGTACCCTTGTGGCATCTCCAGCCACGGGGACCTCCAAGCACCCAGCAGTGCCCTGGACCCCTGCTCCTACGCCCAGCCAGCTCCTGTCTCCACTGCCATGCACATCTGCTTCCCCAGAGCACGGCCTTTCCTCTGTGCACTGCGGCTCCTCCCCGCCCGGCCCTCCCCAGCATCGCTGTCTTGGACTCCCTGAGGCTTTGCCTTTTGCCGTGAAGAAAGCCCCTGCTGTGGCCTCACCGCCCCTGGAAGCCCTGGTCTCCAGGGGCTCCGCCGAGCGCCCCATCTCACCGATGTGGTAGTAGGTGAAGCACATAGTCATGAGGTTCTTGGCAGGCCCAAAGTCGTCCATCTGATGGCACCTGAGGCAACAAGCAGGGCGACTGGCTGGAGCCCTATGGCTGAGTCCACTCAGCAGCCCTCCTCCCCCGCGCTTCCCAACTAGTCCGTCCCTCGCTCTCCAGGGAGCTGGGGCAGAAGTGACCAGCATCCTCCCCTGGAACAACTAGGACAGCTGCCTGAAGGGGACCGGAAGACATTCACGCCCCTAAGCCTGGCCTCTTCCACCGCCAAGGTCGCAGTCAAGGTCCAGGAAGCTAAGCACCGGGCCGCAGGACTCGGCCTGGAAGCTCAGTCCAGTTGCTGGCCCGGGCTGTGGGCCCTCAGGTCGGCAGCAGCATCTGGGTCCTTGGAGGACAGGGAGGTTGCGGCCCTCACAGTCTGTGTTCTTACAGACTCCTGGGGCACGGCTGCCCCGATAACCTGGCCCAGGGACACCACGGTGAGAACCACGGCTGGGAGACACCTCTTCTTCATGCCACTCATCAGAAATCAGAGTAATTGTCATGTAAGAGAAACACACATTGAATAGCACCCCACAAACGCACTCGATCACTCTTCCTACGGGGCCTTCTGCTGAGATTGTGTATTTTGAGATACACATAGATCCATTCAGTGTAGCAGACAAAAAAGGGGGACTTCGAAAAAGGGTGCCTTTCTGCCACAAAGAGTGGCCTGTGACACTAACAAGGGCCACGCAGTAGTGGGACGAGGGATCCGAACGTCTGCATTCAGGGCCTCACGTGTGCAGGCTTGGCCTTCCCTGCGGAGGCCTGTGTGCTGAGCCACCGCGTCCCTCCTGGGTCCCACCGGGCGGGAACAGAGGTGGGCACAGCGGTATGGGAGAAGCACCCCATGACTCCCAGGCTTTGCCTCCCTGCTTGCCCCCCCCCCCAGTGTGACCCAGGGTCCTTTCCCTGAGCTCCTTTCCCAGCCCTTTTCTGCTTTTTTTTTTCCTTCTTTTTGTAAATTTTCAGACAGGCTCTCTGGAAGTCCCTAACTGCCTGGGCTTGAACTTTCAATCCTCTTGCCTCGGCCTCTAAGAATGCTGGGATTCCGAGCATGCCCTGCCATGCCCAGCCTGCTGTTCTTTTCTGTCCAGTTTTTCACCTGGGGCAATCGTTACTTTTGAAAGAAGTCAACAGAAATCATCTAGGTAGTAGGTATAAGGGCTGTTTTGGTTTTTGAAAAACATTTGAGGGCAGGAGCTGGAGTATGTCTCAGTTGAGTACTTACCTAGCATGCCTAAGTCCCTGAGGTCAATCCCCAGCATGCAGAACCAAACCCAATCCATGTCAAGAACTAAGCTATTAATAAAGCTATTTTAAAAAGTGTGAGCAAAGGGCAAAGTAAACCTGAAGCTGCTGTAGACTAAAACGCACACGATGCGCAAATCCTGTGCATGACAAGAGCAACTTGTGCAAAGCAAGGGCTGCTGACGGCATCCGGAGCTGCGAGGGTCTGCGCGTGGGGGCCCAGAGCCAGGCCAGAGCTGCCAGTCCCTGCTCCACAGACCCCTCCGAGCGCAGGGAGGCAGCCCAGGAGCCAGCCCAGCTCCTCTCCACCAGTCTTTCCCCCAAGCCCCTGCCGTGTTCCCGGAGTGCAGAGAAAGGCAAAGATGAAGAAGCAGCCACCCCCCTCCACCCCCATCCAGACGAGCAGAGTGTGGGGCCAAAAGGGCGAAGGGGCACAGTGACCAGGTGGGCGTATGGGGGAGCAGGGGACGAGCCCAGGCCTGGGGCAGGGCAGGACCCTGGGAGCTTCCCTGAGCCACATGCTGTGCCTCTGGGCCATTTGCACCCCCAGAACCCCTCTTCTCCCCAGCTGCAGCAAGACTGTGGGTCACTGTAGCGCGTGGTCTCTAACAGAAAAGCACCCCTTCCTCTCAGCGCTGGAGGACTGCGCACTTGTTCTGTTCAAGGACAGAGGAGTGGCCCTGTGGGGAGGCCGCCCTCTGCCCAGCCCAGCTGCAGCTCCAACAGCCCCCCCCCGCCGAGCTCTGTTTCCAGGGGATCTGGTCCCGAGCCCCCTCCTGGCTGCTGCCACCGCACCTGCAGCTGGTGACTGCCGTGTGACTCATAGCTGGCCCTGCGGGGCGGGGGAGGCAGCACTTACTCGAAGAGTACCACAGCGAAGGACTGCACCAGGCGGTAGAAGGTTGGCTCCGACACGCACTTGGAGTTGCAGCGCTGTGGGGGGAAGAGGCGGCTGTCAGCCGGGTGCGGTGACGCCCGCGCAGCGCTCTGGGGGGCTGGCACCCCAGGGGGTAGGGTGCACACGGCACGGAGCTCTTGCCCACCAGAGTCTCCGTGGGGCCCTGTCTTGTGTCACAGAACCACACAAGCTCACCCACGCGACCTGGGAGAGCACAGAAGGACGGGAGCCCGAGGACATGAGGGTGCCTCTGGACAGTGGCTCTGTGTGCAGCTGGCTTCCTCTGCACTTTTTAATTTCACATCAAAAACACACCACGTGCTGGTCAATGTGCCTTTTCCTGCTTTCTTAGTACATTTTTCTGTCGGGCTTTCTTCGTCTTGAATACATTAACCTTTCACAAATATCGAATACCGTGGGCTATTGGATAAACAATGTGTGGGCAGAGCTCACGCACTTGGGTTTGTTTGTTTATTTGAGGCAGGGCCTTGCTGTGTAGTTCAGGCTGGCCTTGAACTCACTGCAACCCTCCTGTTTCAGCCTCCTGAGTGCTGGGATTACAGGCTTGAGCCACCACAGTCCGCATGCGCTTGGGTTTAAAAAACGAGTTTTCTGGGGCCGGGGATCCAGCTCAGCACTGCCTGCCCAGCAAGCACAAGGTCCTAACTTCAATTCCCGGTACCAAAGAACAGCTTTCCTGGAACTTCCGGCCCTGGCACCCCGCTCCTCCCCAGGCCCATCGCCCTCACGTCGTCCTCATTTCCTGTGCGTCCCTTCTGGGAGGTGTGTGCTTGGCCTTTGCACTGAGCAGCACTTTTAAAGTTTTTACTTTGAGACGGGCTCTCGCTAAGTCCCTAAGTGGCCTATGTCAAGCTTGAACTTTCAGTTTCCTGCCTCAGTTTCCCAGAGTCTAGGATCACAGGTGTGTACCCGGCTCCCCTCACCCTGTCCCCAAGTAGAACAAAGGAGACAGTGAGGTCCCCGCCTTTGCCTGGTCCCCCCGAAGAGGATGCCCCCATCCCTGGGCTCCCCGGGCCTCACCTGGGCGCTCACGTAGCGGGCGAACCACTCCCGGCCCTTCCCGCCCTCGCTGCTGCAGTACTCTCCGAACCTGGCCTTCTCCTCCTGGTCCAAGTCCTCCCTGCAGACCAGCAGAGGGGAAGCAAAGCCTTTTAGTCCCGGGACAGACCAGTGCAGCTGGGGAGCAGCGAGGAGGAAGACACGCTGACCCAGGCACCTGTGCATCTTTCACCCTGGCCAAGATCCCCTGGGAACTGGCACCCTAAGGCAGGGAGCCCGGCTCTGTAACTGGGGGCGGCTTAAGAACAGGGAGTCAGAGCTCTACCCGACTCGCTGGCCCCTCCAGCCCCCCACAGCCATGCGGGATGAGCCAGGAGCAGGCGTCTCCCTCGGCTCGATCGGCTTGGGCAGTTTCATTTAGTGAAGGGTTTGTAGAAAATACCCAGCTCTCCTTTAGCCCGAATGACCAACCCTGGGGAAGTGAATTTTCAGCCTCCGGCAGTGATTGCTGAGACCCCAACTGGTCTGCCCTGACTGCCGTGCGTGTGGACCAGCCTTCCTGCAATTAGCGGACTTCTGGGCTTCCCTCCATTTCATTAACTGGGCTGCACGGGGACAAGTGCGGACTTCAGTGCTGGGCAGCAGATTCGGGGCGAAGCTGCCTCTGCCGCGCTCAGCCGGTCCAGAAGGAACACAGATGCATTTCTGGGCAGCCAATTCCAGCATTCAGGGGATCACAGGGCTGGACAGGCTATGTCCTGCTCCTCGTGTGGCTGCTGGAGTGCCCGGCTTGGCCTGTGAGTGGGGCATTTGGGTGACTGTTCCCCCAGAGGCTCCAAACATAGCTGCCCCTAGAAGCCCTGGGCACACACGTCTGCAACACACCCTGCCCAGAGTCTGGCACGTTGTCCAGTGGAGCCAGACTCAGGGAATCTTTCTTTTTAGGATTTTTTTTAGATATGCTCTCATTATGTAGTTCGGGCTGGCCTTGAATTCGCTTTATAGCCCAGGCTGGCCTCACATTCATAGCCATCCTCCTGCTTCAGCCCCCTAGTGCTGGGATTATAGGTGTGTGCCACAGTGCCTGGCTGGGGTGGAAGCCACCGCAGCGGCCCGGGGAGGCGGCCTACCCTCCGGAGAAGATCTTCTCCACGTAGCTGCGCATGAACTCGCGCAGCAGCAGGGCCTCCTCGTCCTGCGCAGACTCTGTGCTCTGGCTGGAGCAGAAGGACTCGCCAGAGGAGGAGCGGCGGTCCTGGTCCCAGGACGGGTGCGAGGGGGACTCGCCCATGTCATTCTCGCTGTCCGCAGACTCAGTGGCCTCACTCTCAGATGCGTCGTCACCCAGGGAGCCGTCCCCATCCCGGAGGGTCGCAGGCACAGCCTCCAGGGGAGGGGAGGACGGCGGCTCAGTCCCACAGTCAACCAGCGCGCCCACGGGCACCTCCACGGTCTCCATGGTGCAGGTGGGCGGCTACGGGGCAGCGTCTGCGGGGCACCAGTGGGAGCCTGCCGTGCACACGAGGTGGCCACCAAGGATGAGTCCTCCAGGGCAGCTTGGTGGCCCTAAGGCATCTGGGTGGAAAAACAGACACGTAAACATCATCACCACGGGGGAGCCTGTCCTCTCCGAGGGACACTCAGCACGCACAGCACGGGTGGAAATGCGCACGGGCCTCCCCTGTGCGAACAGCCATCTCTGCCCCGAGGGAGCTGGGGACGCTTCCACCCTGCACCCTCTCCCCTGCCGCCCATTCCTGTCAGCAGTGTGGCAGCCACACAGCAGGGATCTGCTAAGTAGGCCACTGAACACATGCCCACAGCAGGCACAGACCACACCACTCGGAAGCCCGGACCTGGGCTAGAAGGATGGACGCTCCAACCGTGCGGATCTGCGGTCGGTCTCTGTGGCCCATGTGGTGAGGGCACTGCCCTGTTCCTGTCACCTTGCTCTTCCCTCCAGTCCGGAGCCAGCCTGGCCTCTCCAGATGCCTCTCACAACCCCCGGGGGCTCCTAAGTGCAATGCTCCCACCTGGACCCCCTTCCCCTGTCGCCTGGAACGGCTCACGTGGGCCCCCCCCCTCGCTGCTCCGCTGCGGCGTCCACTCCTGCTGGCTGATGATGGAGGGCTCGAGTGTGTGTGTCGCGCTCGCAGATGCTGCCCAGCACAGACACGTGACTGAACAGAGTGCGTCATACGTCTGCCGCACACACAGACTAGGCCGTGGGTGTGAGGACCGGCTGGGGTCAGTGAGGCAGTCGCATGGTGGTAGAGCTGGATTAGAATCTCAGCTCCCAGCCCTCAGCCCACCCAGGGTCCCTTCCACCAGCATGGAGGGCAGCAGCTGCACAAAAGGCAAAGCCCCTCGATGGCCAGCCCTGGAAGAGCACAGCTTTATTCTCCCAGACACCCCGGACCCGTGGTGACTTCTGCTGGGGAAAGGGCCGGGTCTGCACCGTGGAGCCCAGTGCTCTGGGAGGGCATCGGCATTTCCAGGGCACTCACAACCTGCGCCTCCCGCCGGCCCAGCTGAGATGTGCGTAAACACCGTGTCGGAGGGAATCGCTGCTGCAGGGCTCCTGGGCCTCAGCACACACACGGCAAAGCCCTGCAGACCCCACCTTGGTCCACAGAGCAGCGGAAATCTCAGGTCAAAAGAACTTTCTAGGCCAGGACCACAGCAGGGCTCCGAGTGCTGGGAGGGTAGCACGGCACAGGCTGGGGGTGTGAGTTGGGACCCCACCAGCTGTGTCCCCAAGCCAAGGCCTCGCTCTGGGCCGTGTCCCCATCTGAGGCAGTGAGATGGGATCAGAAGTCAAAGGTCCTCTGAGAGACCACATCTCACCCTCTCCAAAGAACAGGAAGTCACGTCAGGGATGACCTAGCATGCGCTGGTCTGCAGGACGTGGCAGGGAAGCTGAGTCAGCCTGACACGCGTTATAAATGCACTCAACTCTACCTAAAGACACCCATCTTCTGGGCCGGGGATGTGGCTCAGTGGTGCAGTGCCTGCCTGGCAAGTGCAAGGTCCTGAGTTCGATTCCCGGTGCCCACAGAAAAACAAATGAACAAACAAAACAACTCATCTTCTAAAAGATACATAAACTACTCAGACAGGCAAGGCAGAAAGACAAAATATCTCTATTAAATGCTTTCAGAAATCTTGAACGGATATTAATAACCACATACACATTTATTAAAGCAATTAGCAACAGTCTTAGCCTACTGAGTTCCAAAGATTTAAAAATTACAACCCCAACATTGGTTAAGGATATGGTGAAACTCATATTCACTAATGTTGCCAGTAGTAAGATAAATAAGCCCTCAGAAAGCCTTTAATTTCTAAAATTCTTATTTATTCCTTCTCTCCAATTCAGGAATTCATATGCTTGGAATTTATCTTTAGAACAATATTCAAAAAACAGTTACATGGAGAGAAATGCTGCAGTGTTATCCATCATGCTGATAAATACAGAAACACAAAGAACAAACAGTAATGGTGACCCCAGGCCAGCAGCCTGGGCCTCACCATACAAAGCTCCATGTCCTGCAGCAGTGGCGCCTGCTGGATGTCACCCTGCCCGGGTGCTGGGAAGGCGGGGGAGGAATTCAGTCTTCCTGTGATTACCAGTGTGAGCGTACACGGGAAACAGTTAGAAAGGAACACAGGGCTGGCAGTTTCCTCTCGTTATCATGACAACGCAGCTGGCACACGGTGACCACCAGGGAAGACAGGAAAGGCGTCCCTGTGGTCAGAGGGTGTGAGGCCAGTCCGCTGCCAGCCCGATGCTCTGTCCTTCATCTGGGAGACCTGAGGGGCTCTGTTGTCCCTGACTTGGAGATGCTAGGTTTTGCACGAGGAGGGGTCAGTCTGTCACCAGAGGGAGACAGCAGGGCTCAGAGTCAGCCAGGCATCCTGCCCTGTGGGACACTGCTGTCACCGCTCATTCCACAAACACTGCTGACCTGACGAGGCTGTGTGCGGGCCTGTGTGTGGCTGAGGGGCAGGAAGCAGGGAGGGACAGCTGGTTAAATAAAGACCTCAGCAGAGCATGGACCCCTAGGGCCACCCGACGCTGAGGCTGCGGCCAGAGCACAGCAGGGTCAAGGTCCCAAGGGGCCTGGGGAGGCGCGGCGAGGACAAGGCCTGGGAGACAGTGGCAACGCCCCTGGCCTGGCAGAGCTGCAAGCAGGCCCCCAGCATGAAGGCAGCTGCTCCAGGAGGAGAAAGAGGCCTGGGACCTGGACAGGCCTTGGGCAGCGGGGAGCCCTGCAGGAAGGTGTGCAGGGGCCTGGGGCGTGGTGGGCAGGGAGGAGGCGGGTGGGCGAGGGGAGCCCCATCCCCTGTGGTCTTTTCCAGCGCCTCCGGTGCAGGGGGAACTGCAGTGTGACTGGGGCTGCGGCCTGGCCACATCCCACATCCCACGTCCCGCGCTTTGCTCAAACCCTCATTTCCCCAGCACACAGGGCAGACTGCTGTCTCTCCGCAGGTGGCCTTGAGCAATCTTCGGGGGTGGGAGGCACCCTGGGGAGGACTCCGGAACTTTCTGCAATCCTACGCTTAGTCATGGACCGTCAGGAACTACAGACATGCTGCTCCTCCCACCAGGAGGACCCGGGACACAGCGGCAGGCTGTCCAGGTGGGTTGGGCCAGGCAGGGCCACATCCACACAGAAGTGACAGAGGAGACCCCAGACCTCCAAACTGTCCAGCCCAGCAGTAGGCCAGGGCTCCCCCAGGAGGGCTGGTGACACAGGCCTGGCTCAATCACTTTGCCCAAGGTCTGCCCTGTGGTGACGTATATTTTCCAGATGGATTAAGCTAAAGGCTGTGAGGTGGGGCGAGAACCCTGGGTTACAAGGGTGAGTCTGACATAGCACAAGGGACCTTACAAGGAAGTCAGAGTCAGAGGAGAGCTGTGATGATAGCTCTGAAGGTGAAGGAGGAGGCCACAAGCCAAGGAGTGTAGGTTATGGCCACCAGATGCTTGGAGAGGCAGGAAAGAGATTCCCCTCCCCACCCCCGAGCCTCCAAAAGGGGCACCTTCAATACCTTGAATCTCTTTAAAGTAATGTGTTATAGAAGCAAAAGAAAGCAAAGACAAATAGCTAGAAGGTTCTTATGTCAGAAATACCAAATTTTGACTACTAGGTATTTGTCTAAGGGTGCCAGAAAAAACCCCACTAAGGCAAGAAGCTGAGGAGTCTCTTCTGCTCTGCAAAGAAGGCCCTGGCCAGCACTCGGCACAAAAAGTCCACAGCAACCCTTCCCTCTGCATTGATCCCTGCTAAAACCACTCCTCCCCGGCACTCAATTGAACTAGTGATGACTCGTAAGGTCTCCTTTCCCTTCCTCTTAAATACACCTTATCGTACAGTTAAGGAAAAGCAGGAAAAAGACGGTGCTGATTTCTGCTGCATTGACAAAAATCACTCCCTCAGCTTTGTGCGTTTCCTTCTAGTCTCCATCAATGTGCAGGTTTTTGTTTTTATTTTTTTTCCCCACCATTTCAGTGCTGGAACAAATCTGAATCTTCATTCTGCTTGAAGCTGTGGCTGCTTCTCTCACAGCGACGCACAGGTGGCCCCGTCTGGCCGGTGCCTTCTCCAGTTCCCTGCATGGTGCTGTGCTGCCAATGCACCTCCATGGGGCTTCGCCATAGTCTGCAGGTACAGGTGGTATGGGAGTCACTTCCAGCATGCCCAGCCAACTGAGAATGAGCCTCGGGGTGCAGAGGCTCTGCCTGAGGCCCCCCATGTTTACCAAAGACACTTGGTTCTCACCCATATCTGTCCTGTGCCCCTGGGCAGCCTGGCACCCAGCAACATGGCCCAGGCTCAGAGCACCAAGGGTGGCACAGCAATGGATCCCCACCTGACACAGAAGTTGCCCAGCTAGGCCCCGATGCTCCTGGCCAGCAGGTCTGCTTGTCGCTGTGGGCTGTGTGACAAGTGTCTTTGCCTTACAACCAGGAAGGGAGTTTGGCTGTCTGGGTTGTGAAGCAATAGCTGTTCCAGTGCATGAGAACAGGGCAGTCCCAGGAAATGTCAAGGGTGTCTTTTCTTCTTAGGCATCAGCTGCTCAGGCGCTGTGCCTGTCTACACGATGGCAATCAAATAAACCCATTGCTGCAGCTGGCCAAGGACTTAGTTCAGTTTCCTGGCAGCCAAAGTAAAAAGGTGAAACCTACTAGGATCTAAAATTCCTTTGGTCCTGACAAGTTCATTTGCAAAGTAACTTCTTTCAGATATTAAGTGAGAAATGCACTTTGATTATTGTACTGACAAAGTTTTTAAGATGGTTCTAAAAAATGCAGAGGTCAGAACTGTTACTTCTTTTAGTGACTCTTCAAAAAATGCAAAGGCTGGGGATTTAGCTCAGCGACAAAACTTCTTGCCTGCCTTGCAAAAAATGCAAAGGCACACGAGAAATCAATCTGGTGCAGGTCCTTGTCCAGCTGAAGCTGCGATGGGTTGGGGGTCAGGTTCCCCAATACCTGAGCACCTAGTGGTTCCAGTGCCCCCAAGGCACTCTGGCCTCCAAAACTAGATGTCTCCGGTGGGCTGCCGAGGGCCACGGTGGCACAGACAGGCCATGCTGGCTTCCCAGAGGGCCCTGTGGCCTGGACACGTGGGCTGCAGCTGCTAGGAGGGAGAGCTCACCCTGCTGAGAAGTTGAGGATCCTGGCTCGTGTCCCTGGATACAGCACAGCAGCAGCCTAGACATCTGCAGGGGACATTCTTTGGTCCCCCCGCGAAGAAAAAAACCGCTGGGGTCCCAGATGGGAAGGAGCAGCTATACCCTGTCCTCTGGCTGTGGGCACCGGCACTGGTGCTGACCACGCGGCCCGATTCCTGGTGCTGGCTGGAACGCGGCACTGAGACAGATCTAGGCCCTGGGTTGGGACCGCATTTGTTGACAGCACCGCTTCTCGGCCTGGGGAGCCGTGTTAGCCAATACCTCACCAAGCCAGCTCCCAGGGGCCAGGAGCTGTGCGTGCTCCCCTCCATGGGCAGCCGGGGCCAGGCAGTGCCCGGCAGGACACCTGCTCAGTGAGTGGCCGCTGCTGAGTCCTCTGACCTGAGGCTCGGAGGGGAACGCACTCTAGAAGCCAGCGGCCACTCCTGGCCCACCCACCCTCCTGCTCACACCACGCACCACCTCCTGTTCCTTGGCAGTTTGTCAGGAGACGCTCCGCTGCCCGTTCATTCTATGCCTGGGAGAAGACCTACATACAGGCTCACTAACCAGCTTGTGGACCTGTGACGTGCATTGGCACTGACTTCAAGCTACCCTGCTCGGCTGCCGAGGGCTGAGGCTCCGGACTTGAGTGGGCCAACAGCCCAAGTGGGCCAACAGGCAACGAGGCTCCCAAGCAGGGCTCAGCTGACCCCGTCCCCGGCTTGCTGCAGGGGTGCAGCGCACTGCATGCGGACCCACAGATGAAGACATGCACACCTCCAAGGGAGCACAGGCCTCAGAGCGGAGCCCCAAGCAACTGGGGTCGGGAAACGGTGGCCAGGAGGCCAGGAGCGCACCCAGTAGCAAACAGATTCCCAGGGAGAACCAGGAGCCCATCAGGAAGGCGGTGCCAATCCCTGCTTGATACAGTTGGGGGGTGCCACCCCGAGGGAGGGACCCACATGAGGAGACCGTGGTGTTTCCTTGGGGGGCCTGGAAGCCACGCTGCAAGGACTCAGACAGCGCGGCCCAGTGGACTCCTTCGTTCTCATCCTGTCCTGGGCCCAAGAGGCTTTGGGGCCCTGAGCCCTGCGACCAGCACTGGGCAGAGCTGAGAAGCGGACTTGGCAGGGAGCCCCCGAACACCTCCCTGGTCCCCAGGGCAGAAGGTGGGAGGTGAGGGTGGGGGCACCGGGCTCACGTTCAGGACCCTGATCTTGTCCTTGGCCCTCACGCTGCCCTGAGTCCAAGGCACCCATGGGGACACACGGCCACAGTGGTCGGTGCAATGAGGGGGTCTAGGCTGGAAGGAGACTCAGGTCACAAACAGGAAGCACAGGGGAAGTGCAGAGGGCCACGCGCGGTGCCCACCCGAGGGCTGAGATGTTCAGGAAAAGGCCAAGCACCAAGCTGCTCTTGCAAGAGAGGGCCTGGATGGGCCCTGCGCCGTATAGACAACGCAGGGACCGAAGGAGCCCAAGGCTGAGACTCTGGATTGCAGCCCATGGCTGCTCATCTTGGAGCCGTCAAGGAAACAGGCGCAGAGGGGCGAGAAGGCGAGGGGAGATCCCGTGCTCAACAGCAGGCACTAAGGCAGGCGTTAGGGTCAGTGGTAGGGTTAGATACAGGGTGAGGACGCTGCGTGAGGGCACAGGAGGGGACGCGGTGAGGAACAGGGCTGTGCAGAGGTGGGCAGCAGCAGTGCAGGGCTGAGAGGACCCGAAGGACTTGCTATAGCTCTGAGGACGGGCAGGGAGCCCCGCAGGGCCCAGGGCTGGCTCCATGCTGCGTCTCAATGCTCCTGTGTGTGACAGCTGAACGAAGCGGGTCCCACCTGCGCTCCCCGCCAGGCCTTTGGAGGAGCTGCTGCGTCCGCAGATAAGAGCCGCCCCCTTTCCTAAGCAAAAACAAATATGAAACTATCAGTCACACTGCTGAACTGATTCTTGAAGAGCAAACGCACCTGAGACCTCAAACTGACACAGGAGGCAGGAGTTACCCCCTGGGGCAAGCTGTGAGGCAGACAGATGATACCCACCTGACACCCATGGGTGGGGACAGCCGGGGACTCGGGTCTCTGAGGGTGCGGGTGTGCAGGGAGTTGGAGCCAAATGCACCTGCTCTCGGGCTATGGCGACTCCTGGCCATAGGCTACTGGGGCTCACGATGCCCCCACTCTCCTGACAAGTGCAGGAGAAGCCCAGTGAACTGGGAAGCAGTGAAACCTCTGCCAGCCGCGTACCCAGTCCTAGAAGCAACAGCCCACACGGTCTTAGGTCTGAGGGGAGACAGGGCCCCAGCCTGACCCAGTCAGCACAGGCAAACTAGCTCCACCTGCACCTTTCTTAATGATGCAGACGACACGGGGATGGGAGCAGGGGGCTGAGAGGTTGAGAGGGACAGTTAACAGAGGGCGACCCATTCCGGACCAGAGGGACAGCAGCTCCAGCAATGGGCTGAGTCCGAAAGAGGTGTGTGGACTGGGAGTCCATTCATTCGTGCAGTGGAACTGCTGACCGCCTCTGCCTGCCAGGCGGGAAGTGGGCACAATTTGGTTTCTGCCCTAGAACAACATCTCGTTGTGATGGGTGAGGGGCTGGGAGGGAGCTGCATGAGCGCAACATGGCGAAGGCAGGCTGGCCACATGCGGGATGCTGAGAGCCTGACTAGGGCAGGGGCGCCTCCACCCACGCCCAGGAGGAGCAGGCAGCCTCCTCCCAGGCAGCTCTGCAGTAACGCCCAGGCCCGGTCGGCCCCTTAGGACTTGTAGCTTTAGGAAAAAGTAACAAACTCGCCAGGTCATTTTAATGTCTTACAAACTTGTGAGACTAAAGGAGGATGCAAGGAAAGCGGACAGCACTGCTGGGCATCGGCAGAGCGTCCAGCTGCCCACGCCAAACCTGCCCACACACGTGGGTCCAGGTCACGTCACGTGGGCGTGGACAGACAGGGACACAGAGTAGGGTGAGCAGTCTGGGAGACAGGCAGTAGCCTCCGACTGTGAGGCATCGTGAGGTGGTGAGGGGTCAGGCTGCTCTAGGGGGCTCCAGGTGGCTGCGGCAAAACCCCACTCCAAGGCCTATGGGTCCTTCTCAGGGACTCCGAAGCGGAGGGTGGACATCTGCTTGCTAACAGGTTCGTGGTAGGGGGCAGTCCCTGGGCTCTGAGTTTCTTGCTGTTTCCTTCTAAGATAACGTTTTATGTGCTCCGTGTGACCTTTCCCAACTGCAATGTCACAGCGGTTATACACGAAGACAGCCCCCATTTTATGACCTCCGGGAAGAAGGAAGCTTCTAAATTGGTTCACAGTCCACAGGAAAAGGAGATAAGGGGCCATCTGCTGGCCACTAACCCAGCAGGAGAGCAAGACGGTTAAGTTGTCCTGGATGCACTGGGGACACTGTGGCCTCATGGGGCTGTCCCTGAGGCCCTCTGAGGTGTTGCATGATGGGAACTCGGAAGGAGACACACGGCCCCTGCCTGACAGCGTCCTCCGTGGGCTCCGCCACAGGACAGACCGCACCCTGCCAAGCTCCGGAGGCCCCAGGGGTTCAGCCTCTGAAGGTGGGGGACAGAACTGTGCAGTCTGAAGCTGAGCTGCTCGAATCTACACCAAGCCCCGCTCCAAAGCAGCACCCCATGGGCATCCGACCTGCACCCTGCACCTCCCCAGGTTCCACCGGTCACAGGGGACACCTGAGCTGTGCCTGAGCCCCAGGTTCAGGTCCCAGGAATCCTTGCCACTCAGATTGGTTCCATTGGAACTAAACATTCCCAGTCGCTGCCTGGCCCGGTCTTCCCTTGGTGGACAGCTGCAGTCCTTTAACAACAGGACACGGCTGACAATTTGGGGACAGCTGGTTGCAATTTGGACAGAGGCTGATTAGCCTCTCATTCTTTGGGGGAAATTTGGTAAAATAAAGAAGTTCTGCCCTGATCGTTGCTGTGGGGACGGCGAGAGGCTCCCTACAAGACTTGGGCCGTGGCTTTCTCCAGAGATTCCACGGCGCCCAGGGTGGGAATGACCACTCATCCATCCTCTCAGGCTTGGTCCTCTGCTCCTGCAGGCCTGGGCAGCCAGGGATGGAGGACATCTGTGTCCCCGTGGGAGGGGACCAGCTGACCTTCCTGCATGCAGGGATCCCTGAAGGCTGCAGCAAGCCCGCTGTGTAAAGGCCACTAGTGTCCATCACTGCCCACCAGGGACACATGTCACCTCTGGCAGTCAGGGTGCTCTGCCGGTTGGAGCTGGTCAAGCTGCCACACAGATTTCCAGTGGCCAAAATAAGAGGCAACACAGCCACTGTTCAACACAGCTTCACAGAGCTTCCAGATGTCTGCTTCCTCCAAGGAGCCCGGGCCAGCCACCCGTGCCCTTCTGTAACTTGATTTCCCAGCAGGTTCTCTCCCTCCCTCTCTAAGGCCTGGCTGTCTACAGCCTCACAGGCAGGGCTCCCAAGACCCTCTCTGTTGTTCTGGAGAGTGTCCCAGTTCACCTGCGCTGTCCTGAGACCCTCGGGCTGACGCTCGCCTCCCAACTATAGACATCCACCTGCCCGCTGTATCCCAGGCGGGGAGGCAAACCTGGGACCCCATAACCCTACACTCAGCTGCATGTATCATACAAAACACCCCTCCCAGCCCAGCACAGGCCCACATTTGGCCCAGCTCTCCACTGTCCCCGGATGCCTGGACATCCTCGGTGACAGGAAGGTTCTGGAGGGTGAAGTCACCTTGCTCCATCACCAGCCACCCCAAAGATAGCCCAGCTTCCCTCTGCAGTGACTCCAGTGGCTGTGACTGTGGCAAGGGACAAGGACAGGGACACATAAGGGTCCAGTAGACATAGTGAGTGGCAAATAGGGGGAGAGAGGCACCCTACCGGGAAGTCCTGAGTGGACACCCAGGCAGCCTGGCGCAGAGCCCACCTCTCCCTGCACCCTCCTCTGGCTGTAGGCAGGCTGTCCCTGAGATGCAGCAGTCACTGTCCAGGAACTGCTGCCCTGTGAGAATCATTACCCTTTGGTGGCAGGAGTAGGGTGAGAGCTCCCAGAGCTGCAGCAAAGGAAGAAAATACATTTGGGCTTCCCCTTGGGGCTGCTGAGACGAGCCCAGCTTCTGGTCACCTTCTAGAACACTGGAAGGGCCCTGGGTGACGCAGGGGACGACGCCTCCCACTCCCACACTGCACTAGGCACTGGCCCCTGCACGCGCCCTACACCTGGCCCTGCTGAGCCACTGTCATCACTGAGGGTGCCCTTGCACGGGACCATGTGGGGTTCCCGGAAGCAAAGATGGGGACGGGTGCCCATCCGAGGGTGTCCTGGTCTACTGCATGTCATCTCCACCTGGGCAGGGCACAGTGACCTGGCTAAAGGAAAAACAAAAGGGCCCAGCTGGGGACAGGGGCCACACCCTCAGCCATCCAGACGAGGTGTCTGTGGCCCAGGAGGAGTCACACTGCCCTCACCTGGCCACGATCCAGGATGTCACACCCCACAGTTCAGGAAAGCCAGGGAGAGGCCCCATCTCTGCTGGGACACGGAGACGGAGACACAGACACCTGGACTTGGCCACCCCGGGCCGCTCCTGCATCCTTCCCTGGAGCAACTCAGCCCACTCCTTGCTGCCTCGTCAGCTGCGCACACGGAAATCTTCCAGAAATCCCAAGCGGGATGCTCCACTCTAACGCACAGATCAAACGCGCTCTGGAGACTCGAGGGAAGCCCCTGCCTGCTGGGCCGCTCCAAGGGATCAGAGAGGTGGGGGTGCACCGAGATATGGAGGTGCTGGGGGCTCCTCCCACCAGCCCCAGTGGTGCCATCCGTGACCCGAGTTTGAGGTGTGAAATGTGGGGTCTCCTTTATTAAACATTTTAAAGATGTCTATACCGCTCATCACCAAAGTTTCATACAATCGCACTTTCCTAACAATTCTCTCCCCAAATACTGGTGTTTGAATAAAAGGACGGCATCCTCAGGCATCCGGAGAAAGCCTTGCCACCCCCGGACCTCCCACAGGACCACTACCTGAGCTTTACGTCGGCCTGGTGCCAGGCCCAGCAGTCGCTCCTATCCGAAGCAATGGGGTGAGGAAGTGCCTTGAGGGTCATTGTCACTTAATACCCACATTGACTAACAGTCACAGCTCTGCTGTGCACGCCCAGCACAGACCCGGCACCAAGCTGACACTAGGCCCTCAGCACGGTTTACTCTCCGGGAGCGGTGAGCTAAACCTCCCTCGACCCCCAGGGCCTAGGAAGGTGCCGCCTCTCTAAGGCGCACAGCCAGGACGGGGTTGGCTCGGCCTGCACTGGTTCGGCCTGGGGAATGCCAGGTGGGGGCGCTCCGGGTGCCCCAGGGCAGCAGAAGCACTGGGAGCTGCTGTCATCAGCAGCCAGCTCCTGCTCTCCACGGGGTGGGCACTGTGGGACTCTGCTCAGCCCTCTTTCTGCTCAGGTCTAGGACAGGGTCACCTGCTCCTACACAGCCTCCTCCCCCAATGTGCCACCCTCGCCAGCCTTGGACCTGAGCCTCTGGGATCTCTGGGCATTCTGTCCTTGCAGCTCAAACCGACTAGCATAGACAAGGTGTCCCCACAAGCTTCGCCACACGGCGCCTCTGGTGTTCCTGCAGGCACAGGACCACACCTGGCTGGAAACCGCTCCACCCAAAGTGTCACAAGAGGCTTTCTACTTCCCACTTCCGGGGGAGCAAGGAGGCTTGGCCAGGTTTTCACAGGCCTTACTTAGGGCTAGGGAAGAAAGCCCTAAGCAGATTTCATTTGTCCATTGGTTGGGGTTTTTTTGTTTTTTGTTTTTGTTTTTGTTTTCTTTGGTACTGGGGATCAAACTCACGATTTACCATAAATGCCAGGCGGGCATTTATGCCACTGAGCTAAATCCCCAGCCCCACTAAGTAGATTTTAAACAATGAAGAGAACACAAAGATGCTTCCAAAGGAGTGGGAACGGACAGCTTCTCGCTAACTAATCCTAGACTTCGTCGTAATCAGAAGAAATCCAGTATGTTCCAGTTTGTTGAGATTTCAGGCTTGCAGGAAATGGGTGGGGCTTGTTAGGTTACAGCGAGCCAGGGGATGGACACAGGGAGAAGGTGGGGACAGCCTGAAGGAGGCCACCGGGTCCCAGAAGTGACAGGGGAAGCCGGGTCTGCAAAGTCACACGATGGCTGTGTGGAAGCTGCGTGGAAGTGCCACCCCGCTCAGTGCACACTGTCACCAGTGGCCGAGGCAGGCTGCTCCTCCCCGGCCCGGCTGTCATCTGTGTCCCATGCAGCAGGGTCTTCTGCCAGAGCTGAAGGAGACGCTGCCCCCATCTGGACAGGACACAGACCTCCCCTGGGGAGTTCAGGTCAGCCAGTTAACAAGTACCCATCAAGCCCCGCTGCAAAACAGGAGCTGGGAGGTGTCCTGGGGGTGGAGAAGAGGCAGGCTTCCTCCCTCAAACGAAAACTGGGGAGACACACCCCGAAACCATGCCAGCTGTGGGAGGAGAGCAGCGACTCTGGATGCGGGTGCTGATGGGGCACATGGGGCCGGGGCAGGTTGTAAAGAGCACATTCTTTGGGTCAGCTGGGGCAGCAGCAGAGTGCCAGCCAGTGAGGGAGGTTATTCCGGACTGGGGACAGATGGGGCAGAGGCGGGCATGAGGGGATCTGGCGCCCCCGCACAACTGAAGCAGGCTTATTCAGCCCTGCCTGGAGTCAGGAAGGAGAGAAGACACTGCCTTGTCTAGCACAAACTCAGCTTATGCTTAGAAGTGTTCCCTGAAGCCTTAAACTGAAACCGGTCATCGGCAAACACTTTCCCACCCGTAAGGAACCAGGAGCACAATTCTCTTATCCTGAAGGCCTCCGCAGACAGCCGGAGGGAAATCCAGCGCTGTACATTCGGGTGCTGCTTTGGTGCATGAGTATTTGTTCAGCAGCCTGGGTGCAGTGGGGCTGACAGATGCCACATGCATGTGAGTGACAAGGGGGAACCCTGTGACTGCCTCACCTGGGAGGGACCCCGGCATGAAGGAGGGCAGCTGTAGGCCCAGCCTTGAGCTTCCCTGGAAGCTTCCAAGAGGAGCCTGCTCCTTCTTCTCAAAAGTTCTCGGCCAGGGCAGCTCCCACCCAGCCTGCCCTTTGCAGAGAAGAGCTGCTGGGAGAGAAGGGAAGACGGTCCCTGCAGAGCTACCTGACGGCTGCCCAGACGCCCCATCAACAGCAGGAGGCAGCCTCCTGGATCACAGCAGGCCTCACGGCAGGGCACTCTGGGGGACACCTGGCCTCTACACACAGTGTCAGCAGGGCCGCCCAGGTGGGGCAACCACAGATGTCCTCAGGAATACACAGGCTGATTGTGTGTGGGTACTATGTAGATGCACTGGCCAAAGAAAATCTGTTAGTAAAATTAATCTGGCCTGTTTCTTTCTCACACTTCGTGTGGCTGCTGGAAAACTAAATTATACTCATGGTTCACCCTGAATTTCTGTCAGACGGGACTGGGTCAGAGGGACTGGACAAAACTGGATGCTCCCCTGACCTGCTAAGGCAGGACACGTGGCTCTCTGATTGGCAGCCCAAGGAAGCCATAAGGGCACTGCCCTGCTGTGGGCATGGACGTGGCCACTAAGCCAGGGGCAAAGCACAGTAGCTCTGGGGGGTGTGCAAGGCCACAGAGGGTGCTGGGTGCTGGCGGTCAAGGCCAGGGCTTGGGATTATATCCCAGGAGCAATGGGAGAGGACCCAGGGAACAGCAGGACCTGACGTCCATTCTGGAAGCAGCAGTGCGCTGGCTGCTGTGTGGCAGCGATGCCACATGAACAAGAGCAGAAGCAGGCCCACGAGGCAGGAGATGTGTGGCCTTGAGCCTCGGCAGCTTCCAGGCCAGGGTAGGAAGTAAGGTCAGGGACGCTGCATTCTCTCCAGAGCAGGGCCAAGCTGTTCGTTCTACTCGAATAAGGTTTGATGACGGACATCCCCTTCCCCGCGCAGAGCGGCTAAATGAGGCCGTTCTTCTCTCCACTTTGGGCCTGGGCTCCCAGGGGCGATCTCAAGCCTGCTCTCACAGCCTAGCAGGCATTCGACGCACTTGCTTTATTAGCCCGTTTTCTGTGTCCCTGATGGCTTAGACTGAAAACGCTGGCCGTAGGAGGCTGGGGCTTGGTGTTGTTTGGATCTCCAATAATGCTGGGGTGTTCTGGGAACCCAGGGTCTGCTTCCTCTGCAGCTCTGCCAGGTTTGCTGCACTCTGGGTGTATCCCTGCCCCAGGGGGCTCCTGTACCCCCAGCTCAGGCGCTAGCTGAACAGAAGCCTTTTAAGCACACTGCTCTGGCATTTTCCATCTGGCGTTCGTTCTGCTGCTCCCAGACCCTCCTCTCCCCCAGCTCGCTGGCCACTGTGTGGCTGTGAGTCACCTGCTCTGAGTCACACCTGGCTGGGATGCAAAGACGGGAGAATGTCTGCAGGCACACCTGGGGGAAAGGACATCAGTGATGATCTGATCCGGTCCACGCCAGGTGCGCGCTGCCCCGAGCAGGGTCAGGAGTCAGGAGGAAAAAATCCTTCCTCTTCCTCCCTCCTGCTCTGCCTTTGCCAGAGAAAGAGCCTAAAGGGAAATGAGGCGTGGCCACTCACTTCCAGCTCTGGAGGCAGCAGCCACACCCGGTGCCCAGGACACCCACTGGCACTGTCACTTGCCTGTCCACCCCGTAGCCAAAGGTTCATCTGCAAGATGGGGGTTGGCACTGGAGGCAGAGGGGCCGGAGGTGCTGCACTGTCTCGGTACTAATGACAAAAGCAGGCAGCAGGACTGACGCAGGCCAAGCTGAAGGGGAACCTGTGCTCCAACGCCCTGGACACATGGGGTCAGCACAGGATGGGCGGGGCAGAGGGACTGACTGATAACTCAGAGGGCTTTCTTTTTTGGGTGATGGACGTGCGCTAAAATTAAAGGGCGACGGTGGAACCACTCAGTGAAGTTACTAAGAATAGGCACTATACATTTGAAACAGGCGGGTTTTGAACATGTAAAATACATCCCCATAACTGCTACAGAAAGGACGGCAGCAGAGCAAGCATGACCAGGAGGCAGGGGACAGCAGGGGAGTCCTCCGCCCACAGCCTCAGGGACGAGCCCAAGTCCAGGGCGCTGGGGTGGGGGCATCACTCTGGGGGAGTACAGGGCAACCTGGGCCCTGAGTGGGGGCAGCAAAGTGGGGAGCAGAGGAGCCTGGCGCAGACACAGTCTGCACAAAACCCTCATAAATGTGAGCTAAGATGACCCTGACAATGTCACATCTGGGGAGCATAACATGACCTCCCCGTCCCTCCTGCATGTCCTCTGCCCTTGTCCCTCACTGGGGCCACCTCCTCAGGCAGGGCTGTGGACTCTGACAGCCACACCCGTGGAAGCACGGTCCCACACTCGTCCCCCATGTGCCATCCCAGGTCACTCCTCCCGGCACCTTCCTGCCCTGGACTCCTCAGCAGGTGCTGTCACCAGCCCTAAACTCACAGGGCATGAGGGTGCAGAAAGGCAGAAGGGAGGAGGACAGGGTGACAGCATGGCCTGCAGGGTGGGAGGCAGCAGTGGCAGTCGGGATGTTAAAGGTGTGCTGGGTCTCAGGAAGGAGATGCGAGGTGCTAGCAATGAAGGTGCCAACAGGGGACCGAGAAGCTGGGGACAGTGAGGAGAAGGAGAGGCAGGAGCTGCTTTCACTGGCGTTTTGGTACCATTTGAATTTGGTACCAGTTACATGGGTCAAAGTATGACAAATGAAATGAACCAAGGGGGCACCAGGAAGTACCCAACAGACACAAAGGGCAAGGAAAAAGGAAGTCTGCAGAGGTGCCAGGCAGGCAGGCTGCTCCGTCCCACCAGCCCACTGCACCCAGAACGAGGGGAGTTCTGTGAGCCTGGGAGGGTCTGCTCCCTGCCAGCACGTCCGCCTGGCCCTGGCAAACAGCACGGTGGGCACAGCCTCTCCTGACAGCGCCTCTTCCATGCAGCGCCCAGAGGGCCTGGCTGGCAGCGCCAGGAGCAAATGCTCTGTCCCGAGGACATTAAGAAGGAACCCGGAAAAGGGGTGTGAGATGATGCCTCGGAGCCCCTGCAGAGGCCACTGGGAAGCCCGCATCCCACCAGGGAGGGCAGAAGCCACAGGTTCTGCAATGGGAAAGCGAGGGCACATCAGGCCACCAACCGGCCACCTCTGCCAGGTACGTGCTTGGGGCCCAATGGCACCAATGGTGTTGGGACTGTCACTTAGCCTGTGAAATATAAATATGACATGATCCCCGGGAAGCTGCAAGGATCAGGGTCACTTTCATGAAAATACTCAAATCCCTGCTATTGTCTCTAGAAATAACCAGCACCTTCTGTCAGCCTCCCCTGAAATGTCAGTGGATCTTGAAGGTACAAGGTGTCATAGGCTGATCTGTGGCCCCCCAACCCTGCCCAAGATAAACGCTGAAGTCCTAACCCCTGGGACCTGTGAATTTCTGCTTATTTGGCAACAGGGCCTTTACGGCTTGGTGAGTTAGGATAAGGTTTCCTGGAGGAGGGTGACCCCAAGTCCATTTTGTGCCTTTTCACAAGTGGGGACAGCAGCGGAAGCAGGGAGGGAAGATGGTGTGAGGCCAGGCGCACAGGAACAAGGCAGCCATGTGGCCAGCGAGGCGGAGCCCGGGGGGGGAGAGAGGCGCGCAGCCTCCCCCGGGGGGGAAGCAGCCGCCCTCCACACCTGGCTCTGGAGTCTGGCCTGCAGCGCTTTGTTACAGCCATCCAGGACTTGAGTGGGGCAGGGCTCTCAGTTCCCTGGGCACAGTGCTTCAATCCCCCACCCAGTGTCAGCCATGGCCCAGGAAAAGAAGGCAGATTTAGTGCCTGGGAAGCAGCGATGCCTCCCTCCCTGAAAAGGTCTCAGCATGGAGGCATCACGCCTTCCAGGCACCTGCTGAGTACTGTTTCAGGCACTGTTGGTGCACAGCACCCGGGAACAGATAACAACGGCTTTCCCAACTAACAAGGTCAATTCTGATGCTGTTGCGAAGAAGACAAATGCAATAGGATTGAGTGGGGGGCACCAGGGGGCAGGGACGTAACTGATTGTTAGGGAAGGTCTCATGGAAGGCAGGCGTGGTATTGGAGTGGCATTATGGCTTGTGTCTAGCTGTCCCCACAAAGTCTCACATGGTCACAGGTGGGGCTTTCTCAGAGGTGAATGGATCTAGAGTGTGTGACGTGGGAATTGATTCATGGTGCTGGGCTAGGATCAAGGGGGCCGGGATTAAGGGTGTGAGTGCCATCTGCCCTAAGTAGCCGGGATAAGATAAAAGGGGCACAAAGACACTGGTCAGGCCCCTTGCTGTTTCTGTTACTTTGTGGGTGCCATGAACTGTTCTCCTCTGTGGTGCAAGGGAGCAGTAAGTACTGGCTGCAGGACAGGTGAGGTTGGTTGGCACCTGCAGTCACCTAGCAGATCAAGGGAAGATGTCTGAACTTCAGCCCAATGATACTGAGAGGCATGGTGGCACATGCCTGGCATCCCAGCACTCTCAAGGCTGAGCCAAGGGGACTGCTGAGTTTGAGGACTGTGCAATAAGACCCTGTATCAAGACAGCAAGGACACTGAGAAGGTGTGTGGGAACAGTCTCAACTCAGGACTTTCTAACTCTGCTTGTCCTGATCTACAACAGCCTGCGCTTTCTGTAATCCCGGCACCCGAGAGACTCTCCTCGCTGGCCTGCATCCATCACCACCACGGCAGGTGCGGCCAACACTTGCTCTTCTCCCATGACCTTCGTCAAACAGTGCTGTCCAGGAAAGAACACAATACCCTAGGCACGGAGCTGCTGGGAGCTCTCACCCAGCCCTCTGATGTGCCCTGGGCCATGCTGTCACTCTGCCTTGTGCCACCAACCTGCTGAAACACACACCGGCAGCCTCCTAAGGTCCTGGCAGCGCTGCCCAGATCCACAGGGTAGAACAGAACCCTGTTCATCGCCGAGCAGAGCTGCACCTTGGGGCGTGGTGGGAGGGAGTGCCAGCCCGCGCCACACAACGCCACGTACAAAGCCCTGATTAAAGCAAACACGACTCCTGGGCAGCGCCTTGAGCCTTGCAACATTCCTCTTCCGGAATGGCCTTGTTCTCTTACACCACATGCCTGAAGACACCTTCATGATTTGGAAATGCCAGTTCTTGAGCAAAGACTCACTCTGCAACCACACTTCCTACTAGATTGCCCAAAGCCTGTAAACAAATCTGAGTTGGTGTGTGGGCTAGGGAAGTGGAAGGGGGAGCCACACGGGCTGGCCAGGCTAGCTTGGGCAGAGGTCAGGATAGGAAAGACCACAGGGAAGGATCAAGGCCCTGGTGGGAGAGCTCACTCAGATCCACCTGATGTGCCCAGGGTGAGGGGCTGTGACATCTGGTGTCAGCAGCTGGATTAACCCTTGGCTTTGCTTCCAACAGTAACAGGACCCTGGGCAAACCAGCCTCTGTGATGCAGGGACAACAATGCCTGACAACCCCAGTTCATGGTGAAGACAAGCTAAGAGGTTGGGGTACAGCACTTGGTAAGATACAAGGGCTCCAGCCATCACGACAGGATTCACTCCTCCCTTCCTGGCGGTGACTGATGTCCTAAGACTTTCCGCTTTCAGTATTTCTTTTAACCTGATTGCTTCCCTTTTGTGAAAGTAAAGATGGAGATGGGGAGAGAAAGGAAGAGAGGGAGTGAAGGAAAGGAAGAGGGGGAAAATTGAGGCAGGCATGCAGCAGGACGTCCCAAAAGCAGCTCTCTTAGTGCCACCTGGGCTTCCTACAAAGCAATCACCTTTGGAAGAACAAAGTTACCATCATAAGGACAGAAACACAGCTACTGTCTGCATAGCATCTTCCCCTTCACATCACACCATCGAAAACTCCTAGGGCTTGTGACCTGTCTACCTCACAGGGTGGCTTCTCAGTGGCTTCACTTATGACATTCTCAAATAATACGAGTGCACATCCAGAGGAAGCAGCACTGCCAACCTAAAGACAAACTTGTTAAGGAACGTCAGAATGAAACCAGAGACCGGCAGCACAGCACTGTCACCAACAGTGGCCTAAGCCCGAGTCCCAAGAGCCCCTTTGTCTCTTAGGCAGAAAAAGAAAACCTCATGAGTCCACTTTTTCATTGAGCTGATTTCAGCAGCCCAGCACCCGAGCTTCAATGGTGCAGGAGGTCCTGTTTTTGAACAAAGTGAGAATGAGAACAGCAGCAGCAGGGAAACACTGGACCACGGCAGCCCTGCGGGCAGGGAAGATGGGAAGAAGGTTGGCAGCTAGCACTCCCCACACACAGTGCTAAGCATTTCTGCTGTCCTGCTTTGGGTTTAGGGCAGCTGCCACCTCCAATCAGATGGATCTGAACAGTGGCATCAGGTTACAGGGCTGTATGGAACGGCTAGAGCAGGTCCTGACAGCTGTCAGCCTGCTCGGACACTGACCCATGGGGAGCCACCGCCACATCGGCCTCAGCTGTGCCAGCTCCTTCTGCAGTGTGGCACTCTTGCCCAGAGAAACTTGAGGGTAGGGGAGGTGGCAGAGCCTTCTTCCTCTTCCCCTTTCCATCTTCCCACGTCCAGCCCCCCAGAACCCCAACAAACTGAGAGGCAGCGGAAAGGGTCGGTGGCCTGCCCCTGACAACCCCAGGCTGGCCAGCCTACAGTGTCCAGAGCCTGAAGGGGAGCTCCCAAGCCGCATCCACACTGCTGTGCCCGCACTCCCCCCAGCCTGTGCCCGCACCCCCCCCAGCCTGTGCCCGCTGGCCATCAGAAGCAGAGGGGAGCATGTGACAGCACAGGCGGGGTGGCCAGAGTGGCCAGGGGCCAAGCCCCTGTCCTCAGCCCTACCTCTGTCAGCCCCTGCTCTGGCTGCCACGCATCAGCTCTCCTTCCCGAGCCAGGGTGTCTTTTGCCCAGGACATACCAGTGTGTCGTGGAGCTGCTGGCGACAGCATCGGCCAGCAGTAGCTGGGCACAGCTCGTGGGGACAGCCCTGAGCAGGGCCGGGTCCCCGCGCCCTGCCCGAGCCCCACCCCGCGACGACCCTCGTCCTTGCCTCCCCCAAAACCTTCCTCCGCCGCCCAGTCCCCCACCTCCCCACAGCGCACCGGGGCCCGCGACCCCAAGGCATCTGTCATCCTCTCAGGTTCCCGCGCCCCCCAGAGGATCCCGTCCCCGTCCGGCAGCTCCTCGGGTAACCCCCGGGCATCCCCTCGGGAGCCTGGCAGACAAGCCCCAACAGGCCCTCGGCCCTCTCACCGCGGCGGCACCGATCAGGCGGGAGACACGGGGCGGGCGACAGTCCGATCCGCAGCTGCGGCGACTGCGTTGCTCTCCAGCAGCCGGGTCCTCGCGAAGCGCCTTGGCCCGAGCTGTCAGTCAGTGGGCGCGCCCGCCCCTCCGGTGTGCGCAGGCGCAAACACGCCCCTCGGGCCTCACGTGACCACGGCGCCAGCTGCTCGTCCCGCCCCGCCTGGCCCGTGGGAGCGGTGTGGGGGGTAGCCAGGCGCGCTCTGCGGGGACCTGACCTTGGCGCCAGCGGACGGGAGGCTTCCTGCAGACCTCGCAGGGGAGAAAGCCCGCGTTGGGCAACGACTAGGGGTCCAGCTGGTTTCAGGCCCTGGGCGACCGCACTTCTATGACTCGGATGCCGATTTCTGGCCTGGCGTCTCAGAGGGGCGAGACATTCGGGGACTGGCCTTATAAACCTGGCGCTGGGTGGCGCAGGGCACAGAGGGGCGGTCCGGGGGGACGAGGCTTTGCTCGGGGGCGATTGCGCGACTGGGGAGCCCACTCCAACTGCTGCAAAAGCCCTGAGACCTTTTCGTAAACACAGGAGGGTGAACGTGACGTCTAGGTCATTGGGTTTCTGCCAAATCTCTCCAGTTTTAAAAGGAAAGCGAGAGGCTGGGGGTGTAGTCCAGTGGTGCAGCCTTTGCCTAACAGGTGCGAGGTCCTGGGTTCCATCCCAAGGGCTGGGCCGGGGAGGTGGCGCTGTAAGGTTTTTTAATTATAGAAAAAGTAAAACCCCTTTCCGCATCATTTGGGAGTTTGTCAAGCTTGGGTTCCGTGCCTAGCAGAGTAAAGTCTGCCTCCGATGTTCTAAAGACATGTCCCCAGCTGGGCTACGCAGTGGGAGCTATAGTTCTGCCTCTCAAGAGAAAAATGAACATGCAAGGGGATGATCAACCATTTGTCCCTTGCCCCAACACAGTTGCTGTCCTTAGAGAACTTACCTGTCAAATGGTGGACTTGCTTGGAAACGTTTAGGGAACGTGAAGAAGTTGGGAGCTGCAGTTGCGAGGGGGATGGGGATCGTTAGCACGTTAGCCCTGGTCCCCTCCGAATTTGCCTGACTAACTGGGTTCAACCATCGTGAAAGGCTGGGTCTGGGTGCCTCGGTGTGGTGTGAATTCAGGGAGAGACGGGTGCACAGCAGTCTCCACTCCCTGATGTGGACACCACAGTAATGAGCGTAGGTTTCTGCGGAGTCCGAAGAACACAGGTGCCTCTTGCACGACTTGCGGGAACAGAGGATTGTGCTGGGGCTGGAGAAGCCAGAGAGTGAACCTGGCCCAGTACACGACCCCCATAGCTCTGATCTGGCCTTGACAATGCTGAAAACCTGAGCTTGTTCAGTCACGGGATAAAAGGTCTTCTGAACTTGCCAGAAAGTTGGACAGAGGCAAATGACAAGTCCACTGCAAAGAGGAAGAAAGACAGACCACAAACCACAGAGCAGTGAACTTGATACTGAGCCTGGGAACTACTCAGAAGTGACTCATGAAAAGTATTTGTGACAAGACACAAGACCACAGTGTGCTCAGCGAAGCTGACTCTGCTGTGAAATCCACAGACGAGGAAACTGGCTATACTGGCTCTGGATCTGAATTTTCCCATAAATTCCCATAAATGAAATTCCCATAAATGACAGAAACTCAGTTCAAACTGGTTGTTAAGAAGAAACAGTGTGTTGGTTCATATAACTGGAAAGTTCTGGGGCTGGCCCAGCAGGATCCAGGAACACAAATGTCATCTCCAGAACTTGTGTCTTCTCCCTTCTATGCCTTACCTATGAGCTGGCCTCAGACAGCTTCAGGCTTGTGCTGTCCCAGCAGATTCAGTAGGGAAAAAAAAAAGTTCTTTCAGTTCTTCTGTCAAAAGTCCCAGGACCCAAAAGTGGGGCCTGGTGTACATTCCTGCACACCCCCTGAGAAGTTGAGGCAGGAGGGTCAAAGGTTCCAGGCCAACCTGGTCCACTTAGCAAGACCCCGTCTCAAAATGTTTAAAAAGGGCTGGGGTTTTAGTTGAGCAGTAGAGTGCTTGCCTAGTATGCATAACGCCCTGGGTTCAACCCCAGCACTGAAAACAAGAAAAAAAAAGTGTCAGGGTTTGCTCCAAATGGACAAAATTCACCTCTTGAACCCGTTTCCAAGGCCAGCTGGATAAATAGATTGGTCAGATGGGGACATGGGTGAGGTCAGCCCCACCCATGCTGCTTGGAGGGTGCCCCCCAAGAAACCAAGTGCTCCTGCCAGCCGACGGGGTGCTAGGAGGGAGTTTTAGGCAGGGCGTTTTAGGCAGAGAAAAGCAACTGATATGCAGGATGACAAAACTGCTGTGTCCCAAAGTCCCAAGCTCCTGCCAGCCGATGGGGTGCTAGGAGGGAGTTTTAGGCAGGCAGAGAAAAGCAACCAAAATGTAGGATGACGAAACTACTGTGTCCCAAGGTCCTGTATAAATCACTGGACAGCCAAGTCAGTATTCAAAGACACTTTTTTGTTTTTTGGCACCAGGGATCGAACTCACAACCTCACACTTGCCAAGGAAGGCGCTTAAGCCACTGAGCTAAATCCCCGATCTCAAAGACACTTTGAATTGTGGGTGATGGAAAGAACAGTTACACGAGATCACGTGGGATCTGTTTGGCCACTAGTTCTCCCCTCTCCACGCTTTTTAAGGTTTATTAGGGAACAGGAATAGCTCATGAAAGACGGGACCCAAAGTGGGTCACCTTCCCCTTGTCAACAGACTCCACAGACTGAGTGGCTTACACAACACAAATGTGTTATCCCTACTGCTCTGGGAGTAAAGTCCTCAAATCGGGGTATCAGCAGGGCTGGTTCTATGGGAGGGGCCTGAGGAGAATTGTCCTGAGACACACAGGCTGGGCTGCACCTCCATCTGGGTCTCTCTCGGGGACCCCGTCAGTGCTGAAGTCAGGCAGTGCGTTTTGGCAGTGATGTGGCAGGAAGGACGCTGGTCCCCGTCAGGACACAACATCAGGGATGTTCCAGTTGTCCCCTTGCTGCCGGTGTGATCTCTGGCCAGTGGTAAAGTGTTTCTCCCTGTAAAGGCACTGCCCTCTCCCGATCCCTCTGTAGGGGTGCAGTCATCTGGGAGAAGATGCAGGAGGCGACTTAAACACCGTTCCCATGAACCTCTAACTCTCCCTGTAGTGTAGCATCTGGTCACCTCGCCCTGCGGTGGCTGCCAACGCTTGTTTTAATCCTGCTGTTCTGTCTGCATTTGGAGCGTGACCTTTCCCTGTATCGGGCGGTGCTGTTCAGTCTCTTCTCTACAAAGCTGCGGGCATGACCTTTAGAAGCCACCAATGTGACCACAGTGGTTCTCCTTTGCCCCCCCCCAGGGGCCCAGCTGTCTTCCCTGGTCACAGGGCCCTATGGGACCTGGCCCTTCCCTGCTCTCCAGCCCCACCTCAAGGCACCCCTTGGCCTCCAGGACAGCAAACCAGCCGTGCACCTCCCTTCCTGAGGCCCTGCCCTACTCCCGAACCCCATCAGCCTCAGCCCCCACTTCTGCCTTGCAGACACTGACGTCCTTCCCCTCCACATCCCACAGGAAGGCCTGAGCACAGCTCGTCCAGATCAGAGTGTGAAGGACACCATTGCAGGGCACCCCAGTTCTTGTCTGCTATAGGGACACACGGTTTGTTGTCAGGCGTGTCCTGGATGGTGAGACTCCACGCTCCGCCTGGCTGTACTCACAGTGACCCCATGAGACGTGGCCCAAGCGAGTGAACGTGAGTTGGGACCAGAAGAGGCTTTCGGTTGTCTGAGTGCAGAGCGCAGAGGCTCGCTGCTGGGTGGGTGGCTCGGGGTGGGCCAGGTTGCTGGCTTGTGGGAAACCACATCAAAGGCCGGAACTTGGCACAGAGCTGGGGCCTCTGGCTCCTTGGGATGGGGGCAGATGGGCACAGCAGAGAAGGCGGAACCCTCGAGGCTGGGCAGGTCAAACTCAGTACCTCGCCTAGGCCACAGTTTGCTCAGCTGTCCGGAGAGAGGTTACCCAGTGTGCAGGGAGGAGCAAGACAGGTAAGGGTCTAGATCTGGCGCTCTGCCTCATAGCTGTGTGACCTGGGGCACATGCTCAACCTCTCTGGGCCTGCTCGGCTATAAAGGGAGCAACCACTGTGAGTGCACGTGGTCGTTCAATGCCTATTGTGGGCCTGCATTTGACAGGTGCTGGGAGACCAGTGTACAAGACCACCAAGGCTCCCTGCCTGTGTGCAGCCCACATCCCAGGGAGGACAAGGCACAGCAGTGGGAGGGATGGGGAGCTTTAGAGGCCACCAGGGAGGACACCTGGGGTCTGGGCCTAAGGGCCAGCGGCAGGGCGCAGGCTCTGCAGGCTGTGCAGGCCCAGGCGTGGACCTGCAGGCCCAGGCACATGGGAATTCAGGGAGCACTGCACCCCTTGGCTTGCACTCTCTGGGCCTCGCCCAACTCCTGGGGTGCAGAGTCCCCATCCTCAGTCTTCCCGATCTGGTGGTTGACAAACGCCACCACACACTGGGTGGAAGATTGAGAAATCACCCAGAAAAAATCTGTGGTGTTGCCCTGCATGACCTGACCTCTCACTCCCCAGCACTTGCTTCAAGCAGAGAACAGGAATCTTAGGTGCACCCAGCACCTGCCCCCCCACCGCCGCCCGCGACTCCCGCCCCTCATTGCCGACCACAGGAGCGGACCCAGGTCAGTTTTGCCTGCGTTTATCAGTGGCGCTCCCAGCTGTCCTGTCCCTTTTGCTCAGCTTCACCCTCGTGCGTCCGTCCGAGCCTGGCCTCCCGGAGTCTGTGCTCCTTTCCATGGCTGGGCAGAGTTTGGTAGCAGGAGCGCTGCACAGCTGGCTCATTCTGTAGCTCGGACATGCAGGTGGTTTCGGCTGGGGGCTGTTGTCTGTCTGGTTTTTGGTGGGAAATATTTACGGAGAGCCCAAGCGTTCAGCAGCTGTCTCTTCTGAGGGCTCACTGACTCCTCAGCAAAGGTGACAGACAAGTGGCATCAGTGCTTCACCACTTCCCTTTCATGAGTGAAGAAGGGTCTCTCCAAGCAGGAGTCTCACCCACTGAGCCCTGGCTCTGTCCCTCCTGTCCCTCTGCCGAGGTCACTGGGTGTGACCGCCCTGTGCGCAAGCTGAGGGCTGCTGGGAACCGTGCTGTGACCGTCCCGCGTGCCTTTCCGTGAGCGCACACCTGGATGTGTTCAGTTTTAGCAAGTGCTCCTGCCAACTGTCAGAGGCATTAACAGTCACATTCCTGCCAGCGAGGTGTCAAAGTCACAGTTGCTGTCACTCGTCAGTGTGGACACCAGGTGCTCTGTGGTGCCCCGTGCTGGTGGCCTGTGGTCAGTGCTGCACTGTGTTTTCTATCTGCATTTCCCTGATGACTAATGAGAATGAGCCTTTTCCCCTGTGCTGTGGACATTCTCTTTTGTAAAGGACCAAGTCAGCTTCCTTGCTGACCATTTGACTGGGTTTCCCATTTATTTTTAATTATATTATTTACTTAACAGTGCACTGGGGAAGGTGGCTCTCTCGTAGAGGGTATATTTAGCATGTGCAAGGCCACACCTTCCCCCACCCAAGAGAATACATGGTCATGCACAATCATGTTTTAAAAAATTAACAAGTTACAGAACTGTTTCTTTCCTTGAGACAAGGTCTTGCTATGTAGTTTCACCTGGCCTTGAACTTGTATCAACCCTCCTGCCTCAGCCTCCCAAATGTTGCATGTGCCACCACACCCAACTCGAGACTTACAATGTATTTTTATGTGGATATTCTATGTCCTCCAACTCTTTTAGTTTTATGAAATAAATTTACATGTACCTTGAAAACCATAAATATCCTTTCATAAAAGCCTGATTTTTTTTTGTTTGTTTTGGACCAGGGATCTAACTCAAGACCTTGCACTTACCAGGCAACACTTGAGCTACTGAGCTAAACCCCCGGCCCTTGATTCTCTTCTTAATGATTTCACGGCACGCTGTACGTGACAGTTGCCGGGCAGACCTCAGGCTTGCACAAAAGCACCATGGCACGTCTTTAGGCTGGCACGCGGCTGTGTGCCAGGTGGGTCACCTGTAGGAACTGCAGGGTCAAAGGGCGCCTGGCACCGCCCGCCTGCCCCATAAAGGGTTGAGGGCAGTTGTCATCATATCAGTTCCGTCTGCCTTGCCAACACACACACACACACACACACAACTAGACTTTTATCTCTGCCAGGGACCTGTGAGTGAAAGCAGGACGGGTCTGCGCTGAGCGTGCACTCGCCCCTGCCACCTTTCTGGGAGGAGCCTCCTTCCTGCACAGCGGCTGCCTGAGGGTGAGCGCCCCACAGGTGCGCAGAGCGCCTGGAGAAGCACGCCCACCGTGCCCACTGTGCTCGGCTGCTGAACCTCGGTCCCGAAACAGGAAGCAGCCTTGGAGATCAGACCTGCCCTCCCCTGTGGAGAGCGCTGGTTTGGTTTGGGAAACAGAGGCTGAGACAGGGCAAACAATGGGCAGACCATGTACTGGTTCCATTGGGAAAGAATCAGAAGCCTTGCTAAGAGGGAGACTGCCTCTGTCAACTCGTGCCAGGCCCAGTTACTGAGTGCACAAGTTTACTGTGCCATTTATTGAAGTCACAGGGAGAAGCTGGACTGGCGGCCGCACTGTGCAAGATGCACAGGGAACAGAGGTGGCAGCTCTGGGAACCTGAGGGGCGGACACGGCTGTGAGAACTCAGCGCTTGCTTTGAAGCAAACTTCCAAAACCGCCTCTGCTTCTCATCGCTCCCTCTGCAGCTGGCATTCACTGCTCCCAAAATAAAATAAAGGCTTGGTTGACGCTTCTGTTAAAAAATAAAGTAAAAAGCTGTACTATTAACTAAGAACAAGTCTGGGGCCTGCTAAGAGAAAAATGCTGAGGTCTTGTTATGGCTTGTGTCTGGCTGTCCTCCCGAAGTCTCACACAGTTATGGGGTGCTTTTCAGACGTGGCTGGATCTAGACTGTGTGATGCCGGGACCAAGGCTGTGTGACTGCTAAATCAGCCCACTGACTGGTTTGGCAGAGCTCAGGCTGGGATTAAGAGTGTAAGCACTGCACCAGTCCTGGAGCAGGCAGCTGCATATAATGTGGGACAGAAGGGGTCTTATCTTCCTCCCCTGTGGCTTCTGCTATCTTGTGGTTGCCGTGAACTGCTCTCCTTTGCAACACCCTTCTGCATGTGCCCCTCTGCTTTGGAACCAGCCAACTGTAGACGGAGACCTCTATAAACTGTGAGCTACATAAGCCTTTAACGTTGGACATCAAGTTTTTGTCTCAGCAATGAGAAAAATAACTAAGATTGGTAGTAACCTGGATGACAGGGAGGTGGCCAGGGGCATGTGGCAGAAGTCTGAAAGGTAATACAGGTGTCCTTAAGCTTAATTGTGAGGTTAGCAAGGAAGAGAGACTTAGCTAACAGCACAAAAGGCTATTTGCTATTCCTGAATGTATGCTAAAACCTCCTTCCAATTAGACCAGCCCCTGGTGGCAGGTACTCACAGACAGCCCTCCTGTGCCCAAACTCCATAGCACTTCTGTGCCCCTCTTAACTGGCCAGTGTAGGTTCAACAGAAATAACTTAGGCTCTCTTTCCTCAAGTTTTCTCTAGCAAAATACCCTTGAGCCAGGAATGGTGGCTTGTACCTCTAATCCGAGCTACTCAGGAGGCTGAAACAGGAGTATTTGGGCTCAGGATTTGGAGGCCAGCCTGGACAACACAGGGAGACTGTCAAAAAACAACAACAAAAAAACCCCTCACTCTTAGCTCTAGCCCAGCAGACATTTCTCCACCTGCTCTCTACCCTTGGTGCTGGAACCCCTTGGTGCTGGCACCTGTCCCAGGTCCTGGTCTGCCAAGCATCTACAAGGGCTCTGTATACCCTCCTATTTCAGAGATGCCAGGGTCTCAAGAGTTTGGTTTAACAGGACAGAGAATTATGGACTGAGGATCCCGCCACTTGTCTTTTTTTACGAAAGACGCTGAAATGGGTTAAGAGATTACTGGGTGTACAAAGGAGGAAGAAATCCTTTTCCCTTTATTCTTCTAAGTTCTGGGCTGGGACTCCTGCTATCACAATAACAAGAGAAAAAGTGAATTTTCTTTACATGTGCATGTCCACATACCTGTGAGAAGCTCAAGCAAAAAACTTGACAAGGTAGCGCTAAATTCAGGATTATCCTGTACCCTCAACAAAGAACACTAAATCTGGGGAGCAGTGGTTTCTGGCTTCCAGGGGAAGCAACTGGGAAGGCTTAGGATGGGAAGACACTAGCAGACAGGCCTGCACCTGCTCCAAACTACCGGTCTCCGTGAGAGGAAAATCTAACTGCCCTTGCTGCTTCTTAATTACCTCCAGTTCAAACCAGTGTTGATGTCAGAAGCATGTTTTGGGATGACACCTCTGGCATGGCCTGGAATCCACCCCCCCTCCCCGCCCCTACACCCATCTGGTTCTCTGCAGTCTTTTCATCTTCAAGCCACCTGTAAGTACAGAGGTTATGGAGAACTGACACAATGCAAATGATTCTTGTCCCCAGGCTTTGGCCATACAAATTCCTCTAGCCTGGTGGAAGTTCAGTTGACCCCTTCTCCCAAGGAAGAGCCAGATTTGCATTTATTAAATAATTTCAGCATTCCTGACTGCCTGTGTATACTTTTGCTTTTGGATGCATCTCTGAACCATCTGCAGCATCTTACAGAAACCCTAAAGAACAGGTCAAAGTCAGCCTTTAGCACATATTTATCTTGTATTTATAGCAGAGACAGTATTTTGCTTTTTATTGAAATACGCTTTTATAATGCTCTTTACAGTCTTGGGGTCATCCAAAGACAATTGTGCTTTCTTTTAATACATTCAAATGGAAGGGACGGCTCTGTCTATCATGTCCTTCAAGACCTCCCTATGTAGTTCAGGCTGGTGTCGAACTCGAAATCCTGCCTGACTCTCCCAAACGCTGGACTAAGAGGTATGCACCCAGTGAGGCCTACCTTCTTATGGAATTAAAGGTAGCAGGGGATACCAGGCCCAGCATGGGCTAACCGAATCCACAGCATCCTTTTGAACATAACAGATGTACAGGCTACAACTCCAAAATTTTAAAACACAACTGCAGTTATGATAAACTAACGCACCTCTTACTCCCAAAACTCCAGCTGGCGTAAGTTTCCAGGAGCAAGGGCGGATACAACGCGATTAGGGGTGTGCAGTGTGCAGCAGCCGTGCGACAGACAGGTCTGCAGTTGTCACGACGGCCTTCAGGGACCTGAGCAACAGGGAGGGCGCGGTTACTCTTTAACCACGCCCACTAAACCAGCACTACTTCCGGCCCTGAAGACGCTGTCCCACGAATGATGGGAAAAATCAAGGAAACAAAGTGCATGTTTCTACCTTAAACACCGAGCACTGATCGTCTGGAAGGTTCACTGAGAGGCTTTCGCATCCAGATTTCTCGAAGAGACCGGAGGCATCCCCAGTGCAGGGCGCTAACCCTTGCCCCAGGTCTTCTGGCTAGGTCGTCTCCAGTAGCGCTCTCACTCCCATGTCTGCTCCGCCCTCATTTCTGTATTCCGTCCCGACCGCTCTTAAGGGCCGGCGGCCGCTGGGCTCGGTGCTCGCCCGCGGAAGGATCTCGGACTCGTTTGCGGATTAAAAGCATGACTTGGTCCTCGCGGCAGCCCGTCGTTCCCATGCTTTCTTTTCCCGACCTCAGTACGGTCGATCTCTTGGTTCCTAAGAAGTCTTTAACTACTAGCTGCCTTTTCCCAAGAGGCTGATGGTCCTTAAAACCCTCGGTCCAGGGTCCCCCAACCACCGCAAGCAGCCTTCCCCGAGGAGCCCGGTGGCGCGGCCGGAAGCGCGCACACGGCGCCGTGACCTCGCCGTTTCACTTCCGGGGTCACGCCGCCCAGCTCTGCGGGCCGGGCTCTGCGCTCCCGCGACTGCTTGGGGCCGACTCACTGCGACCGGCCTGGCGGGACCGAGCCGAGCCGAGCCGAGCCGGGGAGCCTGCTCCGGCCCGGCCATGAGCGTGGCCGCATGATGCGTCCCTGCCCGGGCCGCTGCAGTCGCCGCCGCCGCCGCCGGCCGGGAGGAGCCGCAGCGCCGGGCGACCCCGCCCGGGCCTCGGGTGAGTGTGGCGATTGGGCAGGGCCAGACGCTCCCTGCCCCGCTCCCGGGGGCCATGCCCCGCTACTCCCCGCCCGTCCCTGGCCCGATTCCGGGCGCTCTCCGCTGCGCACTTGCGACCTTCCGCAGCTCCCGAGCCAGTCCGTGCCCGCGCCCGACCTCATCACCCGGTGCCTGGCCGCTCCGTGACTGCTCAGATAGGGCCCGAATTGCAGCGCCTGCGTTTTGCATGTCCTTGGGCGTGACACCAGCTCGCCCAGCCGCGGCTTTCCTCTTTGTGGCTAATGACGGGGTTGCTCGAACGGAGTGGCCATAAACCTCTCCGTAAACCGGGAAGAGATTTTATAGGCGTGCTTTACGGTGAGCTTGCTCGCAGTCGCGTGGTCTTCGAAAGTGCTCCTGTTCCCCTCTTCCTTTCACGATTTTAAAGTTTCTCTTACTTTTTTCCCAGTTTCCTCCCTACCTCCCGTCTATCCCACCAGTGGTCTTTGGAAGATATTTGCCCGAAAGGGGTCTGGGCCGATCAGGTCACCTCCAGGGCAGAATGGTTCATTTCTCCTCTGCTGTAATCACACCTAGAACTGAGTCTCTGCCAGCCGTTGAATACACAGTCATTTTATTAGCTCCTAAACAACCAGTTTATTGTAGCGGTGAAGTTGGAGTAAGAAGAACTTGGAGCTGCTCCCACTGGCTGGGCGCTGTGTGCCGCTTTCATTGCAATGTGCTTCATATGGACCTAAACACTCAAGTATTTATCTGTTTTCCTGTGGTTGTTCCAGGTGTTGTGTCTTTATATGTTGTGTGAGTATATATTTCCTCCTAAACTCTTCTTCGTCTCACAGGTGCCGATTCTGATCTTCTGTTTTTGTGTTTGTTCCGTTGGCTTTTGAGACAGGATCTTGCCATGGAGTCCAGGCCTGCCTCGAACTCACTATGTAGCCTAGACTGGCCTCTGACTCTCTGAGATCCTCCTGCCTCAGCCTCCTGAGTGACAGGTTGCAGGCATGCCCCACCATCACATCAGGCTAATTTTGATATTCTTGATGTTTTACAACACTTATCTGCCTGAAGTTACCTTTCAAAAAGTCATCTCATTAAATGTTTGCTAGGAAGCCAGAATTTTACAGCATAAAACTCTTGGGATACTTGAAAAAATGGACTAGAACAGAAGTGTTCATTAGATTTCATTTCTTGAACATCCTGGAAAACTACAATTAGTGACAGAGTTCTTTAGATTACGTACTTTCTGGAGTTAGACTGGTAGGCTTCCAGTGACTTCCTTGTGAAAAGTTAATTTCCTACAGGATTCACTCCACAGCAGCAGGACTCTTACCAGTGGCTCAGAGCCTGCCTTGGTTGACAAATTATTGAACTGAGACTTTCCAGCCCCGCCAGTCAATGGAGTGTAAAAACTGAAGTCCTCTTCAGGAATAGGAAGGTATTGTATCAGTGGAGTGACTCAGGGAGACAGAAAATACAGTCTTTGCTTTCACAGCACTGGGGATCGAACTCAGCCTGCATGTGCCTGCCGAGCGCTGTGTGACTGAGCTATGTGCTTAGCCCTTTTAAAATTCCAGAGGGAGTGTGACCGGCTCCTGGGGTGGCACTTCAGTTAACCCAGAAGAGCTGAGGTCAGCTGTGTTACAGAGCTGACAGTTCCACTCTACATGTGATCACCCTCTGACACCCTTTGCACCCTCTGGTCCCAAGTTCACTGGGAGGACTGGCAGCACCCATCTTCCTGGTCATACTTCCTTGCAGACAAAGACAGCACAGTAAAGTCACCCAGCGGGAGAAGTGCCCAGGAGGCTCCCCAGATGCCAAGCCTCTGTCGTCCTCAGCCTGTGTCCGTTCCTTGCTGGTGTGGTGTGTGAGTGGCTAGGTCGCCACCTGCTTGGTCTCATGTCCAGGTAGACTGAGACTGTGTGGCCCAGAACCCCCGCCCTGCGTCACACTGTTCGGCTTTCCCATGTGGCCAGATCGCACCTTAATCATGTTGTTAGCCAAGGACACAGGCCGGCCCTCTTTTTGGGCAAAGTTCAGATTCGTCACAGCACTCCTCTTTTCCTGGGCCCTTTCTGCTTGAAAATACACTTTGCCTCGCTGTGAATAACTGTCCCGTCTAGGTTGTGGAGGAGACAGAGGCCTCTGGGAGAACTGCCAGGTTTGCGCCTCTTCTGTGTGAGATGTTCCCAAAGCTGGCACGGAGGCACCTGCCCATTGTCCCACCTCTTTGAGGGGCTCAGACCAGACCATCCCTTGGTGGCTGGACTTCGAGGCTAGCTTGGGCAGCACTAGAAGACCACGTTGCGTAAAGAAGTTAAAATGTGTCTGACTGTCCATCGTGCTCTTTCTTTCCCTAGCAGCTGAGAAAGCGAAGAGCCTTCCTTCCTGAGGTGCACCGGGTCTCGCTGGGCTGCCTGTTCTAGAACAGGAATTTCCACAGCCTCCCTTTGCCTCTCTGGTGGTTTTCTGTGATGGCTTCCTTACCACTGTCTACAAACATGTGCTTATCTTGCTGATTTTAACCCTGCTTTGCTGCTAAGTTCCATTCAGTGGAATCATTCCTCTAATGAAACAGATGCCATGCGGGTCTCATAACTTAATGCTCTGTGTTGGTGGAGGGCCTGACAGGTGTGAAAACACGTAAGTTCTCCTACAGCCTCTCACTGCCAGCGGGCACTTGAAAATTGATAGGCTAAGCAGAGAGGGATGAATGTGAATTCTGATTGGAGGAAACAGCAGGAGCAGGAGCACAGAGGTAGGACATTGCCACAGAGGGAACCAAAATGGGCACTGTGCAGGGGAGAGATGTCGATTCCACAGAGCCTCTAGAAGGCTGAGCACAGGGTCCGTGGAGGGACCTGCACTGTGATCCCAGATGGTAGCTCCTGCCACCCCGTGGATGGTCATTGGAGCTTAGGCCTGACGACTGAGGTTCAAGTTCTGTGTGGGTTCAGGCAGGCCTTGCACTGTAGACGTGAGTTGTGGCGAGGTGATAGAACCGGAACCAAGAACAAGATGAAAGACGAGCCTTACCAGGCGTGGTAGTGCACACATGTAATCCCAGCACTCAGGAGGCTGAGGCAAGACAATTGCCACAAGTTTGAGGCCAGCCTGAGCTACAGGCGTCCTTGGGTGTCCAGGAGGGAAGGGGAGGAGTTCGGTGTTGACTTCAAGGTGCTCAGTAAGTCCTGGGTGTACAGAGGATGTTGGGAACTCAGGAGCAGGCCAGCCGTGTGGCACGCAGGTGGTCAGCTTCCCTGGGAACCCTGAGGAGGGGCAGGCAGTGGGAGAAGTGCGAGTCTTCCGGGACACAAGCCGGCTCAGTGTCACTGAAATGTTTTGAATCCTTCCGGTCCCCTTGTCCCAGTTGTTCAGAGCTGAATGCCTTTCCAGAGGCCCGGCCCTGGGGATGTCGTGTATTTCAGCCGGAGAGGGTGGGTGACAGAGCCAAGGCTTTGAAGGCTGCCGGGATCAGATCTCCCAGCGGCCAGCCTGCCTTACCTCAGTGCCTGTCTTCCCAGTGGCAGTGAGTCAGATGTCCCCCATGCATAGGAGGTGTCCCACGGTGGCCTCCCCTTCACCTGAGGCTGTCTGGCCTAGTGTCTGGCTGGGTTCTGAGCCTAAGTCTGTCCTTCCCACATCAGGATTCCTCATACTTTGTCCTGAGTGTCACTTTGTGGCCGAGGAAGCACTTTGCAGGCTCCACGGAGAGGGGCTGGGATGCTGGTGCTGTAGGGACACTTTCAAGGGGTCGGAGGCCGGATTGTTTGTGTCTCTGCATTCACAGTTCCTGGGTGTTTTATGTACTGTGTTGGGTTTCTTAGAAAGTGGGTGCCCACTTGTCCAAGGGCACCCAGCCGAAGTGGTGGACCTCAGATGTTATTTCAAAGGTATCCACTGCCCACAGTGGATACTAAAGCCCCTTTAGAATCGCCCCCTCCGAGGCTGAGTGTGGCAGATTTTCGGCGGCCCGAAGGAGAGAGACCCTGGCTCATGGGGACCTGCACCGTGTGGTTGACTCAGGGTGCCAGGAGAACAAGGAGCTCCTTCCCTCTCTGAGGGGCGGCTGTGATCCTGCCTGCGTGTGGTCTGAGAATCAGACATCTCATGTCGTCCTGTCTCCTGTCCAGTGTCCCCCGCTCCCTCCCCCCTGCTTAGCAAGTGGGAGCCAGTGAACTACACATCTTGTGAAAAGATTGGCTATGTTATTTAGTATGAGCTCTCCATATGCAAAGATAAGGACAACCATTTGAAAGAAACAAGAGACAATATGACAGATAGTGAAGATCTCTGGTTGTCTAGCTTTGAAATTTATGCTTTCTTATGTCCCATTCTGTTCTGTTTTGTTGTTTAATTTTACTCCCTTTTAAAATAAAACTTAAAAAAAAAAGTGGGTGCCCTGCTGACTCCAGGCCGTGCATCAGGCTGCGGCGCTGGGACGGGGATAGCAGGGGGGCGCCCCGGCCCTCAGCCCTTCACCCTCATTTCCTGCAGCTGTTTTTCCAGCTGGTCCTCAGCCTGCTTTCTTGTGCTGCATTTCTGCTTTTTCTTGTTCGCCTCTCTGCTTTTGCCACTCATGTGCCCAACAGATGTTCTGGGTGTGCTACATCTGGCGAGGGACATGTGGAGGTGATGGCAGGCGACCAAGCCTGCCAGCCAGGGCGGGGCTAGTGGGAGGGAGGGCTCAGGTCTGGTGGGGCCAAACAGAGCTGGCAGGCCTGGGGCAGGGGGCGATGTGGCAACAGGTGCTGAGAATGAGAGGGCGTGGTAGGAGCAGCCTGAGTCACCAGCAGGGAAGAGCTCCAGGGGGTGGGGAAGAGGTTAGTGGAGAGATTTGCCCTTGGCCGCTAGCTGGGGTGATTTGCATTGACCCCCTGCAGTGAGTTCTTGACTAGCCAGGGTCTTGGAGATGTGATGCGACCTTGGAGTTGTGGCTGTGTGGGGCTGCGGTGTGCAGTGTCCTTCCTAAAGCCCAAAGGGCAGAGTCAGGGCCCCACCGAGTGACACCTTTTTGAAGGGTTGTGGGGAAGAATTGGGACGAGCAGGAAGTGTGGCAGAAGGACCCACCCCCAGCCCGCTGGCCTCCACCCCTCCTTGTGGGCGTTTGCTGGTCTTCTCTGTTACCTGCAGTGTGCAGGTGCTGTGGAGGGTGACTCAGTGGTTTAATCCAGATGCCCGATAGAAAGATGTTTGCACGAAGTCACGCGCCCTCGTGCGTGTTCACACTGCCTTTAGCAGGTTAATATTCTGGGCCATGTGTTTGCCTGAAGGCTGGTTGTCATTGTTTTAAACTCAGTCACTTGAGGAGAAAATAGCTGTGGCCTTCATTTCTGATGGAGTTTGGAAGGACACAGTGCCACTGCACGTCACAACAAGAACAGCACGGAGCTGACCCCGGGAGGCGGGCCGGAGGGGTCACCCGAGTGCTGAGGTCATCCTGCCTGGCACGCGTGTGTCTTCAGCCAGGCTGGTGACGGCCCTGCAGGCCCCTGGTGGCTCTGCACCTCTGCAGGCTGCATGTGAAGATTGACTGTTCCCCCATGGGCTCCTCTGAATCCCCAGGCTCAGTGCTGTCTCTCTGTTGGCTTCGAATCTGCCGTGTGGTCTCATCAGAGCTTTGGGGCCTTATTTTTGGTCTCCTGCTTACCAAGCATGCACTCTGGTTTCTGTGCCAGTCTGAATCTGACCTTTGACACCTGCTGTTCCTTCACATCACTGAGGGAACCCAGGGCCTCTCAGTGAGCTACAGCCCCCACCTGTGCTTGTATTTTTTTAGAGAGAGGGTCTTGCTACCCAGGTTGAAGGCCAGTTGTGATGGTGCATGCCTGTAATCCCACCACTTGAGAGGCTGAGGCAGGAAGATCACCATGAGTTCAAGGCCATCTTAAACTATGTAGAGAAACCATGTCTCAAAAACAACCAAAACTAAGCTTCACAGGCCAGGGTGTGTCCCAGCTTCTGGGGCTGTGCCCCTGTTCTCCAGTCTCAGCACTGAGCCTACATTTCTGACGCCCCAGGGCTGCCACCACCTCTCGCCACGCGGGAACTGCTTAGCTTCCGCTTGCCCACATCCCTGCAGCCCCCACCTGCTGGGGCAGTGTCCCCTCCCGCCATGGAAATGGTCTGCACGCTCTTCATTTCCTCGGTTTGCCCTTAGCGTCCTTTCTCTGCCCAGGGTCCCATCAAGGGCCCCATGCCACACTGTCATCCTGAGTCTCCTCTGACTGGCATACTTTCTCAGACTCTCCTAGTTCCTGGTGACTTTGATAGTTTGGGGAGCACTGGTCAGACACCCCATACGGTGCCCCTCTGGTGGGACCCGTTTGGTGCTTTGCTGGGGCGGGGTGGGCAGCTGTGTGACTAGTACCTTCTGGAATAGGCAGTGGTGGAAATGAACTGCAGTCCTCACTGTTGGCATGGACGGCTGCCTGGAGACAAAGCCAGGAAGCTGTCCTCACCCGTGTGGGCTCAGGTCAGAGCTGGAGCGTGTGCAGGAGCTCCTGCTTGCCTTAATCTGTGTGCAGCCTGTCAGGTGTAATACTGTGTCGGACCACACAGGTGTTTACCTGCTCGGTCACCTGAGGGGACCTGGGAGCCACACACTGACAGCTCAGTGGGGTGGGGGTCTGGGAACCAGGCAGAGGACATGGAGACCAGTGGGCAGCACTCCGATAAAGCTGGACCAGTGTGAGCAACAAAGGAAAATAGCATTGCGCTAAAACTCGAAGTAGAAAATAAACATCCTTACTGATCTCAATACACAGCTGAATAAGTAAATAAATGCTAGGGATTCTACCCAGCATGTGGAAGAGTCCCCAAATAACCGCTGTAAATACTGTGCCCTTGGCAGCTCAGTGACACAGGTAGCCTCTTGTCACAATCCGCATCCCCTCATGACATCTGGTGGCATCCTGAAGGATTTTTTAAAATTTGCATACATTAATGCTCACTGTGCTGTAAAGTTGAGGTCTTGCAGTTCTCATGTCATGTGTCTGTCACACATGTTTGTCCCATGGATGTCACGTACCTGCCATGCATCAGTGCTGACACGGTACCTGCAGCATCCCTGCGCCCCCCCTCCCCGCACCGATCTCCCCCTGTATCTGCGCCGGCTCCTTCTGCATGCCGTCCTGGCACCCAGCCACCCATGGTGTGTTCCTGGACTTGGAGGGCGCCAGCTGTTGTCCTCCCGAGGTCGCCGAGGCTGCTGCCTCTCTTCCGGGCTGTGGAAAGGCCTCCAGGCTCCAAGGGGTCTCTGGGAGGCGCCCAGTGCCTCGGTGTCCCCACCCCATTTGCATGTCCAGGCGGGCTCACCGTCTTACTCTCCCTGAAGCTCTCTCCCGCTGTCCTCTGTGTTCCTTTTCTCTTCTGAGGCCTTGTTCTGTACACAGAACCCTGGTACCCCTGGTGCCGTGAGGGTAAGGCCCACATTAGCAAAGAGGTGTCGGCCTGTGGGCTTCCATGCACCTAGTGCAGGGGCCTTTCTGGTTTCACTGGGGCAGTGGTCTCTTGAAAACACAGGTCCTTGTCCCTGAGTTCTGTGCCTCTGGTGAGAGCAGGTGGAAGTCCAAAATCCCAGGCTCCTGAGTGTGGCGTCCAGAAGACATGTCCTTTGGGTCCCCTTGCCCCTCAGTATGCTGAGCCGCCGTTCCTGTACATGCTCGGGTTCTGGCCCATCCATGCCCGTGTGTGTGTGTGTGTGTGTGCGCGCACACACACATATGTACACATGTATGTATATAGTTCAGTGTTTACTGAAGGTTAAAGAAGAAAAAGAAGTGGAAGTTAAAAGGTGGGGAGACACTGCACGCGAGTGGCCACTGCAAGAGGAAGAAGTGACAGTGTGACAGCGAGGCCCTTGCTGTCTGTTCCTCTGTCAGATCTGACTGTGCACCTTGCACCTGTCCACTGTCTTTATCAGGCTTTCTCTCGTCCCCCCACAGTGAGCCACTGTGGTCCCTACCATCAGGTTGCTCCTGATTTGGGGACACTCCCCACGTGTTGCCTGGAGGCTCAGGCTCCTGGGGCCGGTGCTCTGTCTGTGCCTGGGGTCCTGCATGGTGCCCGGGGCTGGGCGCCTGGACCCATTGGTGCCCCTAGACCTCCTGGCAGGGTTTGCCTCCGCTGCCCGAGCTGCTGTGGCTACAGGTTCGCTGGTGTGTGGGGTGACGTGTGCAGTGCACAGTGAGGTATAATGGGGTCCTCGTGGGGACAGGAACGCCAGGCTCTGTCGCACACTCCTGCACCTGCCTGTGTCGGCAGGAGACCGATGTGTCTCATTTGCTGATTTCACCGAGCGTGTGTGAAGTACGGGTTGTGACGGGAACGGTGACAGGAGGAGTGCGGAGCTGATGTGAAGTTGTGGACAGAAGTAAATCCCAGGCAGGGGGGAAGTTGAGCTGACCACAGGACGGGGCCTCTGCCTGTGGCCCTGCTGGCCTCTCCCTCTCCGCTGCCTTATTCAGAACCGGGTGGGTCGCCTGCCCCCGGGGCAATGTGACACTGCTGCTCAGAACAGGTTTTGCATGGACTTGTTTTTCTCATGTGAACCCCCGGGGTAGATTCACTGCTGAGTCACGGGGTGGGGGTGTGCACGCACGCGTGTAACTTTGAGGAAGTGCCAGCCCGCTTTCCTGAGTGATCATTCTGTTGGTTGCTTTTTTTTGATTTATAAAAATCACCAGGCCTCAGGTGTCGGAGCACTCCCTCGTGGACCAGCTGCCTGCAGTGGGCAGTCCCAGGCCTCATGGGCCAGCCTCAGGTTTCAGGGCGCTGCCCAGACAGCTCCTAAGGAAACAGCTCTGGACACCAGTCAGCGTTAAGGTGATGGCTGGTGCCTAAGTGTTTGAATAAAGTCACCGTGTGTGGGGTCATTGTATTTAAGGGCATTGCTTTAAGTGCTTGGGCTTCCCAGCTGCCTGTCTTCAGAGGCTCAGAGGAGGGCGCAGGACCTGTGGCGGGAGGCCTTGTGGAGGCCCTGGACAGAGCCGGTGCAGTGAGTGTGAGGAGGACGGAGGCCTCAGTGGCCCTGCAGTGCCTGGAGTCACGAAGGCCACCACCCGCAGGGCCAGGGGGAGCACCGCCCAGCTCTTCAGGCCTGGAGAGACAATGCAAGGGTCCCACCCCCTGCAGGCTCTGAGCCCTGGTACCCTGGCCAGGGCCCAGGGCTGCACCCGGGAGTGGCTGAAGGGCACACAAGACAGCACTGTACCAGAGCTTGGGATGGAGGCGGAGGCACGGGTGGCTGTGCCCACACAGGCACCTGTGGGAGCGCAGTGCCCAATCCCACCCTGGTCCTGTCTCAGTCCCCTTTTGCCAGTGCTTCCTAGGAGTTTGCTTCCTGCCCCCAGTCCTGTTCTTACTTTTTTAAATTCTACCATTGTACTTCATTTTTGAGTAACTGCGGCATCCTCAGAGTGTCCCGCTTTTCACTCACACATTGCTCCCGGTGTGTACGTGTGGCAGTGTAATCACGGCTGTCCTGACGCTCTCCTCTCCATGCATGGTGCCTGCCCTGAATTCCTTTCCTGCGTGGTTTGGGTTTTTCTTTCCCTTACCCACCTCGCTCGGCCCTCCTTCCTCCCTCCTGTTATGTGACTTCATCCTCCACTAGTGGCGGGCACCCTGCAGTCCCTGATGCAGTGGACACCTGGCCTTCTCTGCAGCGCGCCCGTCCGGGCCAGGAGGCAGAGCAGACCCGCAGCACCTGCCTTCCCAGCTGGGCTGAGCACTTCCCCAGGACCACTGCTGCAGGTGGCGAGGCCTCTGTGCCGAGCAGGCGAACCCTTAAAATCCCCCCGTGGCCCCAGTTCCCTCTGAGACCTTAGCCTGTCTGTTCTGCTGTTCTGTTTGGCAACGAGAAAGCCCCAGGCAATGTGCCGGTGTTTCCCCCTTTACCTGTGGTCCCGCAGTGGGAGGCTGTGTCCCCTTTAACGGTCACTCTCCCATGGGAGCCGCAGCTAAGGTTCCTTCATTCTAGGTTGGAACTGTGGCAAGCATCCGGGAGCCCTCTGGCCATAGGCAGCCTGGCCCTGTGGTCCTGGTCTTAGGGAAGCCTGGCAGTGACTCTTACGGGGCCCCCTGTATCCACTGTCTGCACGGCTTTGCTCTTGGCCAGACTGGTTCCCCCAGGAGGACACTGTTCCCTCCCCCACTGGGGACCCTCACCACCTGCCCCAGCACGCCTGCCCCCCCTCCGCCCTGCCTGGGCAGGCCAGGCTCGTCCTCTCCATCTTCCCTGTGGTCATGGGTTTGCTGCAGGCTGCGGTGAAGGCTGGCGGGGTGAGCCCTGCATAGCCCTGGGGTTCTGGAGAACAGCTTTGTACTTCACCTTGGGCTAAAAGTGCAGGAGACTGAATTGGGTGGTTTCAAAATACAGTGTGGGGCATGATAGTCCCAGAGCTCCAGAGGCCGAGATTAGAGGAACCTCTGAACCCAGGGATTAGGGTCCAGCCTGTCTCAAAACAGCCAGTGAGTGTATGAGTAGCTTAGTCCAGGGCTGCCGGTCAGCTCACTAGTGCCAGTAGTACAAGGGCCGTGACTTGGTGGGTAAGGGCAGCCTGGCAGGACTGAGCTTGGGGGTGAGAGGCTACAGTGCCTGTAGAAGCTGCGGTTGCTCGTGGCCTGGGAGATGCTGGGCACTCTTCTGCAGTCCCTGGCTCCTAATCAGATCTTACTGTCTTCCAGACCCTGTCACATAGGACAGCACCAGCCGCAGTGTCCCCAAGGACAGGCGCGACATGCTCAAGTGATGTTCACAAGTCACCTGTGCGGTAAGCTCATGGCCCCTGGCCACCTCTGCTCGCTCCCCACCTGCTCGCGGGGACAGGTAGGCTGGGCCGGGCACGGAGAGTGGGCGACCTGGCCTGTGTGGCCTGTGTAGCTGTCCCCTGAAGTGAGGGGCCTGTGGCACTGTGTGTAGCATTCTGGGAAACAGCTTTATTGACTGCAAGGCTGAAGAGCTTTATTCACTGAGGGACAACGGCTTGGGGTGTCAGCTGAGCCCCATCAAATTGACATTGAAGGCAGAGAACAACACTGTGGTGATGTGTCACCCCGCAGGATGTGGCCCATCTGTGGCTGCTGGTGCTCTGTCTTGAACCATTGTCTTCCGGAGTCTGACCTGTTGTCTCCTGCAGAGGTCACTTTACATTTAGACGCTTGATCCCCGTCAGTGTAGCACATGCTGGAAGCCACAGGCCTGTCCTCTGCGTGCGGGTGTCCAGGGTCCCCAGGGTCGCCAGCATTGTTTACCAAAGTGGCCCCCTGTCCCCCAGGGGACACTTCTGTCCCTTTGTCTGAGAGGAGGTAGCAGATCATGCCTGGGTCGTTTCTGCTTCCTCCTTTCTGTCCCATCGATCACGTGGCTTTTCTGATCACAGTAGCTTTGTAGTGGAACCTCCAGGCCGTGCCTCCCGCTCTGCTGAGGGTTAGGGTCCCTCTGAAATGTGGAACTGTCTTCTCTAGAGGGGTGAGGGTTAGAGTTAGGGTCCCTGTGAACTGTGGGACTGTCTTCTCTAGAGGGGTAAGGGTTAGGGTTAGGGTCCCTGTGAACTGTGGGACTGTCTTCTCTAGAAGGGTGAGGGTTAGGGTTCGGGTTAGGGTCCCTGTGAACTGTGGGACTGTCTTCTCTAGAGGAGTTAGGGTTAGCGTTAGGGTCCCTGTGAACTGTGGGACTGTCTTCTCTAGAAGGGTTAGGGTTAGGGTCCCTGTGAACTGTGGGACTGTCTTCTCTAGAGGGTTGAGGAACGATGTTGGCTCGGAGTCACCGCACTGTCGGTGTTGGAAGCACAGCCTCTGGGGACGTTGCTTTGCCCGCCAGCATCAGCGATGTCTCCATCTTCCAGCGCTCCCTCTGACTTCCTTTTTCTAAGTGATACAATTTTTGTTGTTAGTCTTTCCCTGTCTCAGTTAGGTTCATTCTTAAGTATTTTTCTCGCTGCCATTGTAAATCACGGTTTTTCTAATCTTTTTCTAGTTTGTGATCAGTGTAGTAGTGTATCTGCTGGTTTTTGTGTGTTTATCTTGTACTCTGCCACACTGCTGAATTTGGTTATTAAGCCTCGTGGAGTCCTTTGTGGACTTTTGAGTCTTGTGGATAGACCGTGTCATCTGAATGTTGCTTTGTCCTTTCCTGTGCGTGTGCTTTTTCTCTCTCTTGCCTGATGGCCCTGCTAATGTGCTGAGCAGGCCCAGCATTGTGGGCGTTTTTGTCTTATTTGTCCCCGTGTAATACGTTGGCGGTAGGTTGATCATAAATGGCTTTCATCGGGTGAGTTCTCTCTACCCGTTCTCATCAGTTTTTAGAGTGAGTGGCTCTTGGTCTCTGTCAAGGGTTTTTCTGCATCTGTCGAGGTGATGCTGGGATTTTTGACCTTGCTTCTGCTTATGTGGTGAATGACATGTTTGGTTTGCACATGCTGCGCCATCCCTGCACCCCTGGAATAAAGCCCCTTGGCTGTAGTGTGTGGTCTTTTTGCTGGTTCATCACATTCTGTCACCTGGATCCTGTGGAGAATTTTTGCATCTGTGTTCATTTTAGGGGTTGCCTTGTAGATTTGTTTTTTTTTTGGTACCGGGGATCGAACTCATGATCCTGGCTTGCCAGGCAGGCACTTATGCTGCTGAGCTAAACCCCTGGCCCCTGTCTGTAGTTTTTCGAGTTGGACCCTTGTCTGGTTTTGGGATTGGGACAATGCTAGCTTCCAAGAATGATTCTGGGAGCATTTCTTCCACTGACATTTCATTAACGAGTTTAAGGAACCTTGGCCTTAGTTCTTCCCAGAAGTTCTCGTACAGTACAGCAGGAATCCATCAAGTCCTGCATTTTCTGGGTTGGTGGGTTTATTACTACTTGAGTTTCATTGCCTGTTACTGGATTATCCAGGATCTTTAAGTCTTCTTTGTTTACTTTGGTAATTCATACATATTTTTTACTCTCTCCCTGTATATTTTTGTGTGTGTGTGTGTGTGTGTGTGTGTGTTTCCATTTCTTCCGAGTCCTCAAATTCTCTGGTGTATAGGTTTGTGAAGTAGTTGCTAAAAATCTTCTGGATTTTGGTGGTGTCTAACATGATTTTATCTTTTTAATACTAATTGCATTGATTTACGCCTTTTTTTTTCTTTTGCTTTTTTGATTAGTTTGGCTAAGGGTTTGTCTATTTTGTTTATTCTTTTAAAGAACCAGCTCTTGATTTATTGATTTGTTGTATTATTTTAGTCTCCTATTTCATCAACTTTTGCTCCCATCTTTGTAATTTCCTTCCTTGTACAAGCTCTGGATTTGGATTGTTCTTATTTTTCTAGGGTCTTTAGGTTTACTGTTAAGTCACTTATTTTGGCTTTTTTTTTTTTTTTTTTTTTTGATGTGGGCATTTACAGCTATAACTCTTGTACGGTTTGTGTGTGGATGTCCCCCCAAGGCCTCATGTAGTCATGGGGGCGAGCTTCTAGAGTTTGTGAATGACTCATGGTGCAATGCTGGAACTATGGGTGTGGCCTGCATACAACAGAAGGGACAGAGTCTTCTCCCCAGGCTCCTCCCTGTTTGCTCTTGTTGCTTTTGGTATCCGCAGTCAGGAGAGGATGGTGCTCAGTGTCCCTAGCTGGTGTCCTAAGGGTCCCCTGGCAGTCCAGATCCTGGCCTGTGGTGCTGTATGGGCAGAGCAGTGACAGCAACAACCGTGTCACTTGGCTATTATAGTAAAACCGGAAACAATGATAGTGTCAGATACAAACTCAGTGCAGACCTCAAGAACCACTCCTGAGCCGCCCTTGGCCAAAGCAGCGGCGGGTCTCTCAGCACACCGTCCTGCCGAGAGTCAGCACCCTGGGCTCTGCATCGCTTTCTGATCCAGCCCCACTGCAGGTTACACCCGAGCCTGGGCCCTGCCCGACCCAGCCAGAGCCCTGCCCGACCCAGCCAGAGCTCAGGGTACCTATGTCCAGCCAGCTCCTTCGCCCGGCCTCTGCAGCAGGCAGGGCTCACTTCCCTCCTGAAGAGATGCACTCCTCTGGGGTGCCGACTCCCCCTTGGTCAGGCTGGCTGTTTGGCGGTCCCCTCTGCCCCCTGCACTGAGGAGAACCAGCTGGCAGAGCGGAACTGTGGGGCTCCTCGGAAACAGTGCTTAGCCCCTGCACGTGTATTCTTTGGCTCTGTGCGCAAACCTGTAATGTGGCCGGGCCTCAGTGCGCTGTCCCTTTGCAGGGTGTGTCCGGGAACAATGCAGCCCTCTGGACACCGGCTCCGGGACGTCGAGCACCATCCTCTGCTGACCGAAAACGACAGCTATGACTCTGCCTCCTCCTCCTCATCCGAGGCCGACATGGCAGACAGGGTGTGGTTCATCCGAGATGGCTGCGGCATGGTCTGTGCCGTCATCACATGGCTCCTGGTTGTCTACGCAGACTTCGTGGTAACATTCGTCATGCTGCTGCCTTCCAAAGATTTCTGGTACTCCGTGGTGAATGGGGTCATCTTTAACTGCCTGGCAGTGCTGGCCCTCTCATCACACCTGAGGACCATGCTCACCGACCCCGTGAGTGCCTGCGTGTGGAGGTGCTGGGGTGGGCTGTGTCACTGTGTCCCTGGGCCACCACAGGGTCTGCAGATCCTGGCTGCCCGTGGGCAGCATCACCCTGTGCAGAGTGTAGGGCGCCCTCTGCTGCCAGGCAGGGTCTGGGTGTGCTCAGGCTGGCTGGGGACCCATGCAAGCGAGTGAGCCCGTGCCTCGTCTCCAGAGAGATAGATCACATGGTTCCTGTCAGTGTCACTGTCCCGAGCAGAGAGGCCCGGACCTCGCATCCTCTCATCCTGACCGTCCGGCTCCCAGGAAGCTGGAGCCACCAGACGTACACCACTCCACCATGGCCTTGGGGGTCCTGGGGGTGCGCACGTCAGTGGGGCTTACAGCCTCCAAGTGGGCAGCCGCCTTACCGGACAGCTCCACCACTGCAGAGGGTCCCCCTTGCCACTGCTCCCATTCCCTGCCCTGCTCCAGGCTCTGGAGTTGCTGCTCAGAGCTGTCCACGTGCGGGGGCTCCCTTTGTCCTGGACTTTCAGAGAGTGACAGAGGCACAGCGAGGGACAGAGCCACGTCCCTTTTCCCAGCTGTGTGCTGTTCCTCTTGGGTCAAAGCCGGCCTTTGGATGGCGGTGGGACAGTATGGCCCCACACCTTGGTGTGTAGGGTTGGTGTAGACGGCACGGTGCAGAGCACAGGGGGACGCAGCACTGCACTCTGTGTCCTCCAGAGCGCTGGCCCCGTTTCCCGTCCTCCAGTGGTCTGGGTCCCAGCCCGTGCGTCCTCGCCAGCGTTTGTTCCGGACTCCTGTGTAGTGTTTTCTCGTGGTTGGTCTGTTTTGTTTTTTGTGTACTGGGGCTGAGACCCAGCACGCTTCACCCTGGTGTCCGTCCCCAGCCCTTCTCACATTCCATTTTGAGACAGGGTCTTTCTAAGTTGCCTAGGCTGGGCTCAAACTTGAGATCTTCCTGTGTCTGCCTCCAGAATAGCTGGGATTACACGTGTATGCCACCATGCCTGGCCCTCATTGTGGCTTTAACTTGAATTTCTTCATGGCGGAGGAGGTTTGAGACAAGGTTTCACCACATAGACCAGGTTGGTCCTGAACTCACTGTGTAGCCCAGGCTGGCCTGGAATTCATGGCCATCCTCCTGCCTCAGGTTCCCAAGTGCTGGGGTGACAGGTGTGCACCGCCTCGCCTGACAGTTCTCATTTCCTGAAGGACTAACGCTGCTTTCCTGTGCTCGCATTTGCACATCTCCTCTCAGAAATGTCGGTGTCCTTTACCCTTTGGGATGCCGCTGTTCCAGCCATGGCATGTGTTCAGCTCAGTGGCAGCTGGCAGAAACCCCTGGGAGTGGTGTCAGTCAGACCCGGAGCCTGGAGCTGGGGTGGCTGCTTAGAAGGTGCTGGAGGCTCAGGCTGCACCCCCCCTCCCCTGCCCCTCGAGGGTCTGTGAGGTGAAGCAGCCACAGGCCAGGGCCTTGGGGGTCCCCGAGCCCAGGTGGGCACCTAGGAGAAGGAGAGCCTGCGTGTCCCCTCCCTGGGCTCACTTTCCATCCCCACCCCAGGGCAGTTGGGCACCTGCTCTGGCCCAGCAGACCGGCCTCCCGGTGTGGGGGTGGGGTCCCTGTGAGTGTGTGGCCGACCCTATGGGTGTCCTGCTGCTTGAGCTTCTTGCCAAGGCAGCAAGCAGGTTCCGGGACAGCCTCCCCCTGCATGAGTCTCCCCCTCCGTCTCCCTGGAAACACAAAGGACGTCCAGCGTGTGGCCGCCTCCTCTCTCGGACAGGACCCTCCCTCTCTGCGGGGCTGCAAGGCGCCGCTGTCGTCCGGGGATCCACAGCGAAAGCTGGAGTCGGAGACGGGGAGGGAGGTGGGGAGACAGCAAGTGTGGCCGAGTGAGACCTTGCTGGACTGAAGGACCGAAGCCCTTCACTTCCCGATGTGACGCAGCAGACCCCGAGTGGTGCCCACTCGGCAGGAAGGCTGCAGGGACGGCGCCTGCTCCAGCCCTGGCACACAGGAGCCTTCTCAGCCGGGCAGCCTCACCCTGCAGAGCCTCAGGCCAGGGTTCTTGTGTGCCCCCGATGCCGCCCCCCGGTCTGTATAGACAGTCCACTGCTTTCCCCTTAGTCCCCACCTGCAGGAAACCCAGGGCAGCACCTAACACAGCACAGCCCGGCCGCCTCTGCCCCCTCCCAGCGGAGCCGGCATGGTTCACACCCGTCCTGGAGTGGACTGCGCTCTGCTCTATGCAGAGTGAACCTGGGCCGCTGGAGGCAGCCACTTTCCGTGCTTCAGGGCAGTGGCCTGGCGAAGCTCGAGCCCCCCCGAACCTTCCCTCCTCCCCACGGCGCAGGGGGCGGTGCCCAAGGGGAACGCCACGAAGGAGCATGTGGAGAGCCTGCAGCTGAAGCCCGGCGAGGTGATCTACAAGTGCCCCAAGTGCTGCTGCATCAAGCCTGAGCGCGCGCACCACTGCAGGTACTCGGGGGCCGCGCCTGCTCAGAGGAGCGGTCAGCGGGTGGTTTCTCTGCACTGGGGATGAGCCCAGGGCCCCAGGCATGCTGGGCAAGTGTCCTCCACTCAGCACTGGGGACTGAACCCCGTCCTTCTCACTGACCTACATCCTCAGCCCTCCCCAGAGTTTTTTCTTCTTTTCCTTTCTTCTTTTTTCCTTGAAACAGGGTCTTGCTTTGTAGACCAGGCTGGCCTCAAACTCATGGCAGTCCTCCTGCCTCAGCCTTCCATGTGCTGGGGAGGATCAGCGCCCTGTGCATGGCTGTGGGTGGCTGGCATTAGGAGGGTGGCAAGCGTTTTTGTTTCCCTGCATGGGAACGTTCTTTCCTATCCGCCACAGAGAGGGCCAGGCCATGTGGCGGGAACCTGCCCTTGGGGGGCCGGGCTGGGGGTCTGACAGAGAACCCCCAGTTGCACACGTGGAGCTGCGTCAGCCTCGTGTCAGTATAGGCCTGCCGCGTCCACACCCGCTTCGCTCCGCCTTCGGTTTCTGTGCGTGGGTTACTTGGGTTTCCTCACAGCCGAGACACTGTAGATTGCTCTCCTTTTCAGTATTTGCAAAAGATGTATCCGGAAAATGGATCATCACTGCCCGTGGGTGAACAACTGTGTGGGAGAAAAGAATCAGAGATTCTTTGTGCTCTTCACGGTAAGTACGCTCCCGCCCGTGGTGATCACGCTGCCTCCCGAGCTCCGTAGCAGGAGCCTCGCCTTGAGCACGGAGCCGGCCAGTAACCTCGCACCTCCTCCAGTCGCCTCTCCGGGCTCACGTGATGCCACCGAGCTGGCCTTGGTGCAGGGGTCCCCGTGGATAAACCATGCTGCTGATACTTTAGGGTCGCCTAGGGTTTAGTGTTCGTGCAGTGCCTGTGTCTTGCTGCCAGGTGGCTTGGACCCCAGCGTAGAGCAGAGCATAACTGATTTCATCCGAGTAAAGGTGACATGATGGGTTTGGGCGGCCCAGGGCGGCAGGCAGTGTTCAGTCAGCGCTGCAGTGCTGTGTGTCTCTGACACACGCAGGGGTTCGTCTCCCCACTGTCACTTTCGGTAAAATCACCTTGCTCAGTCTAACGTCCTGGGCAGCGGAGGTCGGCGTGGCCAGCTTTCCCCACTCTTCGTGCTGCCAGGGGGTGGAGCAGGTGGGGGGGCCGCTGCTCACACCACCGCAGCCCTGACCATCTGCCCCGCAGATGTACATTGCCCTGTCCTCGGTGCACGCGCTCATCCTCTGCGGCCTGCAGTTCATCTCCTGTGTGCGGGGACAGTGGACCGGTGAGCTGGGCCCCTGGGTGGTGGCCCCCAGAGAAGAGTCACCTTTCCCGGTTTGGAAGGAAGTCCTTGCTGTCGTTTTAGAAACTGAATTTTTTAGGCAACATGGTAAAGTTTTGCTATTGTACTAAGGCCACATAACCCTTTTTCCTCAGTAATTCATTTCTACTGGATAATTTTAGTTGTATTTTGCAGATTTTTGCAACTAGAGGAGAGTGAGTCTTGTCCCTCTGAACCCTAGTCTGCTTCCCAGGCAGCTGGCGAACCCTTGTTCCCAGCCATTCTTCTTTTTTTTTTGGTACCGGGGATCAAACTCACGACCTCGAGCTTGCCAGGCAGGCACTTAAGCCACTGAGCTAAATCCCTGGCCCTGTTCCCAGCCATTCTTGGTAGTAGGAGAGCAGGAGTAAGGTGGCCAGGGAGGGATTCCCGTGGGACAGCCCTGTCAGGACCCCATCCAGGGCCCACAAGCACCTCGGGGCACAGAGCTAAAGGCCAGGAGGCGTCAGGGTGTGGAGAACACAGCCTCGATGGGCCCTTCCGCCAGGTCACACCCACCCTCCCCTTCAGAGTGCAGCGACTTCTCACCTCCGATCACCGTAATCCTGCTGATCTTCCTGTGCCTTGAGGGTCTGCTGTTTTTCACATTCACTGCAGTGATGTTTGGCACTCAGATCCACTCGATATGCAACGATGAGACGGTAGGGAAACGAGTGCGGGGGTGGGGGGGAGCGTCTGCGTGCAGGCCAGCAGAGGGGTCATCCCAGAGGCCGGCTAGGCAGCCCCATGCACCACGCGTCCTGGCACCGTTACTCCTTGTATTGGCCCAGTGCGTGTCGCTAGTCTCCGTCCATTTGAGTCCCAGCCAGGCAGGTCCTGGTCCCAAGGGTGCTGGCTGCCTTCCTTCAGGCCCCCGGGAGGCACTGGGAAAATACTTATAGATGGGCAAGCGGGCAAGGATGGCTGGCGTTCACACAGGTCTGGGGTGTTGCCATGGGCATCGGGGCCACCAGAGGCCAGAGGGAGAGCCTGCTGTGTCCCCCACTTGGAGCCCTGATACCCAGCACGCACAAGGGCCTCCAAGGGCGGGCGTGCTCCGTTTGCCCTGTGGCCCAGCCTGCTGTGGCCTTGCCGAAGCTGCCTGCCAGCCACGCTGTCCTCTGCCCACCTGCAGGAGATCGAGAGGCTGAAGAGCGAGAAGCCCACGTGGGAGCGGAGGCTGCGCTGGGAAGGGATGAAGTCGGTCTTCGGGGGTCCTCCCTCCCTCCTCTGGATGAACCCCTTCGTGGGCTTCCGGTTCAGGCGACTGCAGAGCAGGCCCAGGAAAGGTGGCCCAGAGTTCTCAGTGTGAGCCTCCAGCTGGGCCAGGACTTGCCTGTGGCCTCCGGTCAGCTTGGCTCTGCAGGGCCCTGGAACCAGGAGGGCAGGTGGGACCTGTGTGGCCACGTGGACCTGGGGCACAGGTCACCATCACTAGCAGATGGGTGCCACCAGAGAGGAAGCCCGCGTGAGCCCCCCAGCTCACCGGGGTCTGGCCTGGAGTCCTCCAGCTGTGCGCTGCTGGCTGTCACCAGCGCCCTCCTGACTGGAGGGTGTCGCCCCAAGACTGCAGCTGAGCCCAGGCCCGTGCACCAGAGGCGCAGACCTCCTGTGCGCTGAGCGGCGAAGAGGGCTCCAGAACCTCTCGGGGTCCCAGAGGGCGCCCCCCAGCGAGTCTGTGCGCGCGTCCGTGTGTCTGTGCGCGTGTGCATGTGTGTCCACATCAGCAGTGCTGTTTCTTCGGTGTGACATGTAGTGGCCGTGTATAGCAAACAAGCTATTTTTCAGAAGCCGACATTTCAGGGAAGGGGGCGCGCTGCGATCCCACGGTGTTTATGAATGTATTCCCGACTGGACAGCGTCTCGATCCAAAGAGCAGTCGTCCCTGTGTGGCCAGCAATGCCCGCCCGCGTGCTTCCCCTGCAGCGGCCCGGGGTCCTCGACCTGGAACCAGTCCATGCTTCCAGCTGAGTTGGCAGCTCGGGGCTGGCCCCACAGCAGCCAGGAGGGCACCAGAGAAGTGGCTTTCGTTTTTATATTTGTTCCTCTACCCATGGCACAGGTGATCAGAGCGGACCCTTGGTGTGAGCTTAAAATTACACCAGATGCAAACAGCCCCTCCTGGGGCCCTGCCTTAAACTGCCGGGGCCGTGCCCCTGCTGCCCAGGCTTCGGGCCGGGCCGGGCCGGGCCGGGCCGTGGGCTCCCCAAGTCCTTCTCCACAAGGTCCCAGCCAGTCCCTGGCGTCAGGACAGGCTTGGGAGGGACAGGCACAGTGGGCCAGGACAGCGCGGTGGGCGGTTCTGTGCGTTATTTGCACATCTGTGTCGGGGGACGAGCGCGTTGGGCGTCGGTGTGAGGCGTGCAACTGTGTATTCTGTCATCGGTCCAGTGACTCCCCACGTGGTGACTCCCGTGAGCCTCGCGAGTCTGTGCAAATCAAGTATACTTGACTTTCCGACCTCTCCTTCCGTGTAACTTTTATATGAAATAAAGTAGCCCAGCAGCTGTTCTCAGACCATTTCCGGGCAGCTCGGTTCTTGGGATGGGTTCGGACAATCTCAGTTCACCCACAGGGCCTGGGCTCACACACTTGCATGCCCGCTCTCCAAACCCAGCAGTGGCCCAGGGCCCCTATGTCCTCTCCTGCTTGTGACCCACAAGGCTGGCTGGTCTGTCCCCACTCAGCAGCTGTCCCCACTCCTGTGTCCCAGGGCCACCGTCTCAGGTCCCTGTGGCACCATGAACAGGGAGTGTCTCTATGCCACATGGCATGGTGGACCGTGGTCCCTGGTGACGAGCTCCTGTGTCCCTGCTGTGACCACTGCCTCCCTTGTCAGAGCCAGAAGTTTCCCCACAGACAGCCCTGTGACTCGACACCATTGCCGTCTTATCTGGACAGCCCAGCCTGCCCTCCGACGTCCTGGCTGTGGGCAGGCTGTACCCCGCCTGGAGGTGTGGGCGGTGGGCTTCCACCTACGTCCCTCATACACACTGTCCTCAGCAGTGTGGCTCTCCCTGACATCCCTGGGAGACCGAAACTTCTGCCTGGCAAGGCCACGGTGACCGGGAGCCGGCTTCTCCCCAGAAGACCCCATGGGTTCCAGAATCTTCTGAATAGACTGGGTCGAGAGTGGGGCCTGCAGGCCTGCCCTCCCTGGGCTTCCTGCGGCCCACCGTCCTGCTCACGGCCGAGCTGTGCTCCCCAGGCAGGGATGTGGGAACACGGCAGGCCACGCCCCTCGTGTCTTCCCCGTGCACACGCTTCATGTCCTCGACAGCGCTGCGGGCTGAAGACCCACAAATTGTCCTATGGGGACCTCCGAGGACGGGGTTGCTTGGGGCTGCAGGTAGCAGGCAACAGTTGTTACACTTGGTGTTACAAACACGAGCCACATGGCCCCACTGGACACGGTCGCCCACCCCACCTTTGCACGCAGAGACACGAGCGCTGGCGACCTCATGGTGTCAACCAGGGTGGACACAGGAGTCCGACCAATCCTGTGGGACGGGCTGGTGCTGCAGTCTGCACACTGCCCACCAGAGGGCACCAGGACCCCGTGAATGCCCATGAGCTGGGGAGCTGGCACCTGGCGCCTTCATGCAGGTAGTCTACAGGTGCTGGATGGGCACCTGCTGTGTCCCACCACAGCCCCACGCCACGAGCCAGGTCTCACGGGCACTGCGACCACAGATCCGCAGGCGATGCTGCCTGGGGAAGCCGGGGGGTGCGGGGGACTGCAGCAGCAGGGGTCTCCCAGGTCTACCAAGAGTCCAGCAGCTGCCGAGTTAGCAGCCACCAGCATTTTGGGGTGCAGCCTGCAGGTCGAGCATGGGGGGGTAGGGCAGAGCAAGGCAGATGGACCTCCTAGTTGGGGGGTGCACATGGCCCCCAGCAGAGCACAGCTCCTGATCGGACCCTCAGGTGCTTGCACAGCACCCAGTTTGGTGGCCAGGAGGGCAAACACACAGCCGCATGCGCCCCTGCCCACGTGGCCCAAGATCTTCCCACTCCCACACTCCACTGTGGAAGTGCTCCCCGGGCGCTGGGCTTCCTCAGCGCGCTGCACCCCTCGCAGCCCGGCCTCCGCTCTGAGCAGCACCTCGGCATGGACGAGCACCCTCAAAGCCTGCCACCTTGCCAGGGGCTGCTGATCTGGACTCGGTGACAGGGCAACTAAATGGGTTCCTCGTGGGCACCACGCCCATTGGCTGTGAGAACTTGTGGCCCTGCCTCTGTTTCCTCATTAGGACGGCACGGTCCCCACCTCACACGGCTGGGCTCAGGTTGACAGGTAGGGAAGGGCTGGGCACAGGCTGTGTACCGTGCTGCCTCCGACTGCAGCTGCCCTGGGTGGCCTGTCTCTCCCCCGACACTGTGGCCAAATAAACACCTGGCTGGCCAGATGTAAACATCCTGGCAGGGCAACAGTGACAGCCTCCCCCAAGAGCCGCCACTCCTGGCTGGTGACCTGGGTACGGAGGCTCAGCGCTTGTCCCTTGAAAGTACCAGTGTCCCCGTGTCCGGGCCGAGGTGCTTTTCTGCTGTGCTCTGCCTGCCGTGGCTGCATGGGGGAGCCAGGTGGCCTGGTAGTCAGTGGCCAAGATCTCCAGGACAGGGACGTCCCCAGGTTCCAGTTCCTACCTGGCAAATGGCAGGACACCCAGGACAGCATGGAAGTGGGTTGGTTTATTTTGGGCTGTTTCTTCCGTGCTAGGGATGGAACTCACGGCCTCACGTGTGCCTGGCAAGTATCCGTCCCAGGCTTTCTATTTTCTGGGACAGAATCTCTTTAAGTTACCCAGGCCAGCCTCAAACCTGCAGTCCTCCTGCCTCAGCCTCCCGAGTGCCTGGCTTTGAGTTGCTTTGGTAAATGATGGCTTATTGGATGTCCTCAGGTGACATCCTAATTGTCACCCAGAGACACACGGCACAAGTAGAGCTGTTTTGAAGTCAGCTCTTCAGTGACACTAGTCTGTGGGGGATGCCGTGCTGGTTGTCACCCTGCAAGGAAGCGGTGGCCCTGAGCGGCCCCTGACCCCCGACAGCTTCTGCCCGCACAGCTCTGTCCTGCTGGATGCCCACCTCCGTGACCGCACACAGCCACCTCTCTCTCCTTGCGCTCAGGGTCCCCTGTCTGCACCGTGCACTGCTTTGGGCCTGAGCGAGGGCTGCCCCTCGTCCCCGCCTGTCACCTGCCACTGTTTCCTTCCCTGCTGGGCAGCCAGGGTTGGACACGGGTGAGGCTGCGTGGCCTGTGGCTGGCACCTCTGGAGCCTCCAGAGTGCCCTTCACCTATGTGGGCCAGGTTTGTTTGGAGCAGCACTGGGGGCAGCACCCAGGGCCTTGGCGCCCGCAGCCCCACCCCTGCCCTGCGTGGTTTTCCTTTGGAGGCAGGGTCTGGCTTAATTGCCCAGGCTGCTCCAACTCGGCGTTCTTCCTGCCTCAGCCTCCCAGCACAGTGGACTTATGTGATTTTGAGCAATTGTGGCTTTACATGCACAGGTGACTTCAGCTAATTGTGCATGTGTGTGTGACTTTGTGAGGCCGAGGCTGAGGCGGGGTGAGCCTGTACAAGCACACACTTGTGCCTGTCCCATAAACTGCAGCGTGATGCTGCCCACCTCTTGGGCTACCCTTCCGTGTGACCTCAGGTGTGGCCAGCCCTGCTCTCCCCAGCCCTGTCCCACAAGGCCCTCCTGCAGCCTCCGGGTCACCCCAGCAGGTGCTGTCCCCCACAGAGTCCCCTCACCCCCGTCCTCGTCACAGCAGCCAAGCCCCTGGTGTCCCGTGCAGATGCCGTGCCAGTCCCCGCCACCAGCCGGCCTGTGACGCAGTGGTCTAGTCCCAGTGTCACACATGCCTGCACCCAGCTCCACCTTCCCATAGGTCCTTGGGGAGGAATCCCAACCTTCGCACAAGTGGGGAAACCAAGGCAAGGTCTGCAGCCACCTGAGGGCGCACCAGCCTGAATCTTGCTACTCCAACCTTAAGCAGGGTGGAGGGGGACACACAGGAGGGCAGGTGTCCCCAACAGGAAGGAGGGGCGCAGGAGGTGCCGGCTGCTGCCGAGGGCCAGGAAGGGAGTCCCATCTGCCCCGCTCCTGGGGACCAGGCAAGGAGGGCACAGCGCCTACCAAGGACGAGGGCTGCAAGGAGGGAGGGCCTGCGGCCTAGCGGCCGTGCACCCTGCTTCCCGCTGTCCCACTTGGGCCCTGCAGGGGACAGCAGAGCCGCAGCCAGTGCCTCGGGCTGGGCGCGGCTGGAAGGGGGAGGGAGGTTTATTTACCCATCTGGGGCTGGGCCAGGACCAGGACGCAGAGAGCAGAGGAGAGTGGGGAAGGGTGGGGGCCCCAGCCACACCCAGAAGCCTCCTGTGGGGCTCCTGCCCCAGCAGAGGGGGCGATCATGGAGGTGGGACACAGCAAGGACCCCCCTGCGGTCCTGCTGAGGGAACCCAGCCGAGGATGCCAGGCCACAGCAGGGCAGTGAGGGGCAGGAGGGGTGGCTTGCTGACATCACGTCACGGGTCGTGCGGGGGTGGGAGTGAGTCAGAGCTGTAACTGGGTCACGGCCTCCCGCAAGTGCCCGGGAAAGGCAGGCAGGAACCCAGGTCCCATTCTTTCTGCTTTGTCTTTGAGACAGATCTGGCTATGTAGGCTGCCTTGAACTCATGATATAGCCTAAGCCGGCCTGAAACTCACGGCGATCCCCCTGCCTCAGCCTCCCGAGTGCAGTGCTGAGACCACCCCACCGGCTTCCCAAGTCTTCTGAGGGCTGAATTAGACCGTGGCACTCTGCCTGGACTGGCCTATCCTGGTCACATCTCCTGAGTAGGTCACGAGGACAGGACCCTATCCTCAGCATGGCTCACAGAGCACGGGCTGCTGTCTTTTTGCACCAGAGAGGGGAAACTGAGGCACAGGGAGGTGAGGTCAGTTCTCAAGGTCACACAGGCAGGAAAGGGCTGAGTTGGCACAGCCTGGGTTTTCCAGGCTCCCAATCACAGCCTCTCTGCTCCACCCAGCTCTGGCCCAGCCTGCTCCAATGACACAGAAGGGCCGGTCTTTCCCAGTTTAGGCTTTTGGGCCAGGTAGGGGAGATACACAGCACACAGTGCCCAGTGGCGGTGGCACGGGCAAGGGGTGGGCACCCAGCCACTGTCTGTGGATGTGCACATCTGTCCAGATTTCTGGGCACAGTCTGACCCCAAGTCCAGTGTCTGGAGACCAGTACTGACACCGTGGTGCAGCGACCGCGCTTCCGGGAGCAGAGCCAGGAAACGATCCAGGCGCATGGTCATCCTCGCCCGCGCACGCCGCCCACACACCGCGCCTGCGACCTGGTCACGGGCCGCTCTTCCCAGATGGGTTTCTGTCCCGGGTGGGAGAGCATGTGGCTGCCAGGAGTGGCCGCCAGGGCTGCCCACAAAGTTCCCGCTCCGGGCCGTGGCTCCCCCCACCTTCGGCCACAGGTCTTCAGTGCGGGGACACCAGGATTTTCAAGTGTCGCTGGGGGCAGCGCGGCAGCCTGGGAAACGGACAGGTCCTTCCTGCAGGACCTCTCAGAGCCTCGAATCTCTGGGGCCTCCGAGGACAAGCAGGGAAGCCAGGGGATCCTTTTCTGTCCCTGCCATCAGCGGTGCCCCTGGTGGCTTTTGGCCTCCTCATCCCCAGACCATCTGCAAGGACCTAGTTCTGAGTAGGGCTGCAGGTTCTGGGGGACACTGCTGACCCTAAGACGGACAGAAAGCCCCAGGATGTCTGAGCAGTTGCAGTGAGGAGGGCTTGGGGAGGAACTGGGGTGAGTTTCGGGATGAAATGGGGGGCGACCCCCACATCCAGAAATGAGGCAGGGGACCCTGCTCTGAGCCTGAGGGGCAGGACAGGACAAGAGGCAGCCCCTCTAGGTCCCTAGAGCCCTGTGGCACTTCACCTTGAAGATGTCCCCAACCTTGGTACAGGTCACAACTCAGCGTGGTCTCCAGGCTGTGAGGGGCGACTCCAGAGCCCCGATGTGCACGGCCTCAGCTCTGCCCGCCTCCTTTGCACCCCAAGGCCGGGACCTAACACCCTGTCTGGGGACAGACACGGCATGACAGCCAGCACGCTTTGGGACGGGATGCCTCTCAGCAGGCCAGCTCACACCCGCTCCCCGCTGGCCCACCACACGGGGTCACCCTCGTTGCTGGGAACGCAGAGGCCCGGCGGGAGGAAGCGGACCGCCTCGCTTCCTCTGCCCTTGAGGGGACCTCAACTTCCTTTCTGGAAAGGGTATACTGCATGGGCTGGGGTCTGTCCCTTCCGCCTCTGCCACAGCACCATGCACCAGGCTTCCTCAAGGCTGCAGGCAGATCGGGGTGGTCTCTGACCCCTAAAGGACGCCTGGCCCCAGCTGGGAGGGAAGACAATCTGGGAGCACAGGCCACCCCAATGGGTGTGCTGGGGACCCCATAGAGCACGGGCTGCTGATCATGGGGGCCACACCCAGAGGCCTCTGTGTCCTGGACTGCCACAAACTAGCAGTAATCCTAGAAGTCTGGGAGGCTGAGGCAGGAGGATCACAAGCTCAAAACCAGCCTGGGCAACATAGGGACTTTGATCCTGTCTCAGAAAAAAATGAAAAGGGCTGGGGATGTAGTTTGGTACCCGGCCCCCCCGAAAACCCAACCAGCCAACAAAACCATCAGTGACAAAGCCAGTGGGAACACCTCCTCCTGTCCACCCCAGAGGCCAGAAGCCCGAGATGAGGCTGTGGCCGGGCTGGGTGGCCTCCGCCTCTCAGTGTCTGGTGCTGCCCGCAATGCAGGGTGCTCGTGGCTCCACACAGGTCATCCTGGCCCCTGCCTGTGCGGTCCCACAGCCCTAGCCTAGGTTAGTCCACATGGCTTCTCATGAGGACACCTGCCACACAACCACGTCTCTACCAGGTGACACCTGCAAAGACCCTGCTTCCCAAGTGCCCCACAGTCACGGGCCAGGCCCCGTGAGCTGCCACCCTCTCCAACCACGACAGCTCGTCAGTCAGGCACTCACCCTGTCTAGTACTTGTCGATCTCCCCAGAACCAACAAACGTCTAGCTGTGGGGTTCCTGTGTCTCGGGGAATGGGGTCAGCTGGGCAGTGGCCAGCATAACGGGTATCCCCGGGTGCTGCTGGCAAAGGGTGAGGCTCCTGGGGGAGACAGCTCCTGCCTGGCCTGGGGACCCGCAGGGTTGCCTGAGGCCTCCTTGGCAGCTGGAGGCACCACACCTGTCCCTTCCCAGGAGGGCCTGGCCCGAGGTCCACCAGGCCCACAGTGACCGACGCAGGCTGGATGCAGAGCTCCTGGGCCCAGCCCCGGCTCTCCCAGGGGATGGCGCTCAGAGCCACCCAGACCTTCTCCAGAGCCTGGGCCCAGCTAGGAGAGAGTCCAGCCTTTCCTCCGGAGCCATGACAGGGCAGGCTGGCCTCGAAGGGCCTCGGGGCCACCTCCCAGGCTGCTGGTCCGGCCAGTTCTGCCAGCGCAGCCCATGACCTGTTAGTGAGAGACACGGAACGGGGCAGTGCTTACCGGGGACCTGGGGTTGATTTATCATTTTCAGGGTCAGTCACGAGGAATGAATCCAGGGCTACATCCTGGCCCTTTTTTGAATCAGGGCCTCTAAACTGCTAGTCTAGGCTCAAACTCACAATGCTCCTGCCTCAGCCTCCCAGCGTGCTGGGATTACAGATGTGCCCGCCATGCCCATCTTATTCCTGGGTAGATAGTGGCATCCAGGAGGAAAACACCGGCTCTGAGCAGCAAACGGGGCTGGAATGAGCGAGAACGAATGTGCTGGACACCAGTGCCTGGGGACCGTCACACGGCACCAGCTTCTGCAGTGGGTGTCATAGGCTCCCCCACCATGAGACCAGGGCTCGGGCCACAAGGAGTCAGTAGGGCATTGGCCGGAGCTTATGAGTCCATCCCAGAGCCTCTGTCAGGTGCAGATGGCAGGGCGCCAGGGTGAGGGGACCCCTGGAGTGCAGGGGGCAGGCCGAGGGGACCCTGTGCCTATGACAACCAACACAGGGCAGGCTGAGGCCCAGGTAGGGGGGAGCCCTTTGCTCCTCTGCCAGCTCCTCGTGACCCCGCCTCCTCGTCCTCCAGACGCACAGCAGCCCCACCCCCACCCGTCCCTTCAGCCCACCTGGACTCCCCAGGGTGCTCCTCACCTCCCCAGCCTTGGCCTTGGCCACACCTGTGCCTCCCTGTGCCCAGCCTACCGCGGGGCGAACCCAGCCTGCGGGACTCAGGGTGGGGCCCTCGGCGACCACAGCCCCAGACGCTGGCATCCAGCTGCTCCCTTGGAAGCAGAGGACCCACTCAGCCCGCACCCCCTTCCTGGCTGCCCCCCATCTTCCTGCTGTTTTTGACTCTCTTCAAAGAGGCCTTGTCTGGCGGGGGAGCCTGGGCGGCTCTGCCAAGCCCTTCATGTCCAAATAAACCGCCTAGGAAATTTCCACCGGCCCGGCCAGGCCAAGCTCCCCGCACCCTGGGTGACCCTTGGGGCCGTGTGGGCCCAGGCCTGGCTCCCTTGCCCAGAGCAGGGCTCGAAGGCTGGGTGTTTGGCTTTGTCTGAGTTCCTGTCACCCTCAGCAGCGCGGGACACAGCGTGTGGGGAGCAGTCGGTCCTGGACACCATACCTGGCTCAGATGGGTTCTGCTGTCCCCTCTCCCGCAGGGCCTGGCCGCCCCATGTGCCCTCAGGGGGCTCCTGGCCACCTTCCGGGCTCCTGCACCATGGCTGGCTCTGCAGGTGCCCAGGAGGAGCAGACTCCTGCTGACACAGCAGGCACCCATGTCCTACTGCCCGACCCCTGGCATGGTGGCTTCGCCTCATTCATCCTCAGCATGCATGTTCCTTCTGGATTGCAAATGTCACCTGGGCGTGTTGGCACACCCAGGAGGCTGAGGCAGGAGGATTTCTTGCAAGTTCAAGACCAGCCTGGGCTACAAAGTGAGCTCAAGGCCAGCTGAACTGCATAGTGAGACCCTCTCAAAAAATAAAAATTTTAAAAAAGCAAATGTCACCACAAGGTTCTCCCATCATTTCTGGGGGTCCCATTGTCCAGATGAAGACACGGAGGGCTGGGACAGGGCTGGGGTGGGGCACAGTCAGTCAGCCACTCCATGACACAGTCCAGGACCCCTCTCTGCTCTTCCAGTGTCCTGGGCTCAGTGCGGTCAGTGGTGATCAGCATGGCCACCAGAGGGCACTGTCCCAAGCCGGCCCCAGCATCACTGTGGTCTTCTGAGCAGTGTGAGCACGTGCAACAGCCCTGTGGCCTCTGAGGCAGCAGATCCCTGGGATGGACCCTGCCACTCGCTCTAGGGCTAGTCCTTGTGTCCTCACAGTGCCTGACACTGTCTGTGGCCATCAGAAATCATTATTAAATGGTAATGAATAAAATGATAAAATATAAGAGTTTCTGTTAACCTAAGAAATCAATAAAATGTATTTTATTCCTTATTCATGAAACGAATTAATAAATATAAACTAATCCATGCTGGAGGCTTGCTCTTTTGACCAGCGGGAGATGGGCTGGCAGGGTGAGGGTGACGGCGGCAGCCCTGGCACTGTGCAGCTCAGCGGCCCTGGGAGGTGCTGGGACACAGATTAGGGCAAGGGACAAGGCAGGTGGGGCTCTGGCAGGGTGGGGTGGTGGGATTGGCGTGCAGAGCAGTGCAGGGGTGGAGGGAGGGCCCAGCAGAGGTGACAGACACGGGTCTGGCCTGAGGCCCCAAGGGTCCCGGGCCACTTCCTCTGCATGACAAGTCCAGGACACATCACCTCTCCCCAGAGTGGAGCCAACGCCAGGGGGCAAGGGCACAGTCAGCTGTATGAACCCCTAAGGTGGCTCTTGGTGGCACGGGGGCATCACAGGCCTGTGCCCCTCTGCATCTAGGAGGGACCGGAAGTCCGACGCTGCCGGCGGACAAAGTGGGGATGTCTCATGCCTGTTTCTTTGTGTGCAGTCAAGGGCTACATCTGAATAAACCGAAGAGAACCCCACACACACACACACCTGTCATCCCAGCACTCGGGAGCTGAGGCAGGAGGGCCACAAGTTTGAGCCTGACCTGGGAAACTTTGCAACTTAGTGAAACGGTCTTGAAATAAAATAATAAACAGTGCTGGGGATGGAGCTCAGGGCAAGATCCTGGGTGCAAGCCCCAGTACCAGAAGGAAAACTCCTTTACTGCGTATCAAATAACAAGAGCGGCAAGTGGCACCCCAAGGCCACCAGTCTGGGCCTCCCCACCAGCCCAGTGCCCGGCGAGGCTGCAGCTGGGAAGAGCAGGGAAGCCAGGAGCTCGGGGACTTCACAAGGGGCTGAGATGCGGGAAGTGTGCGGGCGACTAGAGCTGTGTCCTGGGCTCTCACCCAGAGCCATCTGCCCACTGTCACCTCGAAGGTGACACGTGAACAGGCCCACATAGCCCACTTCTCTGGTCCTCACGGAAGGCGCCTGTGGCTGGCAGTAAGGACAGCTGGGGGCTTGGGCCTGGGGACAGCGTCCCGGTGCAGTCACTGTGGATTCATCCGGACCCCCGCTCCCCACGCAATGATGGGTCAGAGAGGGTAGGGGACGTGACTGGGACCCCTCCCATCCTGTAGCTCACCCCATCTGTGACTCCCGGAGCCTGCATGTTGCCGTGGTGGGTGGGCCTGGTCATACAGGGTGGGCACCCAGGACCTGCGGCCCTGGCTTCACAGCTGTCTGTCTGTCCTGTGGTCCCTGGAATGGGGTCCTCTGGCACTAGGGCTGATTTCTTACCCCATCAGGGACGCCTGAGAGGTGGAGAAACATTGGCGTGGCAGCCGTGGGGAGCATGAGCTTAGGTTCCAGGGGAGAGGGACACGGGGGTTGGACAGCTGGGGAAGTGGCAGGGTAGGTGGGGGAAGGGCAGTGGGGGAGGGAGAGGGCAGGTAGGGATGTGCAGCTCATGTCCCCACCAGCAAGGCTCCAAGGCCACCTCTGTAGGCAGGAACAGGGAGTGCTGGGGTCCCGGGCTCTGGGGTGGACGCAGCCTCAGTGGGCAACACAGTGCTCACATGCAGGGTCACACAGGGTCACACAGGGTCCCAGGGCCCGTAAGCAGAAGCCCCACCCTGCCCTCCATGTCCTTTAGAAGCCTGGAGGCTGTTCCCCTTAAGTGCCACTGACCCCACCCCCACGCAGTCACGGGAAGAGGGTGGCTTCCTCAGGCAGCCCTGGGTGTCAGGAGGTACACGAAGGAATGTCACAGCTGAGGGACACAGATGATGGCCACGGGGACATCTGAGAGGCCGATCTCTTGGGCTCCGAGTGACAGGTGGACAGACCACCATGGAGATGGCAGACGAGCCGGGGCTGGCCTCCCTCAGGGCGTCTCCCCTGGCCACCCCTGCCTCAGTGTCCCCCGGGGTGCTGCTCTTGACCGGAATCCTCAGCCGGCCCCCGCTGGTTGTCCCTCGATGTCCCCGGCTTCCGCACTGACTGCTGCACAAGACCACGCCAGGCCCAGCCTTGGGCTTTGAGCCCCATCCCTCCCAGCCCTGCAACAGGGCAACCCTACCCCGGGTCCCTGCCCTGCACCTTCTGGGGGGTCCTGAAAGCCCCTGTGCCAGGCTCCTCCAGACATCCCTCACTGGGGTCCCAGCCACAGCACCCCACTTTGTGAGCCAGCAAGTCCTAGATAGCAGCTGTCTGGGGGCTACGACGCCTACCCAGCCCTGACACCCTACAGGGTCTGTGGTCGCCACAGGAGCTTGCTGGGGCCCCCTGGGCACACAGACCAAGGTGGCCCATGCCGTGCTGGCCTGGACAGGGGTCCTCAGACAGGTGAGTCAGAGCCTCCACTTCAGGAGGCCATAGTCGGGGACCCCAGCAGGGAGGTTGTGGGGGACCCAGGCCGCCTGAGCGGCCCTGGCCACAGAGGGGTCCCCAAATCTGGAACCTGGAGACAGGGCCCTGAGGGCCTGTGAAGCATGCCCCCCACCCTGCTGTGGCAACTCCCCGTGAGCAAAGCTGGTGGTCAGGGCGCTGGGGAGCGCCAAGGTCAGCGCCGGCCTCTCCAAAGGCCCTGGCTAGGAAATCTGAGCCCAGAAAAACAAACTGAAACAAACAAACATGAAAGAGAAGAGAATATTTCTAAAAGGCTGGAACCAATTTGGGGTCAAACCCAGAGGTCTATGCAGCGGTCTTCACGTGTGCGAGGCAGGGGACGTGGCCCGCTCGGCCGCGTAGCTGTCTGCACAAACAACTCCACTGGCCCGGACAGGCGGCCATCCCCCACCAACTCACCAGGTTTGGATTTGGAAATAAAACCCACGGGAGGAGAGGATTAAACAAGTGCTGATTCTGAGAGACTAGGAGATGCGGTGCCCGTGTTCCCGCTCCCTACCCTCTGAGCCTGCTTCCTCGCCTGGGGCTCTGCCGTCCTCAGACCCGAGGAGGGGCATGTACCCCCAGGCCCGTGCCTGGCCTGCACAGTACGGGCCCTGGTGCAGACAGCTGCCCCGCCCCCCGGGATGGGGCCCTGTGAGGGGACAGGTGTTCGGAGGTGACAGGACAGCCAAGCCCAAGAGGCAGGAAGCTCCAACTGCCGCTGTCACAGTCCTTGGGGCTGGAAGAGTCACCCGGTCCCTTCCCTGTGACCACTGGCTTCTGCCCCTGCAGCCGACGCCCCCTCCGTGTTGTGGGAACAGCCCTGAGCCTTCGCAGTCCTGTCCTGTGAGGTCAGCCGGGCAGATGGAACTTCCCAGGACAGGCTTCGGGGGTGCTGACTGGGCCTCAGGGGAGAGTCCCACAACTGTGGGGCTGAGCCGGCTGCAGCACCGCAAGCCAAGGGCCGTTTACCTGGGATCGCGCGAGTCCTGCCCTGGGCCACCGCTTCTGTGGGCCAAGAGGCCAGCGGTCCTGGGGCTTGACCTGGAGTAGCCAGGGGCCGTCCTTGCTCACCCAGATCTGGCCAGTGGACCAGGCCATGGCCAAGGTGGCACTGGGCCACCTGCTAAGCCCATCGACTGGTCTGGACACTGCGGCAAAAGCAAGAGGGAAGCCAGGGCAGGAGGTTGGCATGGGCAGAGTACAGCCTAGCCAGTGTCAGGCCCTGGACCTGGGCCACGAGACACCAGCCCAGGCTGAAGCCAGGCTGAACGGGCAGCCAGCATCGGCCCGAGATGCTGACCAGGCCCCAAGCCTGGCAGCATGTAGCAAGCCACACCCGGCCCAGGGGTTCCCAGCAGGGCACCCAAGGACAGGCCTGCTCACCCTGGCGTGACCCGGGCAGGGGCAGGGTCCCCAGGGAAGGTGTCGAGGGCAGCCAAGGTGACCCCTGTGCAGAAGGTGCCGGAGCTCCTGGCCTCCTACCTCTCGCTTCCCCGGCCTTTGGTGCTCAGGACACGGATACCCCCCAAATTCCAAGAGCCTTACTGGCAAGTGAGGCACAGTTCAGGGGCAGGCTGAGCCCCTGCCTTGCTTTAATTCCCCCTCGGCCTTGCTTGAGACTCCCTGGAGCAGAGCCTGCAGCTCGAGGGGAGGGGAGGGGAGGGGAGGGGAGGGGAGGGGAGGGTAGGGTCCCAGCCTGCAGCCTCGGGAGTCTCTGCTCTGTGCCTGAGTCAGGACCTGCTGATCCTGGGCTCCCACAGCTCAGCACTGAAGGACAGGTGAGAGCAGCTTTGCGGGCATCGTGTGGAGCTAGGAGCCTCTCAGACACCAATCCCCGTATCCAAGGTAGGTGGCATGGAGGCCCCAACACACTGGCTGCAACAAGACAGGTGTTTCCTTCTCTCTCACAGGCCAGAGCCCGTGGCCCAGGGCTGGTAGGCCACTCTGTATGCTTCTACATACTCTTTGGATCCAAATAGGTTGCTGTAGCTCCTGCCATCATGCCTACATTCCAGATAGTGAGGAAGAAACAGCAAAGGGAGCCCACCCAGGCCCATTCTTTTTAAGTGCACTGTGGTGGGTTGACAAATGGGCCCCTCGTCACACCCAGCTGAACTGAGTCAGCGTGATGCTGGACGTGGAGGGTCCACCTGAGGGTCGTTGCCAACAGTGTAAAAGGAGAGCTGGAGAGGAGAGGGTGCTGTTGGTCCTCTTGGAGGAGCTCGTCTCACTGGCTTCCTGATATGAACGCAGCTGCTCAGGTCCTTGCTGTCACCGAGGAGGCTGCAGTTTCCATGGTCCTTACCGTGAACGTGGCTTCCCGGTTCCCGTGCAGCTCCTTCACCCGCTGGCGCGGGGTTCCCGGCTTGCACCGCTGACCTTGGGCCCCTCCCAGTGCAGGTCCCTGATACAGACTTGCACAGACACTGTCGTGGGCTTTCGGCCTCCGGCTGGGTTTGTGCAGGACGTCACCCTGGGGTCCGAGCCCTGGCTGTGAGGACAGCCTGCCTTAGGTCTCTGCTGTGTGCATTTACGTTCTTGTGCATTTGACTTTTTGGGCGACTATAATAAAATAATCCTATAAATTATGTGTCCTGTATTAAATCTTTTCTCTTGTAAACCCTGATTACAACAGGTACAACAGGTCATTCCTGGCTGCAAACGAGGCTGGGAAATGTAGTCCAAGCTGAGGCTTGAGGTCATGGGAAAGGGGCAGGTGCTGGGGGCGGAAGAGAAGCAGTGTTAGTAACACCAGGCTTGAAGTCGGCACCTTCAGCAGACAGGGCCACTGGAGTGCCCAGGTCCCCATGCTGACCTGTGAAGGGGACCAGAGGGACTTGTCGGATGCAATAGAGCTAGGGGCCTTGTTCTGGGAGCCTCCCGGGTCACGTGGCTGAGTTGGGTTGTCACACCAACCTACAGAAGGATCTGGAGAGGGCGACCTGGTGTCGGGTGGAAGAAAAGCTGGGCGTGTGCGTCCAGCACCAGAAGGCTGAGGCAGGAGGATCACCATGAGTTCAAGGCCAGCCTGAGCTACATAGTGAGATCCTGTCTCAAATGACCTAAATAAATAAGCGAGGAGGAGAAGGGGGCCATGAACAAGAAGAGCAAGAAAGCGAGGGCTTCTGGGAGCTGCAGAAGGCAGAGTCCCTTTTCCAGGGCCCGTGGGCTCTATGAGCTACAACTCGGAAATGCTCAAAAGCGCCTCCCAGCGGCCTCTCCTTGCACTGCTCCAATCCCTCCCTCCCAGGAATCCCTCCTTGCACCCAGACCCTGAGGACATCTGTCTCTCTCCTGGCCCCAGCACCATGGCAGCCTGGCCCACCCTCCTGACACAGGGGCCCCATGAGCATCGCATGTGTACCTGGGGACAGCCGGCAGGCCACTGTGCACCCCCTTGGGATGGGGGCCCAATATTGTAGCCCTGGGGGCTGGAAGAGTCCAGGTGCAACAAGGCCAGCTGGACAGCGGGGCCGGTGGTGGCTGCAGATCCTGCCCAGCCCCCAGGTAACTGTCCCCTCCTCCTGCCAGGAGACATCAGCACTGTGATGGGCCAGGTCCAGCCGGCCGCTGGACTCTGTGGCCAGCACTGATGAGTCAGCAGTGCAGGCCGTGCCCAGGGACAACCTTGTCCAGGCCTGAGACAGTGCCACCTCTGGCCCCGGCTCAGCCGACTGCTAGTCTGAAAGGCATCCTTTTAAAGAGCCGTCCATCTGGTGAGCCAGGCTGGCTCCCTCCTCCCCCATCCAGGAGCCCCAGCCTCGGGGCACCCCTGGACTGTGGGCGATGCTTCTGCCCACCCAGTACCTGTCTTGGGAACTTTGGGAGCACGCTGGGTGCCTGAACAAAACCGTGTGCCCTGGGGGAATGGGTGGACGCTGTGGGAACCGAGACACCTACCCTGTCCTACAGCGGAGATAGCATGGCCATGGGCAAACCAGCAGCTGAACCTCAGGGCCCTCAGGACTGCCTCTGAGCGGACATGGGCAGGAGGGGGAGGACAGTGGGCTGTGACAGGTGGGCTCCAAAGAGGGTGTCCTTCTGGGGCAGGCAGTTGGGCCCCACAGGTGGCTACCAACAGCCCAGCAGGCCCCCTCACCTCACGAATGAGATGCCGAGGCAGGCACTCTCCAGAGCCCACACTGGGTGCCGAGGGTGAGCAGGGCTGGCCAGCTCCCCAGCCGGCAGGCAAGGGGAGAGGCAGAGGATGCCAGGCCCGTGGCCTCCTCCTCTGGCCGGAGCCCGTCCGAGCCCTGGATGACTGTCTACTCATTTCCCCACCAGCAGGGGCGGCACTGGGGGTTCTCCCTTTTCAGCTGCAGGGTGAATTCCTGTGCAGGTTTTTCTTTATTCTGCTGCACTGGGATGGAAGTCAAGCCCTCCCCTGACCTTTTTTATGTTTTATTTTGAGACAGAGTCTTGCTAAGTTGCCCAGGCTGGGCTCAAACTCATGACTGCTGCCTCAGCCTCCCAGAGTGCCGGGATGACAGGTGAGCACCACCACGCCTGGTTCCTGTAGAGGTTTTCTGTGAACAGTTTTCATTTCTCAGGTTGATGTTTCCTGGTGAAACTGCAGAATCACATTCCAAGGTTACCTCTGGCTGGATGGGAAACTGCAGACATCTGCGAGGTGTGACTTGTTATGAAAAAAGCCCCCCGGCACATGCTGGGTGGTTGCTGTGGTCCAGGGTCCCCAGGAATCCCTCACCTCACCTACAACAAACTTATCTGGTTGGCACCATTAGTGCTCCTGGGCAGGACATCAGGGGCCAGGACATCACCTGGGTAGGGTGTGGCAATGGACTGGAGTCCAGGCCAAGAATCCCCCTCTCTTCTGACTCCTTCCAACGAGCGACATCATACATGCAGAGCAAATACTCTTTGAACTCACTCTTACCAAGGTGAAAATGGCTGATAGCAGATTGGTGCACAAAAACTGTTTGCTCCCAGAGTCTAGAAGAGCCTGGGGAGGGCCGGGGCTCCTTTTAGTCGCAGCAGTGTGCATTTTGCAGGAGTTCTGGAGCGGGAGGAGGACAAGTGGCAGGATCGTTCACACCCTGGCCCCCTGGCAAATCCTTCTCCCCAGGCCCGAGGTGAGGCCCTTGCTCTCTGTGGAAGGATGTGCTACCAGTAATTTGCACCTTAGTGAGAGTAAGTTCACGCTCTGGGGGACAGTGACACTAGACTTGCACTCTCATTCCCAAGGGGCAGGGTACTTGGCTCCTGTCTGTCAGCTGCAGGAACCAGTGGGTGGGGGACAGAAGGACAAGACCTATGGGACCCCGCCCCCTGGAGAGCAGGGCTGCGACCTCATGGCCCATGGGACACCAGCTCACCTGGTTTCCCGGAGGAGGAGGAGGCGGGTGCAGATTGGCGAGGTGCTCCTGCCTACCTGGAGGTGGCGGGACCAGGGAGGGGTGCAGGTCCCACGGCCAATGGCCCTTAAAGCACAGCAAGCAGCAGGGAGGCCCAGGGAGGTCCCGAGAGCCGACACGGACGCCAGAGGCACCATGAAGCCACAGGGCACAAGGCCAGCTGGGGCTGGCGGGCACCGAGAGGAGGCTGGCATCCTGGCGACCCGGCTTGTGCCCACTGCCTTCTCGCCCAGCGGAAGCCTGCCCACGGGAGGAGAGCCCCGGCCAGGCCAGGCCCAAGGCTCCGCTCTGGGGACCATGGCTGGCCCTTGTCCCCAGCGACCTTCCTGCCCTGCCCCTTGCGTGCCGGGCTCTGAGGATCCAGCCAGACCGCGTGCTGGAGACGCGCCTCACCCGGGCTCCTCTGCTCCGCTCAGGTTTAAATGGCACCATAGCCTCCTGGATCTTGAAGGTGATTGGTTGGAGCCTGGGGCTAGGAGGCCAGGCCTGGTTGCTGGGGGCGTGGCCTGGACGGCTTCCACGCCTTTCCGGCTCCTCCCTTTGCGCCCTGCTTCCTGTCTGCCACGCCGCGCCACAGCAAGCCGCTCTTCGCCGCCAGACCCCTCTGCCGAGCTGGCCTTGGAGCAGCTGACTGTGGACTGAAACCTCTCCAGACCCTGAGCCAAAATCAGCATGTCCTCCTCTAAGTGTCAGGTGTCAGGTATTTTGTCTCAGTGATGGGAAAGTGACCAAGACATCCCTAGAACCTGCAGCCTGCAAACAGGACCTCATTGTACCAACAGCCTCCATAGTGCGGCTGGTTAAGAGTCTGGCAAGAAGCTTGTCTCGGATGACGGCGGGCCTGCAGTCCAATGGCAAGTGGCCCACACGGTGGAGTACTACTGTGCCATGATGAGGAACACACTTGAGACGTCTGCAGGAAAACCGCTGCACCCTGAGACTGTAATGTTGGGAGAAGTACTCTGATGCACAGCGTAACTGTTTCCCGGCTTCTCTGACAGGTTAAAGAACAAAGGAAACAGGGAAGTAGTAACTGGGAAGGGATCAAGAGATGGGGGAGGGGGAGGAAAGGGGGCGTAAAAAGAGTTCAGCTGAGGCCCGTGCTCCCGCCAGTTCCGGGGGAGGAGCGTGGTCATTACGCACTGTGATCACCTACTAATGAAAATTTTAAAAAACTAATAAAACCGGGCCGAGCCCCCAGGGAAGCCACCAGCGGCTGGAAGAGGAGGAAGGTGGCCTGCCGCACCCGGCTCCAGCCTGGCACCCCAGGCCTGGCCTGTGAAGTCTCCAGCTCTCACCCGCCCCGCTGAGACAGGAAGCGAGGCCCGCGCGTGGGAGGGAATAGCTGCCGTGGCCCCGCCGCTGGGAGAATCTGGCTTCCACTCGCCTGAGAGTGAAGAGCAGAGGTCCTGAGCAGGCTGCGCCCCACGTGTGGGGTCACAGGGACCTGGAGGCTGCCGCCCCCTCTTCAGCAGCTGCTCCACGTGGGGAAGGGCAGGGCCCTGAGCAGCTGGCGGGCGGATGAGGGGCCATCTGGAAGTTTCCGGGCGCAGGGAACACTTACATAAGGGGATGGGAGGGGGGACGCTCAGAGTGGGCGGTCAGCCGAGGGCCTGGGACAGGCCGGAGCCTGTGCTGGGTATCTGATCTTGCGTGCAGAGTGTTCTGCGGGATGGCATGTGTGTGCGTTTGTTGAGTGAATATGTGATGTGTGGATGATAGTGTGAACTGCACTGCTGCTGCAGGGACAGGGACAGGAACAGTGGGGGGTTGGTGGCCGGCAAAGGGGAGAGGACCTCAGCAGCAGCGCCTGGGAATTTGCCAGAAGTGGGAGTCCAGAGTTACACTGGCCTTCTGGGTTCAAATCGCTGGTCTGGGACCCTGGCCGTCAGCCCCCCCCCACTGCCCGTTCCCGGGGAGGAGGTGCTCAAGGCGCAAGGCCCACCCCACCCCACCCTGTCCGCCTCAGGCAGACTGGACTCGAGTCCCCGGGGCACTCCCAGGTCCTGGTGACCCACAGGACAGCCGGTGGGGACCTGCAGTCGGGCTGCTGTCATTGTCCTGCTCAGCCAGGCCACCGCACTGCCCGTGCCGAGTGTGTGGCACTGAGGCCCTGCCCCGCGCCCTGGCTTCTCTCTGGGAACTCGGGACACCTGTGCCCTTGGTGCCCTCTCAGGCTCAGGTGTTCACAGAGTCGTGGCTAAGCCGGGCGTGGTGGCGCCTGCTTCTCACCCCTGGGAGGCGGAGGCAAGAGGAGGAAAGTTCGAGCCCAGCCAGCACAGTTTAACAAGACCTTGTCTAAAAATCTTAATAAGACAAGGGAAGGGCTGGGGATGCAGCTCCGCGCAAAGGCGTGGGGTCCACTCCCCAGGACAGCCTTGCCCTTCCCCAGCAACGGACTCTTTCACGGAGGAGAAGACAGGGCGGCCCTCGGCCCGGGTGGGTGATGTCTCCGTGGTAGCTGCTGGGGGCTTCTGGGGAGCAAACACAGTGTCGAACTTAAAGAGAAACCGACAACGAGCCCAGGGCCCAGAGTGCGAGGCTCAGACACAGACCCGGAGGAAACCCAACAAAGCCTCCCTCTGAGAGCCTGGGGGAGAGGGGACCCACGGGGAGGTCACTGGGGACAAGCTTGAGGGTCCCCGTGTCCCAGCGCTGGGAGCCCGTGCACCCCCAAGTCAGGGCTGCCCATGACCTTGGGCCTTGGCATCAGTGACCTGGGGTAGCTTTTGGTCTGGATGGCCAGAGGGGAGGCTGGTAGCACAGGCTGGGCACGGTCCTGGCTCGTTCTCCACAGGGTGGGGCTCCCTGGGTCCCTGCCCTGGCCACTCCTTCCACTCCTCCTTCCGCCTGCCTGGACCAACAACCCTGCCCCACCTGGCACTTCCTTCTGCTTTCCTGGTGTTTTCCCCACCCCTGTCACATAACACATGCACCTTGTCCCCGTGTTTACTGTCTGCTTCCTCCATGCAAATGCAAGCGCCATATGTGACAGGTGGCACTCACAAGAGGGTGTCCTTCTGGGGCAGGCAGTTGGGCCCCACAGGTGGCCACCAACAGCCCAGCAGGCCCCCTCACCTCACGAATGGGACGCTGAGGCAGGCACTCTCCAGAGCCCACACTGGGTGCCGAGGGTGAGCAGGGCTGGCCAGCTCCCCAGCCTGCAGGCAAGGGGAGAGGCAGAGGATGCCAGGCCCGTGGCCCCCTCCTCTGGCCGGAGCCAATCCGAGCCCTGGAACGGCCCCGGTCCTGTCACCCGTGGCGGCTTCTGTGCTGCAGCATCCAGACCGCGTGGGACCAAAGGAACTTGGGGGCCAGAGCTGCATGGAAGTTGGGGCCTGTAGGAGAAGGCTCCTGAGCAGTGCTCCCCGCACAGGAGACCTGGCCCCGGTGACCCCGTGCAGACAGCAGTGGACACGGTTGGATTCAGAGGCAGAGGAAAGTGTCTCCCAGACAAGCAAAGGTTGAGGAATCTCAGAGCCAGAAACTCAGCAGGGGAACGAGGAAATTCTAGTGCCCAGGAGGCAGGGCCCATCCATGCGCTGGCCTGGGGCTGCCACCTGCGCCCCACCCAGCATGGGCCTTGTGCCCCACAAGACGCCACAGAGGAAAGCGGGCCTGGGTCCCCCACGCCTGGCTTGGCCTAGGCCTCGCACCGGGGTCCTTGTCACCAGCAGCCACATGGGTGACACCCAGCACCGAGGGGCCACAGACTCGGCCGTCGCTGCAGACCAGCGCCTCCTGAGCTGCCGTGTGTGCGCGCGCGTGTGTGTGTGCGCGCACGCGCACACACTCTGCACCCACTGGGGACCCACAGGCAGCGAGTCCTCCCCTCCCAGCCGTGACATCATGCTGAGTGCTGCCCTGTCCCGGGAGCGTGAGCGCGGGGTGACACCCGGGCCAGGCCTCACCACCCTGGACCCAGGCCAGGCCCACTCGGGAAAGCCCTCCAGGCTGTTGCCCTGTTCCTGATGGCGTCGCCCCAGTCCGCCAGGGCAGAGCATGAGGAGAGAGGAGAGCCGTGAAGGCCCCAGCCCGGCCTCCCCGACTGCATGCGGCTTTCTAAGGGCCGACAGGTCTGGTTCACTTCAGTCTGGTTGTGAGACAAGGTCTCGCTGTGTAACCCAGGCTGGCCCTGAACTTTCACAGACCCCAGCACTGGCCCGTACCCCGGGCGGCCACCCGTGTTTGCAGTCAGCGCTTGTCACCAGCCCGCCTCCCTGCCGGGTCTGTAGGGATAGCCCTGGACATGGCTGTGGCCCGGCCATGAAGACAGGGACATAAAAGCAGGGTCTGGCTGAGCCCAGGGAGGATTCCCTCTGCCAGTTGACATGGGGTGCAGGTCCTCTCCCTGCAGTCCGCGTCCTGTCACACTCCGGTGGGGACAGAGTGTCACCTGCAGGGAGAGCAGGCAGCACCGCTGATGCGGGTCCTGTCCCTCCACAAGTGATGACCATGGCCTGTCCCCACAGCTTTTCAGGGACACCAGCCACCAGAGAGGTGCCAGCTCAGTTGTCCAGAGCCTTAGACGATGAATGGTGATGAATGCTTGGAGCATGGCGGGCACTGGGCACTTCTGAGGTGGCACTGGGAGGGGATCTTTCGGACTGAATCAGGACTGAATCAGGTTCCTGGAGCACAGGCCCAACACTGAGGGGAAGCAACACACAATGGGCGCCCGGGTCACCAAGGTGGCACCTTAGTGCCCTGCAACTGGGTCCCTGGGAGGAAAAGAGGGCCCTGGCCATGGTGGCCATACCTCTAATCTCAGCTACACAGTGGGCTGAGGCAGGAGGACCTCAACTTAACAAGCAACTTAACAAGACCCTGTCTCCAAAACAAAACCTGGAAAGGTCGGGCCGGGGGTGCAGCCATCCTTGGTTCAGTCTCTGGTGCTGCAAAGGACACAGCAGTGGCAGGGTGGACACACAGGGAAGAGGCCACAGGAGGATGAAACTAGAAGTTTGGCCGAGACCAAGCCTCGGAGGACAGTGGCTGCAGCCCAGCTCAATCCTGGACTTCAGCCGTGGGGACCATGAAGAAGGCTTCCAGGGCTGAAGCGCCCTGCCTGTGGCCGCAGGGTGGCAGCCAGAGCAATGACAGTGTGGACACAGCCATCACCCCGTGCTGTAGTCTTGTGACAATGCCGAGGCCAGGCCCCACCCAGACGTGAGCCCTGTGACTGGCTGTCACCGCCAGCTCTTCTCCCAGCTGGAGGATGGGGTCCCTAGGGTGGCTCCACATCACAGCGCAGTGAGTGCCAGCTCCCTGGGCCCGGCCCCAGGAGGAGGGTGCACTGCAGAACAGCCTGGTGTCTCCCTGACACATGGCTCCATCGTCTACAAGAAACCTTAGAGTCATCCGAGGAACCACACCAGCTTTAGTGAACCATAGGGACAACCCACATGGCCCATTCGTGCAAAGCACAAAAAACACAGTAAACTCTGTAGGGGGTAGTAAAGTACATCATTTTTCATAGAAAAAAGCACACACATAAAACTGCAGGCCGAGAGGGCCTACAGGTAACAAGAATCCGAGCCCTTTCCCCACAAGATGGCAAAACTCGAAGACACCAGACTCAGGCAGAGCGCGGTGGACCTGGCCTCGGAGGCTGATCCTTGATGCTCCTGGTCCACCTTCCAGGGGAGAACTGGTTCCAGTTTGAAATGTTACAATGATGGATGCGGCTGCCGGGCCCGGCCCTGGCCTTGTCCCCTGCCTCCTGGGCAGAGGGGCAGAGAAGCAGACAGGGAGGACTGGGGACTCGGAAGTGACGGCGCCCACCAGGCTGGAACTCTGGGTCTCCTGGGGTGGGTGCTCCGGGACCTGAGCGCTGTACCCTGTGACAATGAGGCGCCCGCATGAACCGTGATGCACACAGCAAGGACACCATCCTGCTGCACCGGGCTCAGGTGACCGATGGCTTGTTCTGGACACACCCTGCAGACAGTGGTTTCCGAAAACGCAATGAACCCTCAGGGTCTGTGAGGATGGGGGCACCCAAAGGACCAAGGTGCCACCTGGCCCCGCCAGGTTTCTGGCTTTAGTTCCTTCCCTGGTGACACATTCTGACGGCGAGGGAAACCCAGGCTAGAGCCGGCGGGCTCGGCGAGGTGGTGCATGGGCCAGCCCGGCGCTGCAGGGTGACATTCAAGCTCAGGTGGGAGGCCAGCTCCAGAGGGGGCTGCCTCCTGCTGTGGCCCTGGCCCGGGCTCCTGCCGAGTGATGCAGGGGGAGCCCACATTGCTGGTAGGAGCCCGGCCACAAAAACAGGACAGAGGTCCTTCCAGCTCAGCTACCTCAGCTGCCACCCCGCCCCAGGAGATGAGCAGGTCGCTCTGCAGGGGGCATGCATGCAGGGCCCTCTCCTCCCTCTGCTGAGGACCAGGTCACCCCGGCCCGGGCAGCCACCCTCGGTCCCCCTTGGATATTTCTCAGATGCCTTCCTGGGACCACCAGGGCCTGGGACGGAAGACTGCACGGGCTGTGAAGAGAGCCCTGGCCACACAAGGTCACCGGGAGGGGACAGAAAAGACCCAGGTGCATCGGTCCTCAATGAGACCAAAGGTCACAGCGGGAGACAGAGGTCAAAGCCAAGACACAGCTCTGGCGGCTGCCGAGTCCTAAATAAACCAGCACTGCTGAGTTCAGAGCCAGGAGGGTGCGCCCGGGCGGGCGGGCAGGGCCGGACGCTCGCCAGGTGGCCCGGCCTCTCTTCCAACCGTTTGTCTGACCAGCAAACATGAAGCCCTTTTCCTCTGCTGGCAGGGATGGACCGTGGCTTTTTATTTTTAAATAGCTACTTTCTCTCCCTTCCTGAGACCCACCCACGCCGCTCTGCCCGGCCCAGCACCTCGCTGGGAGACCCCAGGTGCTGTGCACCTCCGGAGGCGGGAATCTGGCCCTCTACTCCCAAGAGAACACGTGAGGAGGGACATCCGGAGACTGTCTCTCTGGGGACACGGCAGGTCCCTAAGGGAGGGGGGCCCTGAGTGGAGCACCCAAGGGCCTGGCAGGTCTGGGGCCGGTGATGTGACGGACACTGACACACAGCTGCTCCACGGTGAGGGATGACAGGGCACCTTGCCAAAGGCCACCAAGGGACACGACACCAACGCCATTCCATGGAAGCTCCCACCCCCACGCCCCAAGTGACAAAGAGGAAAAGCAACACCCTGAATCCCTGTGCAGACGCCCCTCGTCCCCACCGCCCTTCACTGTCTGACTGCGAAGATCCGGAAGGCCTTTCCATCCCGGGTGGTGCTCAGGCTGCAAGAGAAGGGAGAAGGGTCAGCATGTTTCAGGGACAGGCGGGACAGCAGGGAGGGCTGAGGCCCGGCCCTGCCGGGAAGCCACCGCCTGAGTCGGCAGAGCTGGCGGAGCCGCGCTGCACAGGGAGCCTCGGCCGAATCTAGGTCAGGGCTGTTAAAGTTATTTTCTCTTAACTTGGGATTTACCGGGCTAGTCTGGAACTGGCCTCTCCCTCCGAGACTCCCTCGAGGGTTTCACGGCCACCTGTCAGCGCGACAGCGGCCACATGGCCAATTCTCAGTCTTCTCAGTTACGGAGACCCCTGTGGCCATTGCTAGACTCAGGCCCATAATGTTTCAGACTCATTTAAGGGTTTAGTAATTTTTAGCACTTAGCTTTCCTTTGAACCGTATAAATCCACTTACCTGCACCGTACGAGGTCACAGTCTAACATTTTACTTTTCTGCATGCAAATACGCAATTGGGAGAGCTCCTGTGACCCCCCAATTAACGTGGAGAATCCCCTGCGCTGCTTTTCCCTTTCTGAATCGGTCCCTCTTGGGAATGCCCTACATTTTCAAGTTGAAAGGACTTTCCCTTCTGGCCCCCGTCTCCACTCTCGCTAACCTTGGGGAAAATAAGGCTGCCCCTCGGGTGCTGTGTCCAGGCACTGAGGAAAGCTCTGGGGGCAGGAGCTGCGCCCTGTGACCTTGAGGGCCTCGAGGTCCCTGTGAAGGTCAGAGCCGGCCAGCGTTCGAGCACGTGGGGACCCCAGTCTCGACTCGGAGCAGGACTTCCTTCTGGGTCCTCATGTACAACGAGAAGCCCTGGTCAGACTCGATGGGGGCACGGCCCAGACATGCAGCCCAGCCCAGGGAGGCCGAGGTCCCCCGGAGCGGCTGCCTGGCCTCCCTGCTCCTTTCCTGCCTGCTGCACAGCGGCAGTGTGCTCTCGGCTACCCCGGGATTGAACTCTGGAGACGCAGGTCCACGGGGAGCTGGGAGAGGAGCAGCCGGCTGCAGCGGGCTCAGCCTCAGGGCCTCGAGGTGTCCCTGCCCGGAGGTGGGTTCCCGATGGAGGACCCAGGACACAGACCTTGACCCAATGCAGGTCCCCGGCCAGGGAGCCCCTTCCCCGAGCCTCAGTTTCCACACCTGAGAGGCAGGCAGCTGAGAGCCCTCCCAGCAGCGCCTGGGACAGGCGTTTGGCAGGCACTTGACACCCAGGGGCCCGAACACCCTGCTTCCCAAGTTTGAGGCCAGTCTGGGCAACTTGTGACTTGGTGAGATGCCGTCTCGAACTAAGACCTTAGACGGGTGGGGTGCAGCTCAGTGCAAAGACAGGGACTCAGCCCCAATACTAAGGACAGGAGGGCTGGGAAAGCGTCCTGGTGTCTCCTCCTATGGAGGATCCCTGCGGGCTTGCAGGGGTGAGAGGGGCACTGTCAGCTCTGTGCCGCCTTCAAGACTGGGACTCTGATCCTCCTGTTCCCCAACATGTCCCGGTCCCCAGACACACCCAGCACAGGGGGGCTGGCACAAGTGCCCACTGGTCACAGGAGAGTCCCACACGTGCCTCTGCCCGGGGTGATATTGTTCAAGACCAAGTGACCAAGGGTGGCACCTGTCACTGTTGGCACATTTCCGGTGACCCAGCAGACAGGAAGGTGGGGGCTGCTGTCCCGGGCTCTCCCTGCCCACGGTGCCTTCTGCAACTTCCGGGAACACCTTTTCCGCAGAACGTTGTGAAACCACAGCCACCGTGACGGGGCAGAGCCAGGCCTGGGCTCAGGAGGGCCAGAAACTTAAAAGGCCACTTTCCTCGAGCTGGTCAGGGTGTCCTACACCTGTGCCTGCCTCGGGGACCACCTGTGGCCCCTCTAGGGTGCCAGTCGCCCCTGGGCACAGCATCACCCTTGGCTCCCGAATGGACTCTCACAGTCCTGCATGGGTGGGGGCAGCTAACGGTGGCCAAGGTGCCTCCAAAAAGCAGGAACGCACAGGGGCTGATCACGCTGAGGGGCCCTGACACATCCTCTGCTGGAGCCTGCTACCAGCCAGGACCCCACTTGACACTCTTGGGGCCCCTGTGTCTTGTACCGTGACCCTGACCCTGCGCTGCCACCTGCGCCCTGATCTCTACGTGGTCTGCTCCCATCGGTGGCCGGGCACAGAGGGACAAGTGCAACATCCGGAGCCATCACAGGCGAGGCTGTTTCTCAGTGTGGAAACGCCAGGCTCCAGGGCACCTCCACACAGAAGCAGGGGTGTGTCACACTGCCCGGCAGCCATGTCTGAGCCTCTGCACATGGATCACACTCGAAGCTCCCGGTGACACTTCAAACAGAGGGGGACTGGGGCTGGGGTCACTGCCACCCAAGATGACCCCACTGGAAGCAGCAGAGCAGGGTCCCGATGCTGCCAGATGCCACATGCCCTCCAGCCTGCCCCGCCTGGGGCTGCTGTCCCCGTCCCTACTGTGCCACCTCTCCCACCGCCGACTCACCAGCTCAACCCTGGAAGCACATGCAGCCACTCCAGCCTGGGGTCTGAGGTCCCTGAGGACGCTTGAGTCCCGCATATAAAACATCACCAACATCGTGTGTGCCCTGCCCTCTGGGCTGACCCACTGCTGGGTCCCTTACCTGACAGGGACCCCCGCAGCTCGGCAAGGGTCCTGATCCGACCCACCCACTGACCAGCCAGGCTGCAAGGACGCAGAATGCCGCACAGGGAGCCCGTGAAGGCAGAGAACGTCGCTGTCTCTGGCTGAGCCTGTGGCCGGGGGACCAGGTTACCCCGCTGTGACCGGCCTCTGGCTTCTGCAATACTCCAAGGCATACACGCTGCCCAGTCTGTGACACTGTCCAGGTCCCCAGGGAGATCAAGGAAGACTGGGCTGGCAGCTCCACACCCCGGCTGGGCCCTGGATGCCAGAAGGGGCACAGGGCTCTGCCCCAGGGTGGTGCTTTGGGGGGAAGGGGACTCAAGGAACCAGCCTGGGGGGGCATGGTCTCCAAAAAGGATGCCCACTGCAGTGGGGTAAGCCCCCAAGGGTGGAAAGGCACAGATGTCACCTGCAGTCCACACTGTGTCCGCCCGGCACAGCCAGGCCAGCCTTGCCATGACTTAGGGAGACAGGTTACGAGCACCCCAAGACCTGAGGAGATACAGGTGGCAACAGAACCCTTGTTTCCTGGGAGCCTAGACGTGCACCGTTTCTGAGAATCCCTGGGGGAGGCTGAGACTGCCAGGACCCTCGTTCACAGACAGGACGCTGAGGCTCAGTGCGAACCCGTGTGAGCAGAGCCGGGTCCCTGGGCTCCGACCTCCGCCCGCGTGGAGGAAGCCAGGAGCGGCCTTTGCGTGGGGCACAACCTCGCCCTCACTCCGCCTGTTGTGGGCAGATGATGCACCAGTGCAGATGTGTGGTTACACACGTTTGCACACTTGTGCACACACACACACAGAGAAAAAGGCCCAGCACTCAACCCTGGCTGGCGGCAGGGACGCTTGTCCTTGGGATCTGAGTGCAACGACACGCAGTGGTCATAGACGCAGAGAAAGTTGTCACTCTGGAAACCAACGGGGGCGGTGCAGGCGTGCGCTGGGGAGCAAGGAGGTGGCCCCTACCTCTCGGACTGCACGCCATTCCGCAGCGAGCCTGCGTAGCTGCGCTTCCTGTCCACAGGCATCACATCCACGTGGCCCCCACTGTCGTTCTGGATGGCGCCGGCGTGCACGGCCGCCTTGCAGATGCTGGACGCCTACAATCGAGGGAGGAGCCCCGGTCAGCGCTGGCGACACAGGGCCAGAAGCCCCAGGGCCGCCCGCCACCTGGCCACTCGGAAACGGCCAGCAGGACCTGACGGTCTCTGGAAGCCTGGCGTCACTCACTCACTCACTCATCCAGAAATAATTCCCTGAGCACCTAGGGTGAGCTGGCACCAGGGCCTCAGCAGGGAGGCAGACACACAGGCACACGCACACACAGAGCAAGGCCACGTCAGCTGCAGCAAAAAGAGCAGGTCGTGAGACAGACACAGTGCGGGAGGCTGTTTTACAGCAGCTGTTGGGAGACTGAAAGAGAAAAGAGAAAAGGACACAGCCATGGGGATAACTGCACAGAGCATCTAGGCAGAGGAATGGCTCGCGCAAAGGCCCTGGGGTAGAAGCTGATGTGTTGTTGAGGGAGATAGGGCCAGGGCACCTGGGCTCAGGGGGCTGAGGTCTGCAGGCAGCTGCGTTTTCCCAGGTGCTGGGCAGTGCTGGGCAGCAGGTGCTGTTTCCTGGTCCCTATGCACCTGCTCCTGGTGAGGGAGCCCCCAGCTGTGCCCTCACAGGGCTCAGCCGGCCCAGGGGAAAGATGGGGTTGGGGAGCTGAGTGCTGGCAGCCTGTGCTCCTCAAAACCCTAAGGTTGGCGCAGTGGTAGAGGCTGAGCCCGCTGTTTGTGTGACCTGGGACTGTGTCCTGACCTCCTACCTGGGTCACCCCAGCGAGGACCAGGTGACTGTGAAGCAGAGTCAAGCCCCCCCCAATCCATGACCCTACCACCAGCCTCCGTCCTTCCAGCCCAGCCACCCCGGTGACCTGATGTCCATGTCTCACGCCTGCCCAGGGGAGGGCACGGAGAGGGCTGAAGGGCCTCCTGGGTGCACTGCCTGCCTGGCCGTGCCGCCTGCCTTCCTCTGGGTGTCTCGGGCTCCAGCCCAAACAGGAGCTGACCACCAGCCCACCCTCGGGCAGAAAGGCTGGGCTTGGGGACTCAGGAACTTTCCCGAGCTCCCCAGGAAGCTGAGACTTTAGCAGATCCCAGCTGGACTGGCAGGGGATGGGTCCACTTCTGTGGTCAGCGGAATGAAGGTCCCCAAAGTGACAGCCTTCTGTAGCAAAAGAGACCACGCAGACGAGCAGGGCATGTGGGCCTCTGAGGCTGTGAAGGCCAGGCACAGGGACAAGTGGTGCCCCCAGCGATTCCAGATGAGGTGACCGTGGAGGTGGTGCCTGGAAACACCAACAGGAGCCTGAAGCCTGTGGGAAGTTTGATGCCTTCCGGGGCCAGTGGCTGCTGTCTCACAGTCCCTGCCAATGCAAAGGGAGGAAGGCGCCTACTTTCCAGAGCCCCTGGGCCCAGGCACGGGGAACCCCACAGCCCGTGCCACGGGACAATGGGTGACCCTGTGTGCAGGGGGAGCCTCTTTCCCCTGGAATAAGGATCCAGTTCTCGGCGGTTTGCACCTCCAGGAGGTCAACGGGCAGGCAGCTCGCAGCACCGCAGAGCAGGGAGACCGAGCCACGGCTGCAGGACTCCTGCAGAGTCACTGTTGGGGGTGGCGCTGTCCTGACACATGGGATGACTGTTCCTCAGGGACTGCCCGCTGGAAGCAAGGCCTCGGGGCTGTCACCTGACCAAGCAGGGGGACCAATTCCCTCTTTGAGCCCTGCTGGAGACGAGGGTCTTCTTTAGAGCTGCCACAGTGACAGAGGGTGACAGTGCTCTGACCTGATCCCAGAGGAGCCCCGGCCCCCGCGACACTTCCTGTCGGGCTCACACCACAAGGGGCGGGGTCTTGGTCCCGCGGCCAGTCACCGTACACACTTCCACCTCCTCTCCCTCCAGCTTCGGCAGAGCTGCGAGGTGTCCGCTCCTCCCTGGGTCCCGCTGCAGCAGACACCTGCGTGTTCCGAGCCACTGCCACGGGCTGGAGAGCAGTGCCGCATGGGGGCTGGACAGCCCAGGGTGACTGTGTCCACTCCGTGTCCGTGGGCTTGGTGCAGGGATATTTTGCAGCACTCACATTTCAGTGGCCCTGTCCGAAGGTTCCCTTTGCACGGGCACAGTGAGCCAGGTCACTGAAGACCACGATGACACCAACACCCCCCCAGAGGACAAACAGTGAGGGCTGGGGAGTCCACGCCTGCCCAACAGCAGAGCCAGGAGCACCTGCCAAGGCCCGCAGCCAGAAGCCATCCTGGTCGGCGTGGCAGAGGTGAGGGATAGAGGCTGCGGTGACCAGTGAGGCGCAGTGGAAAAGGCAGCACACAGTGCTCACGGCAGTGCGCTACGACGGCCACCACCATCACCCCATGCAGCTGACAATCCCAGGGCTGCAGAGGCCACCCTGGGGTCCTCAGATGCAGCCCCTGGGCTGCAGCAGGGGCCTTGCCTGGGAGCATGGGAGATGCAGATTCCCAGCCCACAGAGCCAGGATCACTGGGGGACCTGGGAGACCCGAACCAGGGCTCCAGCGCAGCGCACGCATGGCAGGGTGAGGGGTCCGGTGCGCGCACATGTAGGAACCTCAAGGGGGCCGCAAGGCCGGGCATCTCGCACAGAACCGGACTGCAGGAGCCTCTGTTTGCAGCTGTGGCAGCCAGGGATGGGTGGCTGCGAGGGCCTCCAGGAGCAGGACGGTCCCCAAACCAATGTCAGCTATGCACGCTTTCCACAGGCACTGACACTTCCTGCAGCACAGACTGACCCCGAAACAGGGCTGGGAGGCAGCCGCAGTGCTGCGTCCTCCTCCCTTTCTGCCCGCGCCTGTTTTTCTTTTTCTTTTCTCTTTCCTCTCCTTGTCTCTGTCTGCTTTCCTTTTCCCCATTTTCTCCTTTTCCTTCTTCCTCATCCTCCTTGTTTTCCTCTTCTTTTGGTCAGCCTTCTTTAGCACTGACTCCTGGGACAGTTCAGACGTTGCCGGAGCAGCGCTGTGCGCCAGGCCAGCCGTGAGCACGAGCCCAGGTCAGCACGCCTGGCCACATCCGGGTCTTCACCCATGCACTGCACAGGCCGGTGCAGGGTGGCCACAGGTGTGGTCAGAGGAGACGGAAGCAACCAGGGAGAGGACGGAGTCCAGAGTCCCCTCTGCCGGGCCTCTCCCACTGCGGGACTCGGTGGGGTTACTCTCACCCATTTTCCTCACAACGACACCCAGGATGGAGCGTCAAGGACCCCGTGAAGGACAGGAGCAGCATGCGCAGCAGTCCTGTCGCTCCTGAGCGTCACCTGTTCTGCTGACTCCTCTGACTCTGGTCCGCTGCTGGGTGGTCTCACGCGTGTGGGCAGACCTCGTGCTGGCGGAATGGCTCCATCCAGCTTGCCACGTTTAGGTTTAAATTCCACTCTGCCAGCGGGCAACACGGTCACTCCTGCTCTCGTGGTTTAGAAGGACTTTGTCCAGCCCTGTAGTTTTATTCACTTACTTTGCTTTTTAAAAACAGAGTCTCACTATGCACCTCAGGTTGAGTTGGCTTCAGTGCTCCTCCTGCCTCAGCCTCTGAGGTGACCGTGTCCACCCCAGCTTCTGTCCTCACTGTACACTGGGACTTAGCTTAGTGACATTTTACAGCACTTACATTTTAGTGGCCTGGAATTACAGGTGGCACTGCCATGCCCAGCCCGCATCCTCTTTTTTTTTTTTTTTTTTTTTTTTTTTTTGAGGAAGGGTCTCACTGTGTAGTTCAGGCCGGCCTGGACTCACTATGTAGCCCAGGTTGGCCTTGAACTCATGGAAATCCTCCTGTCTCAGCCTCTCAAGTACTAGGATTACAGGCATGAGCCACCATGCCAGTTTATCCCTTTATTTTTAAATCACTTGAAATCATGGTCTCCGACCCCTAAGAGCGACATGTGGTCCACACATTCAGTGCAACAATCAAGATACATTATTTTGCTCCTTCAAAATAGTGCTAGCTTTTAAAATCCAATTTTAGCTGAATAATTTTCCAAAAGAAAAGCACTATTTAAAGAGGAAAGAAAAAGACGGGGGGACTTAGTCATGAAGGTTGCCTCACATTTACAGGAATCTGGGGCAGCTGAAGGCAGAGGACTGTGCAGAAGATGGCAGTGAGGGGGAGGCATAAACAGATGAAGAGCCAGGTGTGGCATGCTTGCTCGTAATCCCAGCACTCAGGAGGCTGAGGCAGGAGGATCCCTGCAAGGTCAAGGCCAGCCTGGACTGCACAGTGAGACCCTGTCTCTACTTTCTCTCCAAAAAACCAGAAGACGAGGGGACGTTAATTACTAAGTACTACGTTAGCTGGGGACCAGTGATGGTGACTCATAGGACCTTAGACCCAGAACACTCCTTGGCCCAGATGATCCCGGTTTTGGCCACTTCACAGAGGGGGGTGACGTGGCAAGATCCCCCAGCCTCTGGCAGCAGAGCCGGGACCATGTTTACGTCCTCCAGGTTACCACGTCTCTCAGCGCCAGGCAGCCGGAGGAACAGGCGAGGGTGCCAGAGTCCCTTCCTGAAGCCACACGACAGCACAGTGCCAAGGCAGGAGGGGAGGGTCGCCCGGGCAGGCCCACGCGGCACCATGGGTGTGGACGTGAGTCTCCCACCCCGTGTGTCCCGGCCAGGCCGTGCAGGCCCCGAGGGACCGCAGTGCGGGGAGCACACCGTTTCCTCTGCAGACGCGGACTTTAAATGCGGGAAAACGGGCAATGTGGCACAAAAAAGGCACTTGGGTAAGGTGAGGCACAATTGTGCCGCCTTCACAGGGCCAGGAGGTGCCGAGAGCACCCTACAGAAACGGGGACAGCTGGCCACGGAGCGGGAAGAAGGGGCGTCATGCAGCCAGGCGCTGGGATGAGGGGTTCCGAGGACGTGGCATACTCACGTCCGCGTAGACATTGGTTCCGAACACGGGGGCCCAGTAGGACGGCTCGTCCGCACAGTAGGGGGGGCAGCGCACCCTGGAAAACAGCAGGCGACGTCAGCGGGCGGCGGGCAGAAAGGCTCGCACCAGAGCCAGAGTCCGGGGACAACACAGGCATTGATCCACGGGCTCGGCTGATCACTGCCTGCCACCTGCCCGGTCACAGTGCACCTGGCACAGGGACGGGGCTGAGAGCAGGCAGGAGCGTGAGCTCTGCTGACAAAAAGGCTGCTGGGTCTCCCTGGAACTGGTCCCCAGGGGCTGGAGCCCGGGGCCGAGACACTGAGGTGGCAGCAGAAGCCACTTGCCCCCTGAAGGGCGGACGGCAGAGGACCAGGTACAGGGCCCAAGCACGCCTGAGGGGAAAGGAAGGGGCAGGTGGGGAGGAAGGGTGTGCAAGAGAGAGAGAGAGAGAGTCAGACAGAGACAGAGATACAGAGAAGAAAGACAGAAAGACACAGGGACAGAAAACAGAGACACAGAGAGACAAAGACAGAGCCAGAGAGACAGAAGAGTATGTATTTCCTGTCTTCTCCTGGGCAGGCAGGTGAGAAGCTCACACTTGAGATTCGTGCGCGCTGTCAAATTTTTCTGTTTTCTGAAATGATTTCCCCGCTGCTCTTTAACGCTCCAGGCAGTCCCTCAGAGCCCATCCACCCATGTGCATGTCCAGGGTGAGGCAGCAGGGCTGTGCCGGGGCAGAGGAGGAGGGAGTCCAAGCGAGGGGAGACCGAGGCAGGGGAGCAGTGAGGACCCACATCACACACTCACACACTCACATCTCCTTCCAGCTCCTGTGATGCTACATCTCTCTGCCCCCCAAGGAGCTGTCCTTGTCCCCAGAGGGCTTGGGTGCTTAGAGGATTCTACTGTGTCCCCAGCCCCACGGCAGGGAGAGTGGCTAAGTCAGAACACCCCTCCGAGTGTGACAAAGGTGGGGAGCAACTGTGGGAACAGGGGACGTGGCTGTGTTCTGCCCTGGGCCCCTCTGCTGGGCCACCACGGGAGAGTTCCTGAGTCCCTGTGCCATGGGTTGCATGGGAACCACAGAGCTGGGGTGACCAGGACACCCTCTGTCAGCTGGGAGGTGTCACCTCCGGGAAGCAGCTAACCAGGGTCAGGGCAGAAGCCGGGACAGGCTCCACGCGGGCGGAGAAGGGGCTCCAGCACGAGCACACAAGCGGCAAGCCCCAAACCAGCAGCAGCCATGGCCCTTGACAGTGACAGAAAGGACCTGTGGTTGAGGGACACGGTGGGAGGTGGGGGGGGCACGGCTTCGAGTCTGCGGGTGGAGGCCGCACCTCGTTCCTGGCTCACAGCGCACTTAACCAAAGTCCCCCCGCCACCAGGAAGCACAGGCCAGGACGCAGAGGCTGCAGAGGTCACCCAGCTGCCAGAGACCCAGGACTGGGCGGACGGAGGACTGTGGCAAATCTTGAGCTCGGCGACGAGAAGGACAGTTCTCCCTGCGGCCAAGGCCACCTCCAGGGGACACCCACGCCCCTGCCACATCAGCCTTCCCCGTGCTTTACCTTGGGCAGTGGGAAGCCGGCTTTTCAAAGGGGCAGAGTTGAGCCACTGTGGTGTAGCAGTCCAGGTCCTGCTCTGTGGATAGGAAGACGACCCCGTGTGAGGGCAGAGGGAGCCAGCCCTGCGGTTGTTACACGGGACAGCAGCCCTCTGGACAGTGCTCTGAGTTTATTTGCTTATTTGTTTGAGACAGGGCCTCACTACGTTACCCAGGCTGGCTTTGAACTTGCCACCCTCCTGCCTCAGCCTCTCAATCCCTGGAGCGCAGGAGTGCACACCACGGCCAGCAGAATGAAGCATGCTGAGTCTACGTGGACCCCGCACAGGTGTCCTAGGGAGATCTTCGACCCAGCCAGGCCTCCCTCCCACCGCCTACCCCTGCTTCCAGCCACGGCCCACAGGCAGCTGACTGTCCTTCGAGGCCCTATGTTGTGTTTGAAAAACAGCTCTGCCACTGGCCATCTGTGGTCACCGGAGAGCATGTCCAGGGCTGGGCAAGCATCCTCTCTAAAGGATGGGGACTCAATGTGGTCAGCTGTGTGGGCCCATGGTCTGCGTCAGGGCCTGGATGCTCTGTAGTCGTAGCGGGAGGTAGGCCTGGAAGTCAACAGGCAGCTGTGGCCGGGTCCCAGTAAAACTTTATCTAGAAACATGAGCGGATTCGGCCCAGGGCCAGAGCCCACTGACCTGGGCCAGTCTGTCACCCGCACGGCCCACTGTCCATAGACCGCTTAGGACCTGGAGAGACTTGGTCAGTGGGAGGCTGGGAATCACGAAAACTGGGTTCAGAAGAGCTTAAAAAATGAAAGCACTGAAATATGTTCCTAACTCAGTTATTTAAAGAAAAACTTAGGTTACCAAACTAAGCAATTCCATCTCAGATTTTAAAGCTTATCTGTTACTGATGCACGTCTTATAAACACATAATAAACTAAAATATCCCCACAGATGTTCATTGTGGTCATCTCTACTAGGATTTAGGTCAAGGAGATGTTTTAAAACATTAAAAAATATTTCTCTGTGTTTTTAAAATGATCTAGATCACATAGGCACTGTTTTTGTAATAAGGAAAGATAGCACTACAACTTTTTTTTTTTTTTTGGTACCGGGGATTGAACTCACGAACTCGAGTTTGCCAAGCAGGCACTTACACCACTGAGCTAAACCTCCGGCCCCCCTACAACATATTTTTATGAAGGTTGCCAGGTAGAGGTTCTCGCCTCCAAGGCAAATGACCAGAGTTCCCTGCCCAAAGGCCACAGTGGTCAGCAGGGCAGCTCCTGCCCAGGACTGGTCCCACACGGCCCCACTTCTGATTAAAGCCGGCCCCCTCTGACTGCACAACAGCAGGAGCCTCCCCTGCTGTCCGTGACAGACATCACTAATCCACCACTGATGCATCAAGCTCTGGGGAGCCTGGATCTGCCAGATCCTCAACACAATGCTCCAGGTGGCTGCTCCCCAGGGACAGGACAGGCTGCTTCCCGAGGAGCCTCCGAGTGAGCCTAGCCCCAGGCATCCGCACCGTGGCAACCCCGGAGGACCGTAGATTCCCAGTGCAGCATGCAGAGAGCACTCGGCAAAATGGCCTACACAAAGCCCAGAGCAGTGATGCTGGTGACCGAGAAAGACCTGACCCAACCTGTGTGCCCGGTGCCTGGCCGACTTACCTTTCACCTTTGACACTGTGAACGAGCTGGAAGGCTTGTATTTGCTGGAAAAGAAAACATGAGCTCAGTGCTGGAGAAGCGGCCAGCACCGCACACAGGCGTCCACGCCAGCCTCCGCCTCTGCCCTCCTTGCCCCTTGGAACGTTCTGGAGCAGGGCTGCTCCCCTCTGCTGCCAAGGACTCTGCTAGAAGCCTACAGACCTGTTCCTGCACAGCACAGGAAGGAAAGGCCGCAGGGACATTGGGGTGAGTCCCACCAGGGGGGAACCCACACTCTGCAGGAGGGGACAGGCACAGGCGCTTCGAAACACCCTGGACCCAACACTACACCCTGGACCCAACACTGCACCCTGTGCCCAGCTGCACAGCTGCCCCGTTGGTGCAGGCATGGCCGACACTGGTCACCTGGCCAACATCTCTGAGAGAGTTTTAAGCCTGGCCAGGTCCCTCCCTAAGGGGGAAGCTTGCCACGTCCCCAGAGGCAGGAGGCCTTGCAGATGGGAATCCTTCGATGGTTTCAAAGTTTTCCAAGTGACTCACAATTGGGACAGGGTCAGAAATAGGAGCGGTCATCCCTGCTCTCCTAGGGCCTTGACCAGGGAGGCCCCGAACCCTTCTTGTGCACCCTTGACTAAGGGGCAGGTTGCCAACATGAGCACTGTGAGATCCACCGTGGCTGGGCACTGGCACTGGCCCCAGGAGGCAAGGTCCCCAACACCTCACTCTTGTCACACCAGGCCAGGGTCTCAGAGGGGGTGGGGCTTCTCCAGTGCTCACAGGGCGGCTCTTCCCTAAGCACCGTCTTAGAGACGCACTCTGCCCAATGTGGGTCCACTGGGGGCCACTGGGTCCTGCTGTAACCCCCACGAACAGAAAGGGGTGTAGGAGGAGCTGGCACACGGCCTCCCCAGTGGCACACAGAGGTGGTGAAGCCACACTGCCGGACCCTGCAGCCCCCTGGGACCAGCTCTGCTCCAGCAGGCATATGAGACAGGAGCGTCCCTGCCCGGGAAGCCACCATTCTATGTGGAAAGGGGAAACAAAGGTCTGATCCCTGCTTGATCGGATGTGAGCAGACTCAGGGACACTTGGCTGCTCCAGGAGCCCTAATCCAACTGCCAAAGTCAGAGATGATCCAAACCAAAATTTGTCTAAGCACTGACACGATGGCCTAAATGTTTCAGATTTCAGAGCATTTTCCATCTCAGACTTCAAATTCAAAATGCTCAACTGGTTAAAAGAAAAAAAGAAAAGTTGGGGGAAAAAAAACTTTGTGAAAAAGAAACCCAAAATCAGAGTCTCATTCTTTAGGGGAAAAAAGTGCTGATGGAGAATTAGCCTGCCTGGGCTGCGATGTGGTTCAGCTGGACAGGGCCCCCCAGCAAGCCTGCAGGCCCTGGCTGTATCCCTGGTATGAAGAAAGAAAAACAAGAATTACCTGCCTGTGTCCCTAGCACTTAGGAGGCCGAGGCAGCAGGGTTACCATGAGTTCGAGGGCAGCCTGGGCTACAGCAAGACCCTGCTCACGCCACCACAACCACAGCAAAAAAAGGCCTTCACACTCAAGGACACCATCAACCATTCACTGTCATGCACTTCTGGTGGCCAAGAGAGTAAAAAAAAAAAAAAAAAAAAAAAAAGCAGGATTCAAAATGCAGCCAAGTGAAACCCACACCCAGAAAACTCGGCAGAAATACACTGCTGGATGGCTCTGGGTGACCTCTGGGTGTCGAGATTCAGGTCTTTATTTCTTCCCATGTCTTCCTATGGTTTGATACCATCTGAAGCTCTGCTAACGCCCCCAGAACCCAAAGAGACCCCGAGCGCTCTCACCTCAGCGACTCCACGCTGTGCCTCTGGGACTTGACGAAGAAGGGCTTCCTCCCGTTCCTGGTGACGTCCACCAGCCCGCCTCGGTCGTCCAGGACGCCGTAGTGGATGGCAGCCCGGCAGATGCTGGAGGACTGGGGGGTGGGACGCATGGGTCTGAATTCCTTTTTGTCAGAACCTCTCCCCCAGCCACTGTCCTTGACCCACTGAAGCCACAGGCCAGGCTGAATCTCATCCCACTTCCGTCCCCTTGCCCATAACCACGCCATTGTGTCTTGGTTCCCGCACTGCTTAACGGACTCATCTGATTGCTCTTCCCATGAGCTTGGTGACAAACAGCCCTCCCTGCCCCCAGGGAGCACACCAAGTGGCCTGCGTGGAGACAGACAGACACTGGCGTGGCCCGGCCGTGCCCAGGGTGGTACCCGCATGCGGCAGCCCAGACATGTCCACTCTGACTGAAGGGGTAAGGACACCCCACCCACAGAGGCCAGCCCTGCCCCGATCCCCAACACCTATGGGTCTCAAGGAGCCAGCCATGCACGGGAGGCCACACGGCCACACTCACGCTTTCGTAGAACAGAGTTCCGAACACGTTAGCCTTGTAGCTCAGGCAGCCGGCGGGGCACTGGTATCTGGCGGGTCAAGAACAAAGTGGTGTCCAAGGTTAATCATGGGTGCAGGTCACCTCCCCATGACCTCAGCATCCTCCTTCCCCAGCCCCACAATTCCACTTAGGGAAGTTTCGTGAGCGGAGACGCCATCGGGTCACAAATCCAGACTCAGCCAGTCTGGTCTCAGCAACCACCGTGCCGTGCGTGAGGCTGGTGAGGACTGCACAGTGCACAGAAGGCATTCGGGGGCTCCCCATGGACCCCAAAGCCCCCATCACTGAAGATGTGCAGGTGGAGGGGTTTCCAGGCAGGCTGTGAGTGCAGGCTCAGGGACAGTGCTTCCACTGACAGTCATGTCCGGGAGCCGGGGTTTCCCAGTGAGTATGCGTCTCCCTACCAAGCCAGCTGTGCACTCCAGCTGTCTGTAATGGCACAAACCGGAAATAAGCTAGTAGGTGACAAAGAAGTGGCCCAACAGACCTCCACATGGCTGCATGTTGGCATAGTACACAGCCACTAAAAATGAAGTGTCTGGGGGAGTATTCATGGACGTTGCAAAATATTAACTGAAAACGTGTGAGTGAAACCACGCCAGCCACGTCAGCCCCGTCCACGCATAGGAAAAAGACTGGGCGGAAACGCACCAGATGGGTGAGGTTCTGGGCCGCTTCCAGTTCGCTTTGTACTTTGTGGTTTTTCCTGAATGCCTTAGGAAAATCTTAGAACGTCAGAGAAGCCCCGTGAGTGGCATAAAAGCCAGCAAGATGAGCCAGGCTGCGTGAGGCTTGCAGATGAGCCTGGGTGTCCCTGGGTTTGGGGGGTGGCCAAGTCACACCTGTGGCGCAGGGGCCTCACCCATGCTGGGGGACAGACCCCCACTGTCCCCACCAGAGGCTCTGGATAGCCTGGGGCCGATGCCGAGAAAAGTCCTTGCTGGGCCTCCCCGGCGGGGTGTGACACCCTCGTGCCGTGAGCTGGCACAGTGAGACACAGAACTCAGGGGCTCAGTGTGGAACCAGCACCATCTGGGTGCTGCCTGCTGATTCCCCAAAGGCAGCCTCGTGGGGCTCGGCTGACACAGTGTCGGAGCCACCAGAACTGTCAAGGGCAGCTCAGCCCGGGCGCACTGTCCCTGGGCTGGTGCCAAAGCCATGGTCCCAGGCAAGCATTTTCTTGGCAAACCAGGTTCCAAACCCCACAGAGAGGGCGGGAACTGCAACTTGGCTTCTCAGCGCAGCTTCAGATAATTCGATTCGACCAATGGATGCCACACAGTCCCCAGCAACCTGGCTGCCACATTCCGACCTCTAGAGGAACACTGATGGCCACTGGACAGGTCCCTTCTGCTATTGGGGTACTGTCATTGATGGGACCCAAGAAGTGGCCCTGTCCATCCCGCAGGCCTGGGAGCCCACGCCAAGGCCAATCCAGCTGGAACCCACTGCAGCTCGGCAGGCAGAGGCATCGTCCAGAGCTCCATTCCGGCTGCAGTGCCTCTGAGGGCTCCGTGGCCCCAAGTCCTTCCTAAACCAGTGGCCAGCACGTCCCTAAAGAAAAGCCCAGCTGCAGTGCAGAAGTGGGCACACGGGGGAGGAGACCAGCTCTGCAGACACCTTGGGGACAGCAGGCCCCTCTCCACACTGCCACACACACCTCATTCCAGTCCCTCCTCAGCTCTCGGGAGCCTCTGTCTAAGTCACCTCCCGCTGCAGGGCCCAGTACCCAACACCCGGGCCGAGGGGTCTCTGGAACCAGCACTAAACCAGGGAAGCCTGGGTGAGCTGGGACGGTGACAGGGAGATGATGAAGAGTGCCGGCCTTCCCAGCTCCCACCCGGCTCTCGGCCCCTGACCCATGCCCAGGAGTTGTCCCCGGCCATAGCCACCACATCCCAGCAAGCTCAGACCCTCCGGGTCCTCAGGGAGTCTGGCGTTTCTCAAGGTCACACTGGCCACCTCCTGAGCTCACTCCTCACTGAGCACACTGGCTAGGAACCTGCGGTCAGCGGACCCTGCAGGGGCATCCAAGGCCCTGAGGCCTGCAGCACAGTCATCAACCCTGGGGGGCAACCCAAAGCCCTCGCAGCATCTCGGCAAGGCCTCAGGAGGGGACGCTTTCTATATGTCCCCTGGGGTTCTGTCCACTCAGCAGGTGCTGGCCCAGGTCTAGCAGTGGATGGTGACGCGTTAAACACTCCTAGATGCTGGTGCTGTGCTGGCCCTGAGGGGGAATCCAAGCCAAGGGGATCTGCAGAGGCTGGTTTGCCAGCAGGCACTGTCTGCTCCCCCGACCACTAGGTGAAAATAGTGACATCCTCAGATGTTATTCACAGGACCTGCAGGCTGTCACCCTCTCCCTTCTGGGAACCAGATACTACACTGGAATATCTAGCTGGGGCACTGAGAACTCCCTGGGAGCTCCACCAACACATTCGGAATCTGGAATATCTACCTGGGGGAGGGGATCAGGACCTGGGGCCATCCTCCAGGCCAGTGCCTCTCAACTAGGGCTGATTTTATGCCTTGGGGAGATTTGTCAATGTGTCCAGAGATATTTTTAGCTGTTAGGACTGGGAGACTTCATACTGGCCTATGCTGGGTTGAGGCCAAGATAAGTGCTGAACATCCCATAATGCACAGGACACCCCAGCAATGCTCAAGAAATTTCCCACAGCGCACAGGACATTTCCCATAATGCACAAGATGTTTCCCATAATGCACAGGACATTTTCTATAATGCACAAGATGTTTCCCATAATGCACAGGACATTTCCCATCACCAAGACTTATTTGACCCAAAGTGCCAGTGGTAGCTAGGTGGGAAATGTTGGCCTGGGTTTACAAAAATGTAAGTGTGGCAAGCTCTCAGTCTGTGGGGGCAGTCAGGGAACTACTGGGTGTCACACTAGGACTGACTGATGGTACCGGGCAGGCTGCCCAGCTCTGTGGCACAGTGGGGAACATTATTTTCCACGAGATGACACAGAGCCTGGCGTGGGTGGCAGCTAACCAACTGACCCTGCCCTGTGCCCATGGCAGGCGCTTCAGGGAGAACTCTGGGTCTGCTCACCTGTTACACGTGGAGCCTTGGCACCTGTCCTTCATCTTGGTGTCACACTGGACAACCTGGGCTGGAGAGGGCGGGAAATGCATTTCACTGCAAGAAACCAGGGCCGCAGGATCCCAGGACATCGGGACAACAAACCCATGCCACAACAGAAGAGCTCCCAAGCGGGGCAGCACCACCTGGGCAAGCACCTCCCACGAGGGAGGTCTGCACCCCAGCAGAGGGGCCGGGCGCAGAGGGCCTGTGAACCTTAGTAAATGGTGGGAGTGGAACGTAAGCGCCCTGCAGGGCCGCTCAGGAGGGCAGAGGGATGAGGAGAAGATGCCCTGCCTCCCAGCAGGAGTAGCAGGGATCCCGTTTCACTTCACAGGGACACATCACAGTCTGAGATGTGTGATCTGAAAAAACACACGTCATAACGCTGCATCACTAGCACTGGCCCTGTCCTGTAGCTCTGGACGGAGCGGGGCAGCTGCACGTCTCGGGCCAAAGTGGGCTGCAGGACGGCTCTGAGTTAGGGGCCAGGGCCAGGTGTGCGAAGGCAGTGAGGACACAGAGGCCGGCAGGTGGCTGGAGGACCTCAGAGTGGACAGACCCTGCTACACACAAGACAAGGTTGGGCACTTGGGGAAAACAGCCCCAGGCGTCCGGCCAGCTTGGCCCATCTCGGTCCATGGCGGCAGAAGGGAGTGCAGGCGCCCGAGCCGGAAGCAGAACCCTTTGGAAAGTGTGGTGCTGGACGGTAGGAGGGCACAGGGCACGCAGGGGACAGCCTGTGTCTGGGAGCTCCGGAAGTTGGGAAGAGCATTTATCACCTCATTCAAGAGAGATGAAGGAGGTGCTGGGTGACCTCAGAGCACTCCCAGGCCTTGTGCAGGACGGATCCACCCCCACCCCCAGTTCGGGGAGCGAGATTTCGGCCAGGTCCCCTCCGAAAGGACACCGGGAGGTCCAACAGGCAAATACCTCCCCTGCAAAGAATGCCACTGGAGCATTCCACTAATGCCGGCTTTTGGTGACTTGAAAATACCATTTGTAGGAACAAAGTGGGGCTGTATCCTGGCCTCCCTGGCCTCGGTCAGCATAGAGACTCTCAACCCCTCATTCCCGGGCCCCAAAGAGACCTCCCTCGCCCAGGCAGGGGACGGTGACTCACTCATGTAGGTGACCTCGGGGGTCTTCCGGGGCTTTGTGGGCCTAACCACCCTCGGCTGGGCCCAGACATGCGTCTCATCGGGGGCTGAGGGCGTCTCCACCTCGTTCATGTCATCCGTCTCGGGCGTGGTGGGGCGGTTCTCCTCTTCACCGAGGCGAGGGAGCAAAGAGAGATGCTGCGCTTTAGCAGAAACGCACTTTGTGGTGGAAAGGTGCAGTGCAAAGATGCAGCTTGCTGAGGTTTGGTTTCACAAATATTCGCTTGAGGAACAGGGCTGGGTACGACTTGGAAGGCCACGTCACACAGAGCCCGCTCGCCATGGGACACAACCTTCCCGCTTAGTGTCTGCCTCGGCCCTGGTGCCCGAACTGGGATCTCAGAGTGGCCCCTGTGCCCCTCCCCTGCCACCTTACCCAACACCTGCCGGACAGGCAGCTGCAAGATGCCACCTTGGGCACCCACCCAAAGCCGCAGCTGCCCCAAGGTCCCTCTGCCCCTTGGAGGCCCCTCCAACAGGAGGAGGGGTCAAAGCAACCTGTCACACTCAGGTCCCCACTGTACCTCACCACCAGCATGCTTTGTGCCCTTCTCTAGCCTGAACTTGGGGGACCCCACTGCCAAGTCGGCCCAGTCTCTGCCTGGAGCTGGGCTGGCCGACACCGAGGGACCCTCTGGTCCCGATCTTCTGCCCAGCAAGGACATCAAAAGGTCTCATTTCTCCAGCCATGAGCACAGTCTCTGTGCTCCAAGGCATTTTACTTAACTGGTCAAATGGTCCCACCCTCATTTGGGGGATCTTCATTTTCATTGCGAAGGCCAGCTATGAACTGCCCGCCACAAGCTGGCCTCAAACCCCCAGCATGCCCCTGGGCAAATGCAGACCAGAGGAAGATGCCAGAGGGCACACTGGCTCAGAGGTGGGCCGGGGTGGGGGGTCGGCAGGGCTGTGTGGCACAGTGGGTCCTTGCCTCCCAGCCCCAGCCTCCCTGCCGGCTCCTTCCTGACAACCCCCAGCCGCTGAAAGCGCCCTAAGTCAGAAACGCAGCTCTCGGCCTGAATTACCGCACAGCACAGCCCAGCCCGGCTGGCTGTAAACAAGTCCAGAGCACACACATCTGGCCCGGCTGGGCAGGTCTGCACACCAAAGCCTTCCTGATTCCTGCTCAGCCAATTCGTGCTGTGGCTGGCCAGCCAGAGAAGGGACCGTGGCGCTCACTGCCAGCCCAGAAAAGACCAAAGCTCAGAATCTTAAGTCCCGTGTGCACACGGTACGGCCTTCACACCGCCTGGAGTCTAAGGTCGTCAAACTGCCGTCCCTGCGGGGCTCTGGCAGCGTGTTTGGTGAGGACCGTTCCAGCTTGGGAGCGGTGCACCTCCCCAGCCTCCAGGTTTTGGATTGAGTTGAGTTTCATGGAGCTCACTAAGTTGCCCAGGCTGGCCTTCAACAAAGTTGCCATCCTCCTGCCTCAGCCTCCCAGAGTGCTTGGACTACAGTGGTGGACCCCACACCCAGCTCCATCAGGATCCCAGCCAGGCCGGCAGCACACTCCAGCTGCTGTCCACGGTGAGTCCTGTGCCTCGCTGGAGCACCCAGGCCCCGAGGCCCAGCAGCTGCTCCAACAGTGTGAGTGAGTTGCCCACACCCTGAGAATTCTGTCCGCCACGGAAAACAGAGGCCAGACACAACCCACAGACCCCCAGGACAGAGGCAGAGACGCAAGTGGACCCTCCTCAAGCCCCTGGCCCCCTGGGGCCGATCTGTCAATGCGGCCATTCAGTGTGGCCTCTGCGGGAAGCCCAGCGCCCTCGGAGCAGGCCTGGCTGCTCCCCTGCGGTAGGGTTTGCACACTCCTAATTGCAGCCTTCCCTGGCTGCCTCCAGTCTGGAGGAGCCGCACTCTAAGGGCTCGCTGTTTGAGGGGGCCGGCCGAGTCTGCCCTCAAACACACATGTCAGAAGTGGGGCGCTGGCTGGGTGGGCCCAGCCTGTCCCCCACCCCTGCAGGCCAGTGACCAGGGCTCCTCGACACACCAGGCCCGAGCATAGCACTGCACATCTTCCTGGTTCTAAAACCTGCGACAAAGCTCCAAGCAATCTGCTAAACATCGAGGAAAAATGTCCCCCGCCCAGCTTGGGGCCCCACAGCCCAGGGAGGAAACTGAGGCTTGGAGAGGCGAAAGGAGCAGCCCAAGCTCCCACAGCAGGGAGCAGCCAGGCAGGGAGCTGGGCCCCCGCCCGCCCGTCACCCCATACAGGGAGGTTCTCGGGAGGGAACCGTCCTCACACCATCCTGATCCTTCAATCCCCCAGTCGCCATAGCAGGTCGGGCCTGCCCGGGCCTCACGCCCGCGCTGCTAAGTAGCTTACGAGGTAAGGCGCTTTGGGAAGACTTTCCACATGGCTAGCTAAGAGAATCCAGACACTGGCCAAGGGAAGCTGGGCATTTTCCACCAAAAACACAGAACCAGGTACATGGAGCGCCCTTCCTGGGTAAACTGGAACCTGAGGCCGCTGTGTGGGTTTGTTTTCCGAAAATGGGCCTCTGTGGGCAGGATTCACTCAAACCCGCAGGCCACACCTGCTGCGGCCAAGGCCTGGAGCTGTAGCCACAAGGTGACGGGGTTCCCAGGTGTCTGGGGTGATGAGGTCCTGGCAGGCAGGGCAGCTGTGTGAGATCCAGGAGGGCCCAGGGGCGGGGCAGGGGCGCACTGTGCCAGGTGTCCGGATCACTCCTCCCTCTGCCCCCCACCTGCTTGCTGTCCCCGGAGTGGGCTGAGGGGACAGGAGGCCTGCTGGGAGCAGAGCACAGGCCTCCTGGAGGCCCTGGATCTGGTTCTGGCCCGCAGCTGACCCTGCAGCCCCCGGAAAGCCATGAGCAGTGTACATCCCAGCAGTCCACCATCCTGCAAGGCCTCTCGGCCATCACTGAGCCTGGGACAGAGCCACGTGGACAGGTTCCTGGCCTGCCACGCCCCTCCTGGGACAGGGCAGCCCTGAGACGTGGGAGAGGCTTTGGGCAGGAAACGTGCACCACATACAGCAGCAGAAAAAGCGGAGCTACGACGACAGGCCAGGGTGAGCCAGGCAGGAGGGTGCTGCTCCCAGGGCTGGGGGCCGAAGCCAGGGCCAGCGCAGGCCACACAGTGCCCACCAAGGAGCTACAGCCCCCGGGGACTCCAGCACTTAGGACACAGTCCCAGGGACAGGAAGTTACGTGCTCGGCGGCACTGGGACAAGAACGAGGGAAGCAGCATGGTCCTGGCAGCTGGATACCAGCTCATCTGGGAGCCTGGTCAGGGAGCCAGGGGGAGGGCATGTCTCGGGGCTCTGTCCACAGAGCAGATGTGGAGAAGCCTACAGAGGGGTGGGGAGCCTGCCCTCATGCACCCTACCTCGGTAACAGAGGTTGTTCCTGCAGCCCCCACCATAGCTGGACGGGCACTTGGAGCAGGGCCGGCCGCTCCTGTAGGGGGCTTCTCCGATCCAGTTTCCCCTGGGGACAGACCAGAGCCACCATCAGGAGGAGCCCTCATCCCACCCACCTGTGGCAGCCCCAGCAGGGTCCCAGCCGGCAGCGAGCATGGCGCACCAGGCCAAGAGGAGGCCGTGGTTCGGGACCTGCAGGGCAGGGTCCCAGGTGGCAGGGAGCTGCCCCTCCACCCAGTCAGGCCCCGCTGAAGCGCGGGTTCCAGGGCGGCCTGTGCCAGTGTCCCCAGCCCTGGCCTCTGCTCCTCCCCTGCAAAGCGGGCTCCAACAGGGGTCAGTGCATAAAGTCAGGGCCATTCACAACTGGGGTTAAATCAACAGGTCTGGCCCGTGCCAACCTCTGACCGCTCCCCAGGGAGGGTGGGGATGGCCCGCTGGTGCTGCTGGTGGCAAACTGCAAAGACAGCTGCGGGACACCGGCCCTTCTGTGGCCTGAGCTTCCCAGCCCCCAGTAGCAGACACATCCAAGGGTGGTGGAGGGGGGCAGGGCCACAGCTGGGCACCCACCTTCAAGCACAGGAGGGCAGTGCCCGGACCCCCACTGCAGGTGCTGACCCTCTGATCTACTCAGGCTGGCCTGGGACTCATGGGGCCGGGCAGGGAGCGCTAGGATGACTCCCTCAGTGGGACCCAGATGCTGCAGAGCTGTGTATCTTGGGCAAGGCAGGGCACACTCTTCAGACTGCTATGGCCCCCACAAGAGTTCACCCCACTCTCGGGCAAGTGGCGTGAGCTGTGAGGACCCCCGTGGAAGTGGCTCTGCGCTGCCCCCCCCCAGACGCAGGCAGACACGCCATAAGGGCCCTCACTTGGGAGAGTAATTGCAGACCAGGTAGACGGCGTTCTCCCAGGTCTCGCCCCAGACGTCCATCCTGGGGCAGGTGTGAACGGCGCAGCCCACCTTGTTGGTGGTGGCCCAGACGATCTGCAAAGGCAACACACGCCCGCACCACAGTGTGAGCAAGGGGCAGGCACCCGGGGATGCAGGAGGCTGGCACGCGCGGGGCACACGTGGGAACACAGACCCGCTGGAGGAGGCTGCCCAGCAGCACCTGGGGCCACCGGTCTGCTGTGGCGCCACCATCAGTTAAAGGCAACCACTAAGGCAGTGTGGGTGCCACGTTTTCACAGCCCGTGGGGAGGGGAGGAAGCCCTGGGAGCAGGGCTGGTGCCCCTTACCTGCGTGTAGTGGGTGCACATGGCGCCTGAGCAGCGCTCGGGGCACCAGGGGTTGCACTCGTTGGGGGAGGGATAGGTGTAGTCCTTAACCTCGTCGTACCACGCCTGCACGTGGGAGCCGGGTGAGCGGTGCCTGCAGGGAGGGTGGGGTCATGTCCCGGCCACCGTGCCCCTGTCTGGGACATACCCTGCCATGGCCACTGCAGAGCTGCCCTGGCCTCTGGGTTGGAGGAGGGGGTCCAGGGGCAGTGCAGCAGCTTGTCTTGTGGACGATTCTGACTGGTAGAGACCTGACCCTCTCCAGTCCCATGGGGACCCCAAGGCCAGGGCTGCCGGCCACACCGGCCCTGGATGTCCTCTGTGGGCACCACGCAGTCTCCACCCCTTCCTGGACCCACGGGCCAGTTGGGCCCCGCATGGTTTATTTTAGTGAGAGAGGATGAAAAGCCAGGTGCAAATCCAGTGTGGTGCTGTCACCAGCAAGAACAAGGTGGCTTCCATGCAGAGCTGAGCAGAGACAGCACAGACTGCACTGTGCACTATGCAGTCAGCAGGCAGAGGAGCCCCGGCCACCGAGACCCTGCGCCAACAGCTCAGTCAGGAAGGCCAGGGACACAGCCAGGGCCGCTCGGAGGAGACTCCGGCATGTGACCATGAGCAAGAGGAAGCACCGTGTCCTCCCTCGGGCGGTCCTGGGCCAGCACTGGATCCCGAGACAAAGGCGGAGGCCAAGGAACCCTGCGGGCCCAGGGCAGGGAGCCAGCCCTGCAGGACGCAGCCCGGAGGACACCAGCATCGGAAGGCGGAGGGCAGGCACCATGCCAGGGGCTCCGGGCTCCAGCTGCAGCCACGGAGATGTCCGCCGGTGCCGGCCAATCCCCTGGGAGGAGCGCGGCACACGGGCAATGAACTGGGCTGTGACGCCACACTGCTGCCCGCTGACACTTCCTTTTGATGTCCTCGAGGGACTGCTCTTATAAAAACACCTTCACCAAAGGAAGCGCAGTGCTCCTCCCTCCAGGAGGCCGCCCCTCTTCGCCCTCGGTGACACCTGCCAGGCTTGTGGTTGCCCTAAGGATGGTGTGGCTGCTCAGGCCAGCATGGGATGAAGCTGCGCACAGAGTGACAGAGGACTCTGACTGCAGTGACAGGCAGCCAGGGGCCAGCCCAGCCTCTGGGAGCAGGGCAATGTGGAGGGCGACCCAGGGCCCAGGGGTGCGGTGGTGTACATGTGAATTTGGGGCTCTGGGCACTCAGCCTCCACCGGCCCCGAGCCACTGTCCTGGCTGTGGTCGCTGAGATGACCCTGAGCCCCTGAAGGGGACTTGGCTTCCTGGGTGAGGGCACAGGGCCCGGCTCTCTGGGCTGGTCGCCGTGGTAGTGGGCAGCTGTCCACGCTGCCTGAGGGGAAGGGATGAACTGCCTCGAGACCAGGACGCAGAGTGGGACACAGCACCCGAGTCCCTCTGGCCAGCCAGAGCTGCGGCGCTGGGGGAGTGGGCTGATTACTCGCAGGTGTTCCTGGGTGCCCAGCCTCGGTTTCCCCACCTGCCGTCTCGGTGGGTGCTCTCGCTCCCCACCCCCAGCCCTCTCTGGACACCGACGCCAACCCGCAGGACCCTGGGTACAGCAGCTCTCACCTGCCCCAGTGCACAGCCAGGTTCTGCCCGATGGACACCAGCAGGCTGGTGGGCCCGTGCTCCCAGATGCACTCCCTAGCCCACGCCGCCGCCGACCGCTCCAGCTCCTCGTCCCAGGTCTGCGGGGAAGGGAGACAGGCCCAGTAAGGGTGACAGCATGGGCTCCGGGGACAGCTCACAGGGTGTGGAGACCTGCCCTGCCCAGCACAGAAGGGGCTGGTCACAGGCAGGTGCTTCCACCCTCATTAAGAGTGAAATCCACACATAGCAGCACGGGCTATAATCCCCGCACTTGGGAGGCTGAGGCAAGAGGATCGCTGCCAAGTTCAAGCCAGCCTAGGATATATAGCAAGACCCTGTCTCGAAAATCAAAACACAAAAAGGAAATTGAGTTCTTCAGTCGTGCTAGCTACATTTCAAGTGCTGGAAAGCCCTAAGTACCGGCTGTCATGTGTACAAAGCCCCTGTGGTGAAGACATCCCTGGACAGAGGACATCCATGCAGGATGACCACGGGGTGAGGTGGAGGAGTGGAGGCTGGGGGTGCTGGGCCCTAGGGGCCCCTCCACAGCCCCGCCTCCCACCCCTGCTTCTTATGAACTCAGCTGCACCTCACCCCTCAGGAAGACATGGACAGAAGCTGGGACAGACACACAACCGGTGTCTCATGACAGCCTCTGGTCTCACTGTGACGGGAATCACTCAAGGGTGGGGAACCAAGGCTCACTGGCCGAGGGATGTCGTGGTCACACAGTGACACAGAGCCCGCAGGTGTCGGGCAACAGAGGTGCCACAAAGGTGCTGGCTGCCAGGCTGCCTTCGCACGTGGCTCCTGACGGTGGATAAGGAGCAGGCCGGGGCGGGGCCTCCCTGGGCTTCGTGCTGGGGGCGGGCCTCCCTGGGCTCCATGTTGGGGGCGGAGACTCACCATGTGCTCCATGTTGGAGGCGGGCGGGGACACCTGGCCGCGCAGCTTGTTGTGCAGCCGCAGGATCTCCTCGCGGTCCTCCCGGGGGATGGCCCTACGCATGCGCACATGTGGCTCCTCCTGCCGGTACCGGCCCAGCAGCTCCTGCAGCTCAGTCCCGTTGGGCAGGAGGAAGCCCTGGGTGCCGCAGACCAACAGCACCAGCCCCAAGAGGAAGATGGCACTTGGGATGCAGCTCATGGCCACACACCCACCGCAGCGACTCGGGGGAAGCCGAGCAGCCTGGCTCCGGGGCAGCTGGGTGCTGGAAGCTCTGGAAGGAAGCAGAAGGGGAAGCTGAGCCGGCCACAGCAACAGTGCTCCTCCTCACTTCGCAGAGGGGGAAACTGAGGCCCACAGGGGCTACATGCCCAGCGCCCTGATGACAGGGAGGGCGGAGCTGGGGTGCAAACCCAGGGTTCTCATTGCAAGCCGCTCTGGGGCAGATGGGGTCCTAGACCGGAGCTCTCGGGCCATCACAGCCCCGGATTCCGAGCCAGCGTTTCCTTTATCAGGACCCAGCCAGGCCCCATGAAGTCATCTCATGTCCCTGGAGGACACGCCGTGAGCCCAGGTCCACAGCAAGTCTAGTCCCTGGGACGTCGGGTTCAGTTTACTGTGAGCCAGCGGCAGGCTCCTGGGCCCCCACGGGCGTTAGCTCAGTGTGGCCCTTGCCTGTGTCCTCTGAGACCCCACACCACACAGACCCATTCTGGCACTGACTTGTCCCCCAAAGCTCAGGCGCAAGGAACCAGGTCCCCAGATTCCCAGGGTGACGGCACTTGGGGCGGGGCCTTGGGAGCCAGGCAGAGTACTGAGGTCAGGCGGGGTATGTGTGTGTGTGTGTGTGTGTTTGGGGGTTGGGGGGCCATGGCTCTGTAAGAAGGGATGGTGGGGTCTCAGCAGGAGGTACCCCTGCTGTGTCCCACGCTACGGCCACGGCCACAGACGTCAGCCTCCAGAACCAGCTCTTCTTTATAAACAGCCACGGAAAAGAGAGCAGGCCCCCACTTAGCAACTGTGTGGTCTCCCAGCCTCCGTCCAGCAGGGAGCCTGTGACAGACACACAGGACTGACCCGGCCACACGGGCGGTGGCTCACAGGGTAGCGAAGGACTCTCAGGGGTAGTCAGTGACTCACATGGATAGTGGCTCACAAGGATAGTTAGTGACTTATATGGATAACTAGTGGCTCACAAGGATAGTTAGTGACTTATATGGATAACTAGTGGTTCACAGGGGTGGTTAGTGGTTCATACAAGTAGTTTGTGGCTCCCCAAGGTAGTTAGCAGCCCACAGAGGTAAGTGGTACCCACCACCCACACCAGAGAGCTCCCTGCCACAGGCCACACCCAGGCTGAGGGCCGTTAATCTGCCAGTCAGCCCTGATGTCCTGCAGGCCATGAAGCAGACACCAGGGCGGGGGACAGAGGGAAGACGCTGGCCCTGGAGTCCAACCTTCTGGTCTGCCCTGGAGCCGCAGGTCCAGGTGCCTTCCCAGAAGCCACCCTGACGGACGCAGGGCTGGACCAGGATCGGCACCCTGGTTGCCTCGGGTGGGGTCTGCTGCCCTGCAGTCACCGCAGCTCCCTGGCTGCCCTGGACTTACTGACCGATGCCTTCGGTGCCCAGATGCCCTGGGCTCAGGCTAGGCCTCCTGGACCTCTCGGTCCTTCAGAACCCTACCGCTCGAGCCTGTCCTAGCCGGCCGCTTTTGCTATGTCATTTCCCATCATCCCCGTAACCCAGGGGCTTGGCTGCTGTCACCCCCGTCTCACAGGGAAGGATGCTGAGGCCGCAGTGGCAGCAGGACCAGCCCAGGTCAGTAAGTGGAGATACGCAGAGGCTGAGGACAGCTCTGAGGACTGCTGGCCCTGGGCCCACAGCCTTGGTGCTACAGGGCACACACCACGGGCCCAGCTGTCACATCCGCTAGGGATGCAGGAAGACAAGAGGGGACATGCAGTGGTTCTCAACTCCCAGGAGAGCATTGCGAGCACCCAGTGCCTTCCCCAAGCTGCGCTGGATGACACTGGCCCTGGCCTCAAGGAGCTCAGGGCTGGGTCGGGACAGAGGAGGACCCCCACCCAGCCAGGGAAGAAGGCTGACCAAAGACCCCAGCATCTCTGCCTACCTGCAGCTGCTCCTGGCATCTCCCCGTCCTTGCCCCGCAGAAGCCCAGGGCTCTGCCTGTCAGGCTGGTGGCCTCAGGAGGGTGTCCTGGGGGGCAGGACTCCCACGGCAGGGGCAGGGACGAGGCTGAGATGGGCATTCCAGGAAGCAGAGCCTTGGCACCAGGCAGTGGAGTGGGAGCCAAGGAGCTCTGGGAACACTGTGGCCCCCGGCCCGACCCCTGGAGCCTCTCCAAGGTCCCGACCTGGCCTGCGTCGAAGGAGGGGCCGCCCCTTTGTAGTACGCTGGTGCCACTGTCCCTGGAGGCCGCCTCTGCAGGCCAGAGCCGGGAGGGGCAGGAGGACTCTGTGTGCTGGCCGGCACTGCTAGGAACCAAACCAAGAGCTTGGCAGAGTCCCGGTCTGTCAGGCTGGCCACCCACCATATATGTACGTCCTGGCTGTGCAGCCCAGGCTCGGGGAAGAGCCGCCAGAAGCACACTGACGCAAGGGTGAGACGAGGGAGGACGGGGCTGACATCACTGCCGTGCCTGATGTCACACGGCACTCGAGCTGTGTCACTCCGTGCTGCAGCAGGATGAGTGCCACTAAGCTGCTCGTGCGGCTCTGCGGTGACCGCCCAAGCAAAAACCTGACTCAGGCTCAAACATGCACAGCTCATAGGGTACCGGCCTGGGGAGTGGTGAGTCAGGGTGGAATATTAGACTGCAGGTAAAAGCAGTGTCCAGCGCTATGCATCAGCAGTAGTAAACATAAAATACAATGGCCGTTTTAAAAGCGAGTTGTAGAGTAGTATGCTGTGCTGATGGTGTGATTTACGTAAGTTCTGAAACAAGGCTGGAGGGAGGAGACGGCACTTGCCTCGCATGCACAAGGCCCTGACTTCATCCCCAGCACTGCAAAGAGAAAGAAAAAACTACACATGTATATATTCTGTGTAACTCACAGATCTATGTCCCCATGTGCCTGCGTGTCTGTGAGTGCGTGGCACAGGGTGTGGAAATGTGAGTGACTGGCCCATGACAGAATCAGACCAAGCTCCGAGTGAAGGGTGACACCGGGTCGGGGAGCCTCATCTCTCACTGTACTCAATCTGTCTTGGAAACCTCAAACAAACGTGGCAAGTGTGGCCCGTCCCTCAGGGCCCGGTGCAAGCCCGCTGCACCCCTGGCTTCCCCATCACGAGCCCCAGGCTGCAGAGGCCACTGTGGGGCTGGGCATGGTGCGCGGTGGCTCTGTCAGGCAGGGGCCTCTGGCTGCCCCAGCTCGAGCACAGGAGCCTGGGCCAGTGGACACCAGCGTCGGGGAGGCCGCATGGCCAGCCTCCAGCTCAGGGCTCGCAACACACCGCTGCCAGCTGTTGCCCACTGCCCACCCCTGCCACCCACAGGGATGTGCACACTGAGGCCGGCAAATTGTGCTCCAGATCTCGCCAGGGTCCCCGCAGTGATGCCACTGTCACACTGAGCGTGCCAGGAGGCGGCGCATCATGGCACGCTGCGTTGCCCTGTTGGGAAAGTCTGTGGGCCGTTGAGGTCAGCCTCTGCACCCCCCACCCCCGCCAGGCCAGGCAGACCCCTCCTGGGTGCCCTCCCTGTTTGCTGGAAGCCGCTGCTGGGTGCGGAGCTGCCCGAGTCTGACAGGTCACCGTTCAGTAAATATTTAGGGATGGAAGTGTAGCTCTCCGCTCAGCTGGATCAGAAGAGCCATATAAGGACGCCGTGGGATTTCTGAGCCCTCCTCCTCCACCTCTCCTTCATCCCCTTCTTGCTTGTTTGGGGTTAGGTTTGAACTTTTTTTTTGAGATAAAGTCTTGCTATATTACCCAGAATCCACTCTGCAGCTAGGGCTGCCCTCAACTTCATACTCCTACCTCAGCCTCCCGAGACTGAGCTGACTCACACCAAGGTGTGCACCACCTTCCCAGCTTCCCCTCAGTGCTGCTGGCAGCCTGGGCTCTCGGGGAAGAGACCGGGCCCAATGCCCAGCACTGCGCCTCGCAGCCTTCAGCCTCTCTGGGCCGTGGAGGGAGTGACCGGAAGTGGCAGCGGCAGCCTGCAGCAGTGGTGGCTCCTCGAGACCAGGGGTGGCACCCTTGGTGCCCTCGGGAAGGAGTTCAAAAGGCTGGGACAGCATGGGCAGGCCATGACCGGTCCGTTCTCTTCAGCCTCGGCCTTCACAAAAGCCAGTGTTCACATGCCCGACCCCTGGGAGAAGATGCCGGAGCGCCCTGCAGATCCGGGGCCAAGCCGAGCTCAGGCTGGGCCCCGCTTGCCATGTCTCAGGAAAGCGGCTCCGGACATCACCACCGGGTGTGCGGGACCCGTGGGTCCTCGGCAGTTCACCCTGATGGCGATGACACCTCAGGGCCACCTCTGCGTGCTGCCCCATCCCCTCCTGTAACTCCATGCCCACTGCGTGGATGGCCCGTGGCATCCCCAGCCGGGCTGGGCACCCTGGCTGCCGGCTATCACCACCCACCTCTCCCCTGAATCCCGAATCCACCCTGTGGACATGCCAGACACCAGCTGTCTCAGGGGCAGAGGCGGCATCAGGGTGCGGGACGTAACCGGGAAGTGGAGCGTTTCACAGCCTCTCTTGCAAAGGAAACTGTCACCCTCCCAGCACCGCTGGCCCGGTCACACCTGCTCCCCAGGGCTGGCGCCTCTCTTCCTGCCCTTCCCACCCCATTCCACAGATGAGGAAACTGAGGCTCAGAAAAGATAAGCCCCCTCCTCGTGGCCACACAGGGGGTCACTCTGCTCACTGGCGACATGGCTGCACAGATGGCGGGCGATGCTCCACCGCAGCAGGCGGTGCCAGCTCCGGGCCCTGACGGCGGGTGGCAGCCGACCCTGGCCGGGCTTCCCTGGGCTCTACTCTTCCTCACAGCCAACCCGGCATTCATGGGCCGAGGGAGGCGGAGGGCAGATCCCAGTCCTCCCCACAAACCACCCAGAAATTCCAGGAATGAGGCCGTGGCGGGAAGATCACGGGCGGGCAGGACATCCCGTTACCACACCGGGGGCGCCCAGACAGGGGGTGGTGGAGGCAGAGGCGGAGGCCGTCTCAACCTCCAGCTCTGTCCCTTCCTAAAGCCAGCAGCAGGCTGGGCCAGGCCCGAAGGAGGCGACAGGCTGGCTCCTTGCCTCTGCCATTCCCCAGCCTCCCCACAGCCACGATGCTGCCCGCCCACTGGGTCCGCTTTAACACGGCGGGTTCCAAGCAGACACAGCAGGACAGTCCCTACCACTCACTTAACCTACTTTGTGCAAAGCAAGAAAGAAACCAGACACATTCCACGCGAGCCAAGATGCTCCGTAAGACAAGCCGCTCAGACGGCCTGGATGACCTCCGTATCCTCCCCAGTTCCCTGTGTCTCCCTGGACGCCTGGTCCCCAGCGAAGTTCTGCAGAAGGACGGGTGACCTCGGAGCCACAGGAAGAGGAGGACCGGCTGGCCCCAGGGCACAGTGTGGGAAGCATGGCCCCGGCTCAGGCCTGGATTCGAGTTCAGTCACAGGGCTGAGGGTCACCCAGAGGGCCTATCACTGATGCAGCAGGCTGGGCCAGGGAGGGGGCAGAGGTCATACAAAAAAACGCGCTTCACAGGCCAGGCAGCCAGAGCCATTTGTGTGCTTTCTCCTCGGGGTGCACTCAGGGTGCCCCCACCTCTGCAGCAGGTGATAGGCTGCAGCCCAAATGGCCAGGTGTCCCACAGGACTGTGTCAGGAACAAGCTTCTCCAAGATAAAAGTCCCCAGGGCCAGCACCAGGCAGCCCTGGGGATCCTTCGAGTGAGTGCCTGGCAGCCACGCTGGGGTCAGGAGGGCCTCAGGGAGACAGAGCTGCAGGGCAGGGGCTGGCGAGGTCTCACCTGGGCATGACCACAACAGACACTGGAACAGGGCAGCTGGGGAGGAACGGGGCTCTGGGGAACCCCCAGGGCTGCTCTGCAGAGCGCAGATTTTACAGTAAGCACAAATGGGTTCTGATTCTCAGGATCCAGCACATGGGCTCCAGGTGCCAGCCCAGGAGGCAGCCTGTGTCCTGCCGGGAGGGGTGGGAAATGGTTTCCCTGGGCCAGGGCCATGGGGAGGCCTGAGGGGCTTCACTGGCTGCTCCACTGGATGGCCTCCTCCTTGAGAAAATCATCCCAGGCCCAGGAATGAACAATTGCTCCCACATGCTTCACCACGGTACCCTCCGGTGGGCAGCGCCATCACCTAAACGGGCAGCTGTCCAGGCTGCTGGAGGATAAGGAGAGGCAGGGACGGCCACCAGGGTGCGAGGATCCCTGCAGCCTGCCCTCAGGCACCCAGCGGAGATGGTCCTGCATGGCCAGCCTGAGGGCTGCCGCGCCGAGCCAGGAGCTAGATGCGCCCTGGACTGCCCACCCGGCCCACGCTCCATCCTCCAGACAGGGGCCAGATCACCCTGGAAATACCTGCCGGCCAGCTGGGTCAGGAGGGGACGGCAGCCGGTGCCCGCCTCCTGGCAGATGCGGCCAAGGTCTCGGGAAACAGTGCTTTCCTGCAGGGCCAGGTCTCGGGGCAGCCTGGGAAGATGCCAGTGAGGTTGGCTGTGCCCAGCCTCGGGCACCGGTGTCACCACACTGCATCTGCTCCAGGGCCCAGGCTTCCAAACAGCTGAGTGGGCCGCGTGGTGTTCTGGTGCCAGGGCGCAGCCAGGGCTCCCTGCTAAGCATGGGCACTGCCGCGCCAGCCTGACCCGTGTGGGAGAGGAGGCAGGGCTTTCTGGTCCCACACCTGAGTGCCCCCGAAGGTGCTGGATGCCTTAAGAAAATGGCCCCACCTCCACCCCACGGTTCCGGCCCGGAAGGTGCTGGTTGCAGGGCTGAATGCCTACATTTCTCCCGGGGCCCCGGGTGCTGTGATGGTCTGGGGAACCACTTTGGGAACCATCATTCTCGATTCTCACAGCCCCTCTTTTCTTCCCCTCATCAGGATCTGGGGTTGCCAAACCCCAGTCCTCCACAACCTCCTCCCAGGTTTTACCCGCCCTCCTGCATTGCCTGTACGAATGCCTGTTTTGCATTTTTACTTAAGTTGGCTTGCTTTGGGGGGTTCCAAGAAATTTACTTTATGTGTTTGTTTGGTCAGGTTTTTGAGACAGGGTCTGGCTATGTAGGGCACGCTGGCCTTGGACTTGTGGCAATCCTCCTGCCTCAGCCTCCCAACTGCTGTGATTCCAGTGTGAGCCTTCCAAGACATTTACTTTAAAAAGGCCACCATCTGGCTCTGCCACCGGTGAGGAAACTTGGTCCCCTCTGTGGGGAAAGGAGACAGGAGTAAAACCAGATGCAAGGGGCCTGGGGTGGCCCCCACCTCCTAGCTGGATGCCTCAGGACCCCTGCCACCCACTTCCAGAGCCCTACACACTCGGGGGCCTTCCCGGGGCCCCACCGGCCCCTCCCCCGCTTTCCCAGCCGCCCAGCGCTGCCTCTGTCCGAGGTGTCCCTGGGTCTCCCCCGTGGGTCTCCTGGCCCTGGCGGCTGAGTCGCGCCCTTTCCAGCTATGAGCATCCAGGGCTGAGGCGCAGAGCAGGCAGGACCCTCCTTCCTGCCCTCTGAATCCCGTCCCCTGCTCTCCACATGGGACGCCGTCCAGAAATTGAGATTGAAAATGTGGGATTTCGTAATTTACCATTTTTTTTTTAAAAAGATGGTTAAGAAGTTGCAAAATCCTTGGTCAGGCCTCTCCCCCTGATTCTGTGGTTTTGTCTAAGCTGACGCAGGGCTCAAAACAACCGGAGATAAATCGCCCTTGGCTGGACCACGATGTCCTCACCCTCGGGAACGTCGGCGAGAGTCCCCGAGGCTGTGAGCCGAGCCAGATACGGAGCAGGGCCACGTCCCACACGGGATTCCCAGCCAGCGCTGCTGCCGGGCCGATGCTGGGCTCCCCGAGCCATGGCGAGGGGCTATGGCACATCCCAGGGTGGGATCCACTGAGCTGAGCTTCCTCAAGAAGGGAGCCAGTGAGAGAGTACAGGCCAGTCACCTCGGACCCAGAAACCCCACTCCGAGGGCCAGGCCCAGGAGGAATGAAAGCAGATGTCCACACGGCCTTGCACACAGATGTCTGGAGTGGGATGAGTCCTAATGGCCAAGGTGGGAGAGGTTCACTACAAAGCTACAGGCAGCTGTGTTCTAGCTACAGTGTGGAATACTATTCAGCTATGAAAAAGAAGCACGGTTCTGATCTATACTACATATACTGTACCATACTATATACCCCATTATCTACTGTTACTAGGTAGATGAGTCTTGAAAACGTGATGCTGAGGGAAACAGCCAGACGTCCAGAGGCAAAGACCACACACTCTATGACTCCACCATGTGCAGTGTCCAGCATGGGCAAATCCGGATCGAGCAGACTGCTAGGGGTGGGGAAGGAACCAGACTGGCTGGTCCTGGGTTCAGGACTCCCTCACGGCACGACGGGAAAGTTCTGGGACTGGGTAGTGGGCGTGGTCACACACCACCTCCGAAGAGTTCAGTGGTGCATTTTATGCTCACGTGAGTTTTACTACAATAGCATTTTCCAAGGAAAAGCTCCCCCCTCCCCGGCCCTGCCTGCCCAGAACACAGCATGCTCCGCTGGGGACTTCGCAAGGCGCCCGAGTCCCCAGCACGACTGAACTCAACAAGCCGAGACACCGCACAGTGAGATCACGGCCGCTGAGCCTCTTCCCCTGACAGCCCTTGGCCCCGAGTGACGCCGTGAGCACATCTGGGACTCATCAAAAACCAGGGAGGCTGCGTAAGAAAAAAAAAAAACAAAAACACCTCCTGACCGGAGCACAGACAGGGAGGCAGCTCCGGAGGCAGGAGTGAGGCTGGTGAGAGGGCAGGGGGCCAGTCCAGCTTCCGCAAGGCTGGGCTCAGGTTTGGGGGCTGGCCTCGGACACACGTCACATGTCACCTCCACCTTAGGGTCCCCGAGGGATGGCTCTGGGTGTTAAGAGCCCTGTGCCACCCTCTGCCCTCCGGCTCTCCCCAGCCAGAGGCGGCACTGCAGGGCCAGTGCTGACCCGAGCCCCGACCTGTCCCCAACAGAGCCCAAGCTCACCCTCCCTGGGCCTGCAATCCCGGGAGACACAGAGGCTGTCACCACTCAAGCACCTTCCTAGGAGGCCCAGCAGGCACTACCAGCACAGACCCTCCCTGCCCTGGCCTTGCACACTGGGCACAGCCTGGGTCACCCTGAGCCTCGGGGTTGTCCCCTGAACGGGGCCATCTCCAGAGCCCCAGCGATGTCCCTCCTGAGCACCCTGGGCACAGCCACCCCACGAGCTCCAGACAAGTCAGCTGGGCATTGTTATAAACGCACTCCGATTCCCACTTCTATGGCGCAGGGCACTCTGGAAAGCCGAGACCACCCTGCCAGCCGCCTTCCAGCAGGCAGCACCCAACTGTTCTGCCTGAGCACCTGTCCAACCCGACAGCCCTGTCTGAAGCCAGCATCAGAGATGGCATTGGCAGCAGGCAAATGCTGGTCTCAGGAGAGGCAGGACTCACAGGAAGACCCACCTGGGTGACGATGCCACACACCAGCCAGGGTGTCTCGGGCAAGTGCTACCCTTTGCCGGGTCTCGGCTCCCCCAGCTGCCCAGGTGTGCTGCAGGTGCGCTGTACGCCTGGCCTCGCACCTGCCACAGCAGCGATCCAGCCAGCACCTCCGGCTCCGCCCCCACATGCAGACAGCCAGCGGTGGGCAGAGCAGGACATCGGATGCCTGCAGTGCATTGCCGCGGGCAGGCAATCCTGCAGCCCGTCAGACTCCAGACCCCAGGTAGGGCAGCAGGCTCCCCACACACCCTCAGGGCAAGGAGCTTGGAGGCTCGGAGCGGAGTCCACACCTGACCCCAGGTGCTGGGCGAGCTGGGCATTTACACGGCACCCTTCCCACAGGCTTCTCTCTGTAGACCAGCCACGTATCTTTGCACTGAAAGATGTCCAGGTACCTATGAGGGCCCCTCCCAGTGTGCCCCCGGCCATCCCTGCGTGGTGTCACTCTGGCCCCGTTCTCTCCATCTGGGGCACAGACCCCGCAGAACCCAGCGCGAGCCCTCAGCCCCAGCCCAAGGCTCCCCACGCAGACGGCTATGCGATGCCCACTCTGGCTAAGGAGGCCCTAAAGTGTGTGAACAGCACTGCAGGAACTGCCCGCCCTCCCCCCCAGTCCCGTGCCCCTGAGCCTCAGGGCAGCAGAGCTGGGCTCCAGCCCCAGTCCTGCCCTGGACTTTCCATCTGGACGGAAAAGACACCTCGCTGGTCTGTTGCAAACGAAACTGTAAAGAGGCGTGGCCCAAGAACAGAGCAGGAGACACCTGCCTGTGACCGCCCTGCCCGGCCCCCCCACGCGTGGGCGGAACTCTCAAGCCCTCCACACGGTCCAACAGCTTCCAGGAACATCGCCACTGCGAGGACGCAGGGACCCCAGCAGGCCGAGGAGAAGGGCGAAGCAGCGTTCTCCGCGAGCCCACTGTGTCCACAGCCACTGGAGCCAAGGCAGCTCAACAGCTTCCAGGGCAGAAGCTTGGCCGCTGTGCCTCAGTTTCCTCATCTGTAATGCGCAGGCCTCAAAGCAAGGCTTCTGCATGCTGCAAGAGCCTTCCCCACGGTGCCCGCCAGGCTCCACGCAGCAGTCTCCCCTCTGGCCACTCCGGCTCCTGGGCATCAGGGACAGCGGGTCGCAGATCGCACTGCACCAGAGGGATCCACGCCACGCTTACCTCCGCGGGCTCCGATCACACCTCGCGGCGTCTCCCGCAGCGACGTGGGGGTTCGGCCGCCTCCCGCGTGTAGCAGTCTGCGCGGGCACCGCGAGCTCGGCCCGCCTGGCGAGTGGGCAATGCGAGGACTCGAAGCTCCGGGCGCCCGAGGGCTGCGAGTGGGCGCTGCGGGGGCCGCGCATCGGCTCTTGTAGACCGCGCGGAGCTCGGACCACGCCCCCGTGGGGACCGGCGGCGCTGATTGGGCCGTGCAGCCAGGCCCCGCCCCGGTCCCGCCAGAGGCCCCGCCCCTCCCGGGGCCCGGTGTGCGCGTGCGCGCGGGGCGCAGGCTGGCGAGTCCTGGCTGGGTTTGCGGGCAGGCCGTGCTCTGCTTCTCGCCGTGACCATAAAAGTCGTTTTCTTTGAGCGCCTTCCAGATCCCGCTGTCTGCAGCTCAAGTGGGGAGTGAGACTCGGGAAGCGACCTCCAGGACCACAGCAGATGAGCTGGCCCCGCGCGGGCTCCAGTCTGCGGCCCGAGGAGGGAGGCTGGGGCGCCAGGGCGGGAGGCGTCGCCTGCACCGCAGCATGCGTGTCCGCAGGGGGCACCCGTGTCCGCAGGGGGCCCACAGGCCGTAGTGAGCCCACCGTGCAGCTTGGAGCCTGGAACCCAGAGCCGAGCCCGAAGCCCCAGCGTTGCGCACCTTTGACCTGTTTGGGGAGCTTCACCTTGCAATGCGTACCTGGGGCCGCTGTCGGCCACGGAACGAGGCTCTGCTGTGTGCGGGCCCCGTGCTGGTGGCCGGTCCTTGCGGCTCATCCCTGCAGGTGGCACGGGCACGGACGCCCACTGTGGGCCGCACCGCAGTGAGCAGGCGCAGAGGCCTGGCTTGGGGCTCAGTGTCCAGGCGCCCGCACCGCTTAACTAGGGCTGTGTGCAAACCCTGGGCCTGGGGAGGAGGGCGGATCACAGCCACCTCTCCGGTGACACCTCGCCCTGGCCACCCCAGCTGCAGGCACCTGCACCATCACTGCTGCCCGTGTCACCAAGGCAGGCACTGGACACAGAGGACACGAGGCACTTCCCCAAGGCCACGGCGCTCCAAGGAGGAGGGACGGGGATTTGAGCTCACACTTCTGCCCTCTCGGCTGCCACTGCTGCAGGGACTGAGGAACAGAACGGCGTGGGTCATGGCTGCACAGTCCGCCAGCCGAGGAGGACGCTGCGAGGGCCGGATTCCTCCCGGCCCATCCTCGGGCGGGGCCCCGGGTTAATAGCAGTGGAATGTCCACAGCTCTGCTCCTCTGACCTCTGCCTCCATGAGGACCCTTAAAGATTTGGTGCTGGGGATTGAACCTCAGGCTCTCACTCTGAACGACGTCCCTTTTTTAATATTTTACTTTTTAATTTTGAGAAAGGGTGTTGCTAGGTCGCTCCAGCTGGGCTTCAACTTGCCATCCTCCTGCCTCAGCTTCCAGCGTACTGGGATTACCATCTTACACTACTACCACAGCAGCTTAAAGATGCTTCAAAGGACAGCCCTGCAGGCCTCTTGCTGGCGCAAGTCGGCTCTGGAGACACCTCTCCCAGAACAGCCACTCCAAGAACACGGCTGGCAGAGATGCAGCCACAGGACACTGGCCCGTGAGCCTGGTATTCCTGGCTGACCTGGGACATCCGAGACTCACACCAGGGGTTGGAAAGTCTCCCGTAACTGGCCACCCCCACAGCAGTGTTTTGTTATCAAAAGGGCTGAGGGCTGAAAGGGCTGAGGCACCATGTGGCCTTGGTCTCTAAACCATGTGGCTCCGAACACAGGGAGTTTGAATTTGCTGCACTGTGAGGCCACGGGACGTTTCTGAGCTGTGTCATTTGTCAGCATTTCAGGGCAGTTAATAAATAAGGTTCTCAGACGGGATGTTATGGTCAGTGTTGCTGGGTGACAAATCATACCAACACGCAGTGGCTTAGACATCATCGTGTTTTGCCTTTAACTCTCTAGGTCAGCAAGCTGGGATGGGCCATTCGGATTGCTCTTCCTTCCAGGGCCTCCAGTGGCATCATTGGGTGTTGCCTAGGGCTGTGGACACTGGAGGACTTGACTAGGCCCGATGTCCACACTGGTGTCCCACCAGCCAGGCTTGTTTTGTTTGTGATGGGCGTGGTGCAGAAAGAGGAACCGAAAGGATGGGAAAGACAGCAATGGCTTCACGCTGGCACGGCTGGCCACACGGTCCTCATGGCTCTTGGGACTGACCAGGCACCTGTGGGGGAGGGGCACATGCAGGCTCCACTGTGCACCTTGGCAGGAACTTTGGGGGCAGCAGGGACACTCCCAGGGGGGAGACCTGCAGCAAGGCCTGGAATGGTGGTGAGTGGCAGAGGCCTGCTGGGGTCAGCTCTGTGAAGAGGAGGCCGCTGGGAGGAGCCTGAGGCGGCCAAGGCCTCAGGGAGCGGGCAGAGTTGGTGCTGAGCTGTGGCAGGTCGCCCGCAGCCCCTTCTATCAGCCAATGAGAAAGCTCTATGGCCAGGGGTGGGACCTTCCAACTGGCCAACCAGGGTCGTGTGCTCACCCAGGGCCAGGGTAGGGAGTCTGTGATTGGCTATCCTGTGGAGTCATGTGATCAGGGTGGGGGCAGCTGCCTCATAAAGGGCAGATGGACATGCAGGATGCTGGGGGCTGGGCATAGGGCAGGGTGGGGGCGCAGCCTGAAGGTGGGAGGCACATGCGAGCCCCTCAAGCAGTGCGAAGTGGGGCTTCAAGCAGCCAGATGGTGAAGCCTACAGCCCATTTAGGCCAATCCGAGGCTTCTATTCAGGGCGCACCATGGAGCCCTTCCTCCCAGGCCTCCCTGGAGAAGGCACCCTGGACCCCGGGATGCTTGGCTTTTCACACGGGACTGGGAGCCCAGGTTCAGCATGGATGACACATTACAGGCGGCCAAGCCTGCAGGCCCCATTTACTAAGAGAAACTGAGGTCAGGTACTAACCAGGGTGCCCAGACGGCACAGGCAGTGGTCAGGAGGGCTGAGCACAATGTCTCCAAACTCTAGGACTTACTGCTGATGGTCCTTCCTGTCTGGAATATGAGTAATGATGGCTGGAGTATAGCAGCCATCTTGGACCATGAGGCACCTAGAGAATACAGCCTCAAACAGCAGAGTTTGAGGCCTTGGCCTTCTAGGTGTCTCTGCACAGCCCTGTGATGTTTCTGTTACACACAGGAGATACAAATGTTTCACCCTACTTAAGTGGAGAGGAACAGTGGAACTTTGTTATTCACTGTGGCTAACCCTGATACATAGTTAGTTTACAAAAGAAACAGTTCTAAGTTGGAATAAAGGCGTTTGTTGTTAACTGCTTCTGAGTCTTCTCTCAGAATCCTCCATCCAGCACTTACTTGACCCCAGGGAAACCCACAGAGCGGAAATGTGTTTGTAGCACTAAAGAAAGGAGTGTTGCAACCAGAGCCACCCGCTCACTGTTCATCCTGTCCTTGTGAACTGGCAGCTCACACTCAGCCTGGAGCCTGGGCTTCCGGATGGCAGCCCCTGGAGAATGCTGCACACAGGACCCCCAAGGCCCCTCTGGGGATGGCTGGGCCCTGCGGTGATGCTTCCAGGAGGCACTAACCCTTCGGCAGGGTTGGGGCAGAGGCGACCGGCTCTCCCCCGGGTGCCACCCTTGCCCCGCCAGCTCAGGGCACCTTGCAAACCCAGCCACGTCCAGCCTAGGGCCGAGCACAGGCGGTGCATGGAGCACTGCAGTGGTGCAGGGTCCTCAGCCCTGGGGTCCTCGCTCCCTGCCCCGCCCGAGCCGTCTCCCCACCCCAGGACAGGGAGTCTCGCGACTCTGCAGTCATGGGTCGAGCAGGCCATCAGGGCCACTGTCTGTGGGGTTTAGGCCTGGGTGTCCCCCAAGGCCTGCTGTGCTCCTAGACAGGCCTTGGGGGTGACTGGGTCCCAGGGCTCCATGCTGGCTGCGGCAGGGGCGGGGCCTGGAGCCGGGGCTTCCTGTGCGCCGTCCAGCGAGCTTTCTCTCCGCCGGCCCCTTGGCCGCACGCTGCTTCTCCACCGCCTCCAACCATGGACAGAAACACGGCCTCCGGGGTGCTGGTGCAGGGCGATGGCATCCTGGCGACAGGGAAGTGACTCAGATGCTGTCGCTGAGGGCATAGGTTTCTGGAGACGCTGAGACTCCAACTGCGCGAGCCTGGGGCTCAGACATGGAAATGCGTCTTCCCCAGGCCTGGAGCCACAGGCCTGACGTCACCGGGCTCCTCCAAGGCGCGAGGCCCTTCCTGGTCCCTTCCGGCACATCCCCCAGCCTGGCCTCACTTCCTGGCGAGAATCAGTCCCCGGAGCCCTAACTCGAATGGCGGCCAAGACCTGTGTCCCTGCAGGCTACATTCTGAGGCCAGCAGGACGTGACGCCAGGGGACACCATCCAGTGTGGTCCCATGGGTGACCAGGTGCAAAGTCCCTAAGCGGAGGGTACCTGTTGCTCTTAGTATGATGGGAGTGAAGGTTGTTACCAGCCTGCCATCCCAACACTCAGGAGGCTGAGGCATGAGGATCGCCATAAGTTCGAGGCCAGCCTGGAGTCCGTCAGGAGCCCCTGTCTCAAAAACCAAGCCAACCAGACGGGAAAGACCTGATGCTGGGGTGTCGAACAGTGATCATCCTGCCCCCGCCACGAGGCCACCATGGTGAGCTGTGCTGACTGAGGGGGCAGGCGTGGGACAGAGAGAAGTCCCTAGGGAAGCGAGGGACCAGGCACCATGTCCCCAGCCCTGAGAAGCAGGGCGTGAGCAGGGTCCATCCCAGCCTCAGAGGCGGGGGGGGTGGGGGGAGGTTTGCGCAGGGTGACCACCGTGGGCCAGGACTGGGACCCAGTGTCCCCGTGTCTTGCAGCAGATCGAGGAGGTGTCTCTGCAGCCCAGCCCGGGAGCAGGGGCTGTGTCTTACAGAAACGCCCAGGCCGCTTCCTGATCCTGACTGGAGCTATGGTGGCCTTGGCCCCCTGGGGCCCAGAAGGAGCCAGCGGCTTCTGCTGCCCACTGCAAGGAAGGCCAGGCTCAGGGACAGGGGCCCACAGAGCTGTCAGAGCCGGTCCTGGCCCCACTGACGCCATGTCGTGTCCAGCTGGGATCTTTCTGTGTTTTTTATTTTTATTTTTATGTTTATTTTTATTTTTATTTTGCAGACAGGGTCTCACTATATAGACCAGGACAGCCTTGAATTTGTGGTGATCCTCTTGCCTCAGCCTCCCGAGTGCCAGAATTAGAGGCACGAGCCTCCCTGCCGGTGCATGATAGTGTCCTGCTTTCTGCCACAGCCAGAATGGCTCCTGCAAGGTCCCGGCCCTGTAGGCCCTCAGCTCAGGCCTGTGGCGGTCCCCCACCATGTCCGGCCTGTGTGGTGTGACTTCACTGTCCACCCAGGGATGGAGGAAGGGGGTTGATGGACAGCAGAAGGGAGCCGGAGACTAGTGGGGACCCCAAGCAGCAGCCTGGATGCAAGGCCTCTTGGCAGAGATCACTAACACAGTGCATCATGGTGTCACTGCCCTGCTGGAGGGAATGTTCTAGAAGCCACAGCTTTCCTCCAGCACAGCAAGTATCCCCTGAAGGACCCCCGGGGATGGATGTGCTGTGCTTCTAGAATGTTCGGTGCTTTGACTAGGGGGTGACTCATGTCCCCCAGATGTCAGCCTCAAGTCCTAACCCCGGGACCTGACAGGGTGCTGCCGTGGTGCAAGGTCACATGAGGCCTTGGCACAGGGACAGTGCAGGGGACCCAAGGAGAAACCAGGCCCCCGCGCTCCTAGGCTGCCCAGGGCGGTGGGGACAGTGCTCCCCTCGCCCGGCGAGAGGCCGAGGCCACCCGAGGGACACTTAGCACCCTGGGCTGGGACTCTTGAAGGTCCCCCCCAACCTGCGGCAGGGAGACCCATGCCCTCTTGGCCACGTCCACACATCCTGAGAGCTGGCCACACACCATGGCTGCTCCTTACTGGCACGTGGGCTCCCAGGAGCTGCCACAAGACCCGCATGCGATGGGAACAGCCGGAGGCCTGGGAACAACAGGAACAGCCTGCAGGAGGCCAGGCTGTCCCCACGGGCCCTGCGCTCCACCTCTGGCAGTGGCTGCAGCCCTGGGCCCTGACTGCCTCTGGCCTTGGCCCTCGGCCTCCTTCCCTGTGTCCGGCCCCAGTTTCCCCTCGGGAGCCTCAGCCGCTGGGCCGAGGCTGCCTCGTGGAGGTGGCCTCACTGCAGCTGTGTTGCATCTGCGGTGACCCAAGCCCAGCCACCAGCAGGACACCCCGGGAGCCCCGTGCGGGCAGCAGCCCAGGTGGTTCTGGGCGACCCCAGCTGGGGTGTCAGTGGCTGTGAGTCCATCCCGGTGGGTGGCAGGAGAATCCCGCCCTGTGCCCCCCGGGCTCAGGTCCCTGCTGCTCGCACAAAGCCTCGTCCTGGACGCCGCTGTTAGAGCCACTGGAGCTGTCCTGTCCCCTCCCCAGGGAGGCCAGGTGGGGTGGCCACCGTCAGGGTTTCCAGGGCTTTGCAGATGCGGGGTGGGGGGGATGGGCTCAGCCCTTAGACGACAGGGAGCAGCCCAGGACAACACAGCGGGGGCCCGCAGGGGTGCCCGCCGGGCAGGGGTGGAGGTCAGGACGGCGGCAGCGGCTCCTTGGTCTCAGCCTCAGTCTTCACGTGGGCTTTGCAGTTCCGCGTTTATTTAGAGTTTGCTTCTGGCAGTGGGGAGGGACGGAGCCCCGGCCTTCCCGCTGAGCTGCACCTCTACCCCTTCGTCACTGGAGATTTCGGACAGGGTCTCCTACGTCTGTAAGCTACCCATCCTGCCTCGGCCTCCCAGGGCACCGGGACCACAGTCCCGCACCACCGCTCCTGTCCTCTTCAGCGAGGACTAGCCTGACCAGGCAGGTGACCCCAGGCCCCGCCTCAGGACGGGGGTCCTCCCAGGACCACTGAGGTCACGGGTTCCGGCGGTCAGCTTGGGCCTCGCTCTCCCCACTGCGGCCAGCTTGTCCCCGCACCCCAGGGCCGCCTTCCTCCTGCCCTCCGGCTCCGGCAGAGCCTCACTTTGCTGGCCTCGCCCTGCTGGGCCGGTGGGGCCGCTCTGCCCACCCGTGAGTGCTGGGCTTAGTCTCCTCTGCTGCCGCCTCTCGGTTCGGCTCCCACAGGGGTCAGGGACCCTGCTGCCCGGGCCCCTCCAGGCCTCTCCGCCCCTCCCTGCGGGCCGCTGAGGCAGAGCGGGACGGAGCCCTGCGCGCTGGACACAGTCTCGCGGTGCAGGTGGGGGCCTCGGACCCCACACGGCTCCCAGGACCGTGACCGCCTTCCCGCCCGGCTGGCCACTGCCCGCCCTGGCCTCGGGTCTGCCTCTTCTGGAAACTTCTGTAACCAGAATCGGACACGGCTTCCTCTTTTTCTCCTCCCCTCTCCCCCCCACCCCCCCGTCACTGGGTCCCCTTCCCTCCCACTTTTCCTTCACACTCTGAGTCTCTCATAGAAGAAAAGCACACGCTATTTAAGCTTCTGTGTCCAACTGGTTTCACTTAACAAGCTGCGTCCATTTCTCTACAAATGGCTCAAGTTTGTCCTTCTTTAGGCAGAGCAGCGCTCCATGGCTTATAAATACCACAATTTCTTTATCCATTCGTCTGTCGGGGGCATGTGGGCTGTTTCTAGGAAGAAGCTGCTGGCAACTGTGCTGCTACAAACCTGGGTGTGCGTGGGTCCCTGCACGGTGTCTTTACTCTTTACCTCTTTCAGGAAGATACCTGGAGGACAGCCGGGCCGAAGGGAATTCCTAGCTTTAGGTCTTGAGGAATCTCTGTAATGCACAGCACCTGTGCAGGTTTGCGGTCCCCCTGACACAGGGCCCCTGCTCCCTCGTGGCCTCCTCAGCACTGATAACTATCTGATTTCCTGCTGGAGTGAGATGGAATCTTGGAGTTGTTTTAGTTTGCATTTCTCTAGTGGCCAGTGATGCTGGACACTTTTTTCATGTATTTATTGGCCACTTGTCCTTCTGAGAAGGGTTTACTTGTTTCAGGTGCCCATTTCTTGATTGGGTCTTTTGTTTTAGGGAGTCTAGTTGAGTTCTTCACATATTCTAGATGTTAGTCCTCTGTCTGAGGAGTAACTGGCCCATTCTATAGCCTATCTCTTTACTCTGGTGCTTGTTTCCTTTGCTGTGCAGAAACCTTTGTTTTTTTTTTGGAGACAGGGTCTCACTCTGCAGTGAGACCCTACAAGTTCAAGGCTGCCCTTGAACTCACTTTGTAGCCCAGGCTGCCCTTGAACTCACAGCGATCCTCCTGCCTCAGCCTCCCGAGTGCTGGTGTTGTTTCTTGTGCAGCTGGGGCTCTGTTCAGCAAGTCCTCGCCTGTTTGTATGACTTGAGGAGTTACCTATTTTATCTTTCAGCAGATCATTTCTGTTTTACCATTTAGATGTTTGGTGCAATCTTCTGCACAAGGACAACTGTTTGCTGCAGCTCTCAGGAGGCTGAGGAAGGGGGATCACTGTAAGTTCGAGGCCAGCCTGAGCTACACAGTAAGTTCAAGGCCAGGCTGGGTGCACAGTGAGACCCTGCTGCAAAAAACCAAAGATGCCTGACTTGGAGCAGGGGCACGAGCTCCCCACTGTGCCTCACCTGCAGCCCCTGGCTCCTCTCTAAAACCCCACCCCTCTGAGTTATCACTGCTGCACTTCTCTGTGTTCCGCTTTGCACTGAGAAACCCAAGCCTTGCCCGATCGTGCCCTGCTCTGCTAAGTCCTAAGCATCGCTCCCAAAGGCACAGCAGAAGTGAGCTCCCTGAGCACAGCTGCCAGGCCTTGGCCTCCCACTGTCTCAACAGAGCCTTAGTGCCTCAGGACCTTTGCACATATTGCACCAGCCAGGAAGCCACACAGATGTCACCTCCTTCATGAAGGTATGGAATGGGTAGTGGGGAGTTTCTTCCATCAGGTCTCTGAATGAGTTTACTGCCCATTAGAAGCACTTCCAAAGGAGAGAGGGGGTCTCCTGCCCTGTGCCCCAGCCCCAGCCCAGAGCTGACCTCCCCAAGGCAAGCACGCTGGAGGGCGGCAGAAGCAGGAAGTCTGCGCCCGGGCCTCCCGGGGTGGCCCCGGGGTCAGCACTGCGCAGGCCGCCGAGAGGCACAGCTGAGTTCCCGTGGGACAGCAGTGCTGGAGGAGTAGCCGCACCCGTGTCACAGGCCACGGAGCGGGGCTGATGCCAGCATGGCCTCACGGTGTCACGGGAGAGGTCTCGGGAAGTCGGGAGCAGAGCTCCATGCTCCCACGTCCACCTGGCACTGATACACGGGTCCACACTCAAGCAGGCCCCAGGTGTCCCTTAGGGCACCCCAGCCACGGGTCCCTAGGCCTGCGCCCCACGCCCAGCTGCTCACACGCTCTCCTGGGCTGGCCTTGTTAGCTCGGGGCAGCTCTGGTTTCTGCACCTCTGTCCTGAAACCTGTTTTTCAGAAGTCCACCAAGGAATAAGAGAGAAATTGGGAAAAGAGAGCCCATGCGGTTAATCTAAATGAGACAAGAAAGTCAGACAAAAAGTAACGAAAAGACTTAAGCAAATTAAAAACAGCATTCTCGTGGGGCCCGGCCCAGTTACACGGTGAGTGCACGAACCTCGGATGCCGGGAACCTGGCCTGAGTGCTGGGGTCGGCAGGCCACGGCCTGGCCCCACTCGGCCACGAGGAGCCTGGCTGAAACCCAGAGCTCCAGACGGCATGGACAGAAAGGGCAGGGAAAGCACCACAGCCACGGGCCCTGGAGGCGGTCAGTACCTGACACTGCTCGGGGATAGCGAGCCGTCCAGGGACGAGAGGGCCTCGCCTCACAATAAGAACATATGGTTGCTCAATGTGGCCGGGCCTGCACACACCTGTAATCCCAGCACTCGGGAGGCTGAGGCAGGAGGTTTGCGGTGAGCTCGAGGCCAGCCTGGGCCACATAGTGAGATCCTGTGTAAAATAAATTGCTCCGTGTGTGCCTGGTAACAGAGCCCACGGGCACACAAAGTAAAGCAGACCAACCCGAGAGGGCACTGAGGCCAATCTGAGTCACAGCCACAAACGCCTGCACTGCATTATGGGGCGTGGGGTCAGGAGACTCCAGCGGCTCCAGGAGGCCGAAGGTTGGGGACTTAGAGTCCCGCCCAGTGCAGCAGGCGCGGTTCTCCTAAACCCATGAAGATGTTAAGAGCCAATGGCTGCTGCCGGTCCCCAAACCCTAAGTAAATACACCGCAATCTGATCCCCAGGTAACCGGGCTGGAGTCACTTGTGTTCTGACCCAGTTTGCCAAGCCAAGCCGTGGGGATGCCACAGGGCCTCCCACCAGGGCCATGCGGCCCTCAGCACCGGCTCCGTCTGACCACGGTCCGTGTGGCCCAGGACCGAAGCATTCCAAACAGACAGCGCGGTCTGAGTCTCCCCACGCACGCACACCCGCCCGCCGCAGGGGTGGGACTTGGAAAGAGTCCATCACAGAGAGGCCGCTCTGAACACCGCAGACACTGCGAAATGGGACGCTTCGAAGTCACTTCTGGTGATGGCAGAAGTCACAAGGGAAAACGGAATGGGTTTTAACTGAGAGGAAATGGAGCACCATGCAGCAGACCGTGGCCGCAAGCTGAGGACATGCGGCAACAGCAGCACGAAGGCTGCCACCAGCCAGGCTGCCACCAGCGAGGCAGTGTCGCACTGTAAAAAGCAGAAAAGAAGCCAGGCGTGCTGTCACAAAGCTGTCATCCCTTCTACTCAGGAGGCTGAGGCAAGAAGACCTCGAGCTGAGGCCGGCCTGGGCAACTCAGTGAGACCCTGTCTCCAAACATTTGGGAACATAGCTTAGTACTCCTCAATTTAAATCTCCAGTACTGCTCTCTCCAAGAGACAATAACTGAAGAGGAAGAGGAGGAGAAGGAGAAGGAGAAGGAGGAGGAGGAGGAGGAGGAGGAGGAGGAGGAGGAGGAGGAGGAG